>CM076578.1:1843552685-1843879528 GCA_034641835.2 Pinus albicaulis
TTCATTTTTTACTTTCATGAGCATAAAAAAAAATATTCAATAACTAATAAAAAAAAAATTCAACAAAAAGTACGCAAGGAAACATTGCAATTAATGCTTGACATAAAAATAGTATGATAAATGAGTTTTTTATATAACGCAAAAAATGTTCCAAGTATGGCAACGTTTGTCTTATAATAA
Organism: Pinus albicaulis; assembly: GCA_034641835.2. NCBI lineage: Eukaryota > Viridiplantae > Streptophyta > Pinopsida > Pinales > Pinaceae > Pinus > Pinus albicaulis. The sequence continues at coordinate 1,843,552,866 of CM076578.1, forward strand.
TACAATATTTTACATTATCAAATTTTCTTTTTCTTCTTCCTATTTCTAAAGCTCCTAATTACATCATCAATATCATCATGCTCTGCTCTTGTTTCATGCCTTTCAACCCACACTGCTGACCTAGTTGCGTAGTCACGATGTCTGGTCTCATCCTGTGACGGGGCATTGCCTACAAAAACAGATAATATTAAATTTTAATTGTCAGTTTTTAAATATCATTGAACTAGTTCGATAATATTAATAAAAAAAATTGCAATGAGATTATTTACCTGGTGCACCAGTTGTCGCCGCTGACCTAGTTGTGTAGTCATGATGTCTGGTCTCATCCAGTGACGGGGCATCGCCTACAAAAACAGATAATATTAAATTTTAATTGTCAGTTTTTAAATATCATTGAACTAGTTCGGTAATATTAATAAAAAAAATTGCAATGAGGTTATTTACTTGGTGCACCAGTTGTCGCCGCTGACCTAGTTGCATAGTCACGATGTCTGGTCTCATCCAGTGACGGGGCATCGCCTACAAAAACAGATAATATTAAATTTTAATTGCCAGTTTTTAAATATCATTGAGCTAGTTCGGTAATATTAATAAAAAAAATTGCAATGAGATTATTTACCTGGTGCACCAGTTGTCACCGCTAACCTAGTTGCGTAGTCACGATGTCTGATCTCATCCAGAGACGGGGCATCGCCTACAAAAACAGATAATTTTAAATTTTAATTGTCAGTTTTTAAATATCATTGAACTAGTTTGGTAATATTAATAAAAAAAATTTCAATGAGATTATTTACCTGGTGCACCAGTTGTCGCCGCTGACCCAATTGCGTAGTCACGATGTCTGGTGTCATCCAGTGACGGGGCATCGCCTACAAAAACAGATAATATTAAATTTTAATTGTCAGTTTTTAAATATCATTGAACTAGTTTGGTAATATTAATAAAAAAAATTGCAATGAGATTATTTACCTAATGCACCATTTTTCGCCGTTGGGACTTTTGCCCTGTCTTCCTCTCTGGTGGTAAGGCCCTCAAGGGAAACATTCTCTGTCATTTAAACAAAAAATGTTATAAGGACAACCATCAAGGTATAATTAGAAAAAAATATAAGTGGAAATTAATTACCGTCACAGCCCTCACTGATAGTAGCATTGTCAGCCTGGTCCCCACTACAATGATCAGGTTGCACGTGAGGATCATCTACATCTGGCTCTAAAACTGGGTTATTTGCCTCATCGGTAGTGTTGCTCCCCTGATTTTAACAAAGTTGTAAGACATTAAATTTATGGACGAAAGCAAACATATTGAAAGGTTAATGTTTTACCTTATCAGGCATTCTGGATCTTGGGACCTGCCCCAAGCTTCTGCGACGTTCAACTACGGCTTGATAGCCGAAATGGAAAGCGATATTTTTATCCTCCTCTATAGTTTCTGTTCCGAAGTCATCACCCTACATTACATATGATTGTGTATTTTTAATCATATTTGATAGGATTACAAAAACGTTGGAAGGCGATACAATTAATTATAAGATGTTTAGCTACTTAATTATAAGTCTTGCGACTAATTTCAAGTAGCCGCCCCGGCCTAGCTTGTGATGGCCCTTTTTTTCAATCCTAGCTTTGGTTGCCTTTGAGGTGTCAGGCAGCCTAGCATCAAAATATTGAAGGTAGATATGACGTAGCACACTTTTATTTTAGACATATAGAAAATTAAAGCTATTGAATTAAAGTTGTAATTTACCTTGCGGGTCCAATTGGCATTTTTCCTTCTTTCTTTGCCCTTTTCTCTTTGCCATCATGGATGAGTGCTCTCCACTCACTCTCTAGAACTGTGAGAGGACACTCGTATCTAGGGTTAAATTTCAATTGCGTCCTATAGGTGTCCCTGGTATATTTCAAATATTTGCCAGCTACCCGAGCCACCGTTGTTTTGTCAAATGTACTGACCCCAAAAAGGGCTTCTAGATAATCTAGAAGTTCTTTTTTCAGGTTGGAATTATGAGAATTCCACCCTGTGCATATGGTTGGGCCAAAAATTACTAACGCATGGCTCTCCAAAAACCTGTAGAACTCATTGTTTCCTACATAGAAAAAAAGAAGATATTATTATTAATTTAAAAATAAAAATCATGATAAATATGTTTTAGATAAAGTACATGAAATATTTAAAATATTAAAATTTACCTCGGAGTTGTACGTGCTTTATAGGGACACCTTCATCGTTCACCAACAACGTACCATTAATGGTCCCTGTGGAGCTGACACGTGTAGCTCTAGGAAACGCAATAATGTAGTTGGCCATATCAGCCTCATCATTGCCAACACGTTCAGCAGTTGGCTGGGTGTGTTTCTTGGCTGGCACCTAAAGGAGTAGAAGGTGTACGAGAGGGTTGCTGGACAATCTCTTGCCCTTCTGTCCCACTACCACCAACACTGGGTTCAGCAAGTGCCAGAAAACGCTACATACAAAAGAACTTTTTGTTAGTTTAGTCAATGTAAAAATTAAAAATAAAACTATCATAATTCATCTCATGCAGAACAAAAAAAATATCCTTTTGTTGTACTATACCCGGCTACCCGAGCCACCGTTGTTTTGTCAAATGTGCCGACCCCAAAAAGGGCTTCTAGATAATCTAGAAGTTCTTTTTTCAGGTTGGAATTCTGGGAATTCCACCCTGTGCGTATGGTTGGGCCAAAAATTACCAACGCATGGCTCTCCAGAAACCTGTAGAACTCATTGTTTCCTACACAGAAAAAAGAAGAAGAAGAAGATATTATCATTAATTTAAAAATAAAAATAATGATAAATATGTTTTAGATAAAGTACATGAAATAGTTAAAATATTAAAATTTACCTGGGAGTTGTACATGCTTTATAGGGACACCTTCGTCGTTCACCAACAACGTGCCATTAATGGTCCCTGTGGAGTTGACACGTGTAGCTCCAGGAAACACAATAATGTAGTTGGCCATATCAGCCTCATCATTTCCAACACGTTCAGCGGTTGGCTGGGTGTCAGCTTGGGTAGGGTGTGTCTTGGCTGGCACCTAAAGGAGTAGAAGGTGTATGAGAGGGTTGTTGGGCAATCTCTTGCCCTTGTGTCCCACTACCACCAACACCGGGTTCAGCAAGTGCCAGAAAACGCTACATACAAAAGAATTTTTTGTTAGTTTAGTCAATGTAAAAATTAAAAATCAAACTATCACAATTCATCTCATGCAGAACAAAAAAAATATCCTTTTGACTTTTTATTATTACCTGATATCTTTCTAGCTGCCTCATAAGATGTTGTATCCTCTCTTCTGTTTCAGGTGTTTGAGGCGCGTCTATCAAAGTATTAAATTCCGACCTTGCATCTCGTGCCTTTTTTGCAACAAGAACACTGGAGATAGGGATGAAGAAAGCTCTTCCTCAAAGAGGGAATCATCAGGCGTACCATGGCTAGGTGTCTGCATATTTGAACAAAATTAATATTATTTCAATTATGTAAATAACTAAATACCTGAAGATAGAGCAATGCTGGCACTTTACATGTTCTTCCGCTGGCCTCTTTCCGCGATCATCCCGTCTCGGGGTTGTTCCTGCACTGCTCTGATCAGTCTGCCACATTGCAATAAAATTATAAATGTAAAAAATTGAAAACAATATCTAACTTGAAAACACAAAATGAAAACTGAAATAATTTCTAATGAGACACCGGAAGACAGAGTTAGAGTTTCAAATATGTCTTGCATTGAATTCAGTCCTGGAAACATGTCATTGCACATTAAGGCACCCAAACATTCAATCCACGAATGATATATTTAATTAGGCTTCTCCTATTCTGGGAAAACACCATACCTATAATGCATTCACTTGCATGTATAAAGGGAAAGGAAAACATGTTTTCATACAACGGTGACAAAGGCATCTTGGGGAAAGGTATCTTCACTTTTTATTTATGTTGTTCACCCACACCACTCTCGTGTTTTCACTAATATTGTTTTGTCATTTTTGGATTCAAATTAAGTTAAGGCCTTAAGTATTTTTTGACCTTTCGGTGTAGTTTTTATAAGTGGCATGTATGGATTTTCCATTAATTCTGCACTTTTTCTCTTCATGCGCATGTTTCCTTGGAAATCAAATATATGATTTATTCCCATACATTTAACAAGTTGTTGGATCAACTCCATTTGCAATATCACGTTTCCTATTCAATCAAAATTTATCTCAGTTAGGGTAGGTAGGAAGGTTTTCCCTTTGTATTAATAGGGCACTTCTAGCTTGCATTTTTATTATATCTTTCAAATTTAGTGTCGTTTCAATTCGGGCATGAATTTTTGCAACTTTCAAGGTGAGAATGAACAAAGACAAATTTTTGTGATGGATGATTGTATATGACTCCATGGCCAGAGGAAAAGGCACTAATCTACTTCTTCAAATATCTATAGTTCTCATTCACCTCATACGGAGATGGTCCCTCATTTTGAGCCAAATGTTGCAGCAAAAAGTTCCCCCCCTCCATAATTTGATATTCAATGGAAATTTCTTAAATTGATGATGGGGCATGATTATGGAACATTGGCACATACATATGTAATGGAATTCCAAGATCATGATATATGTTTACATATGTTTATGGAGGTGGTGGAGCAAAAAAGAGCTCAAATAGAGCTGAAATTTTTCACATAAAAAGGATTGTGGGCTTGACTAATGGTTCCATTTAAAAAATGATATCTAGATAGAGAATAAGTGTAGCATGCAAACATGCATTGAAAATCCATCTGAGTTTGCATTGTATTACTTATGATGGATTCAAATTTGGGTTTCAAAATGCCAAGTTATGGCATGATTTTGTCGAGAAACCCTTAGTTGGATTCTCATGTTGGTTTAATTTATATTTTAAGTTTGTTTTGCAATCTTTGGGTGATAGTAACTCATGAACTAGGTTACCAATGTGTAACAATCATATTTCAAGAATAAAGTTGTGATTTTTTGATATTATTATTATTATCTATTAGCTACGAGTATTGACACCTAATGCCTGGAATTTTGACATCTTGATAGCATGGATAATTTCGAAAATGTTTCTAGTAATGTTAACATAATAACTATCATTACGTGTCTTCACTTTTGTCACCATAATAGACTTGTGATATGGACTCATCACACAACTTCATATGCTATGTCCCAACAAGTTCAAATTGGTTGAACCTACCTCATAGTGTGGTTATTAAGGACAAGTTGCTTGGTATATAACTCGATAGCATAGACCGCGTTGCAGTTCTAAAAATAATCCTCAAGTGTCAAAAAAACTTCACAATATGTTCTACTATAAAGCCTTTTGGGATACTTGAAATAATATATGTATCATTGATGACTTTTAAAGCATGACAAGATCCAGAGGGAAAGGAAATCAATGGAAGAGTGATCCACCAATGAGAACCTAGAATTTAGCATCAGATGAGTTAGAGTCTAGGAAATTGAAACCCTATAATTTTAATTAGTGATGAAGGACATCACATAGGTAATTATATTTTCATGTAGAATAATCTGTTAATTTAAATTTAAACTACATAATATGAAAGGCATACCATAAATTTTTCCACGTAAGTCCAAACAACCTATAAAAAGGGAAAACCTTCTTTTTCCATGGGAAATAATTTACCATTCCTTTTTCAAGATAATCTAAATCACAAAAAATATGAACTATACTGCACACATTCTTGGATAATGTGAAAGTGGAAAAGGAATACCCTACACAAGTGATGCACACATGTACATTCGAACACTAATATATTTTTGTAGTTGAAATGCAATGCTTGTTTTCATTTAAATGTAGGGTTTTTAAAGCAGGGAGAAATAATGGTTGCCAAATTAATAAGAATTTCTTTGGGAAAAATTTAAATCTTGTATTGGGTGATGAAGATAATAGAGGGTATTGAATCTTGATTCTTGACATCTAGAGATAACCCTACAGCCTAACACAATCCAATGGAATTGACCAAAAAAACCCAAATAGAGTCAACCCTACTATAGGAGGAAGGGCTTGCAGTAAGAACTTACCATTTTTCAAGAGCCGAGGGCGAATGCCGAAGAGCCGATGGGGCTAACACTCTAGGGTGAATGCTAAGGAAAATACTCTGCTTCGTTAAGAGTCGAGGGCAAATGCGGTGGTGAATTTTGTTTTGCAAGAGCCGAGGGCGAATGCGGTGGCGATTGATGTTCTGTAAGAGTCAGTGGCAAATGCCGAGGGCGAATGCTGTTCGCAAATACCCGTGGCAAATGCCCGAGTTCGAATGTTGTTTCGTTAAAGAGCCGAGGGATAGAATGTCGAGGGCGAATGCTATTCCGCAAGAGCTAAGGGCGAATGCGCGCGTGATATCAGACGTTAATGTAGCACACATGTACATTTGAAAACTAATAGATTTTTGTAGTTGAAATGCAATGCTTGTTTTCATTTAAATGTAGGGTTTTTAAAGCAGGGAGAAATAATGGCTGCCAAATTAATAAGCGTTTCTTTGGGAAAATTTAAATCTTGTATTGGGTGATGAAGATAATAGAGGGTATTGAATCTTGATTCTTGAAATCTAGAGAGAACCCTACAGCCTAACACAATCCAATGGAATTGACCAAAAAAACCCCAAATAGAGTCAACCCTACTATAGGAGGAAGGCCTAAGAACTTACCATTTTGCAAGAGCTGACGGTGAATGTTGTTCTGCAAGAGCTGAGGGCGAATGCTGAGGGCAAATGTCGAGGGAAAATTGGCACCAAGTAAGAGCCCGTGTAGAATGTCGAGGTGAATGCTGTTCTGCAAGAGCGGAGGGCGAATGCGCGCGTGATATCAGACATTAATGTAGCTATTGCGACGAATACGAAACAATAAAATCATTTTTATGTAGCGCGCATATAAGTTTCAAATTTTTATGTAGCGTGCATATAAGTTTCGTATTTTTATGTAGCGCGCATATAAGTGTCGTTATACCGACGGCGGAAAAGGCGTCGCTATTACGACGGGTGCCTCCAAACGTCGCAATGGCGACACCTAGACATTGTGTCGCAGTTGCGACGTTTGGAGTCATCTCAATAGTGACGCTTTGGGCCATGGTGTCGCAATTGCGACGTCTTCCTCCAAACGTCGCAATTGCGACACGTTTTTAAGTGTCGGTATTGCGACACTTTTCTATAGATGTCGGTATAGTGACGGTTTCGGGCGGGATGGAAAATTTGTAATCTCCTCCGCCATTTGGTCAAAAGCGCTAAATCCAAGTGTCGACTTATACCAAATGCAGAGGTAATTCTAAATTTATCATTTGGAGTAGTCATTTATCTTTTTTTGGTAGTTTCATATTCATTACATAAACGACTAATTTAGTAGTTTATATTTATTTCATTCACTTTCATTAATAATCATTATAAATTACTAATTTAGTCGTATATTCATTTTATTTGTGTTCATCATTAATCAATATAAACTACTAATTTAATAGTTTCAAATTGATGTTGTGTTTATTATTAATCAACATAAACTAATTTGTATGATTTAAAAAATGGCATACAATGTGCATGTTCACCTAATATGAAAACACAAAGTTGCATATGTTAATTAGAATACTAAGCAATATCAAATGCAACTATAAATAATTTCAACCACAAATTATATTATATGAAATGTTAAAGTATTACAATATGGGTTTCCAACTTAATATTGGTTGGACTACAATTTACACACAAAATGATGTTTCATCACTTCACAACATTATCATTGTGTTGTCAAGGAATTGTAGGTGAATTCACAAACTCGGAAGACTTGACCATTAGTCTTTATGTGTGTCTTATGTGGGATATTGGCTCTAAGAGTATCACCAAACCAATTCTCCTCTCTCTTTTTGCATTTGTTGCTCCAATGTTATTACTCCCCTCTTTTCAATTCCTGCTTCTTACCATCAATACTGAGTTCATTTTCTGAAAACAAAAGAAGATACAATGTAGAGTGTAAGATATGAAAGACAATGAACACTATAATATAAACTAAATTAGACTATAAATAGTTTATACGACATATACCTCAACATCAGCAATGTCAAAGCCATTTTTCCCCATACAAGTAAGAAACTTGAACAAATTTTCTTCATTGGGGCGATAATGGCCACTATAATGTGGCCAGATAACCTGTATAAACAAAGAAAATAAAATGTCACCATATATAGAAAAGAGCACCTTAGTAACTTAGTATTCAAATTTCAAGGAAAGCTTAGGAAAAATCATGTCAACTAAGTTATATGCTAAAAAGCTCAAGCTGTAGATAACTTGTGAAAACAAATAATATGAAGTATGATGTTTAATCCTTGTCGTTTTATTCACAACAACATTTCATTTTCTAACGCATGAACTTAGTCAAGTACATAAACAACATGTACTCTAATAACAACATGAAAGTAACCTTTTCTAATAGTCATGAAAATATTTTAACACAAAATAGCTATAAGGATTCCAATCAATATAGTGTAATACTAATTTCATCTTCAAGATTTGGTTTTTGTTTAAATGAACATGATACTAAGTGTTAAAAGACAAAACAAAATCAAAAGAAACATCCAAAATACAATCAAACAATAAAGAGAGGATATCATGAAATGGAAATTGCAATTATAAAATATTTGTTTACCTGTCCACTAATGTCATGTCTGGCATTCCTAAAAAAATTTCTTGCCCAAAATAACCATGAGGTAAAATAATCACAACATTAAAAACTATAGGAATTCCTACTAGAAACATTTCCAAAGTCGATGGCTCAAGTGGCTAAGCGATCTCTAACAGCAAACGAACCATATCCAAGACGTGATATGTATTGTTTCGTCATCCTTTTTCCAATCACATTTCATGTAACATGCCCACAGCAGAGTCAATTAACAATCAAACAAAGACATTGACATTTGTTTTTATCTTTTATATCTATAAAATTTGAATCTGATTTGTTTCTATTACAACTCTATTGAGACCACCTACTCTACAGTCAAAAATAGAAAAGGAGCCATTAGTCATACCTACCCATGGTCTCTTGTAGGAATTATAGAAGAATAGGTTGATCCATTTATTAGAATTGCAAAAATATTGAGGAAAGACAAATTCATTATCTAGTTAACCAATTGCACATTGAACCCTATATGGATGAGTAGCCCTAAATAAAGCCAGTTTTCTCTATCATATGCCTTGGAAAGACAAAATCACTAACATTGCTTGTAATTTTTTGGTTTGATGTTATAAATTCCTTCTTGGGCTACTCCTATTCCATAAGGGATTTGTTTCCCAGGAAGGATGAAAATTTTTTCTAATGACACAGAATCAACTTAGTGGATTTTGACCCTACATGCACTAATTTTTTCAATGATTTTGTAGATGCAATTACATAGTGATATGGGTCTGAAATCATCTCATTCTTGTCTAATTTTTGGGATTAAAGCCTGAAATGTTGAATTGAAAGCTCCCAAATCCTGCATGTGTATTTTAATTTGTCAACAATTCTTAGTTGCTTTGTTTGAAGGAAGTCATAGAACCCCTAGAAGAATTATATTGTCTTACGAAGTGGCTGAGGGTTCTTATACTTTTGGAAACAGTGCAAAATTGTTTGTAATTATTCCCTTGATATTTGATCCATAAATACCTCATTACCCACCTCACCTACAAAATTGAGGAAATATGAAGTCATCTTTAACTATCGCTCTTAAATTTATTCTATCATCCTCTTTATAAATTCCCTCAAAATGGTTCGTTGATGAGAAAATTGCTCCTCGAGATGAGACACCTTCTCATGAAGCAAAGTTTGTTGCTAAACACCATATTGAGGAAATTGTTCATTATAATTATGAATGTTGAAGAGAGAAAAGATTAGCTATTTAGTAAAGGATATGCACAAATGTTAGTGATTTGGTACAAGGAAAGACATGGGCAGTAAGAGAACTGTGGAGATTCCCTACAACTCTTTTCCCAAATGTGACACATGAGGATGTATGCTTATTAAAAAACTATATTTGAGAATGTTCACCATTTTGAAGGCAAGACTATTTTGGATGTAGGTGCAAGAAGTTTGACACGGGCTCCTGCACCCGACCCGGAAATCCACCAGATTACCTATGACTACGATCTATGCGCTTCCCATCCTGTCAACTGTAGTTGCTCCAATTCTTGGTCATATTGTGCCTGACGACACATCACTGTGACTTCAACTAGGCTACTCGATCGCATGTGTGGTGGCTACTAAACCTGTACTGACACAGGTCTAGCTGGCTCTGATAGCACTCCTCCATCCACAAACTAATTATGTTGACAACTGCCCTTCTATCGGTCATTTGCGTGTCTTTTTCCTCACGATTTCTCAACGGCTGAGTGGTGTCGACTAGTCTAGCACGTGCTTCTTCCTTCTTAGTGAGTTGCCACCTTATGCTTCTTGTGGTTTAGTTTTTTTCGAGTGGGGGTTTGCGTGCAAGCCACAGTTCTTCCACCAACAACTTTCGACCATACCTTCCCACCTCTCCTAGCAAACTACTCTCGAAACTACGTGCTTCTTCGAGGTGATGCTGGTAGATCCTTTTCTGCCAACCAAAATGTTTCCCACCCCTTATTCGCACAGTTTTATTTTCCTATTGGCAGCATGGTTTGACCCTTATTTCAACCACTTTGTTTTTTCCATGATTGACACAACCTTGTCACTTGTTGAAATTCAACATTTGTAGTCTTCCCACCTCTATCACCTGATGAGTATGAATTATTAAACTCTCTTCTGTAATTATCCAAAACATTTATTTCCTGGACACGTGATTTTGCAAATAATTTTTTTTTTGCAGCATAAGTCCTTGTCAAAATTTCATCTCTCATACCAACTAGCATCCAGTCAGAACTGCAACCTGAAATCATACATACACCTCTTCGTCTATCACTCAAAGATGTGAATGGTGGAATATCTGCTAGAGCACTCTTGGAATATGGCAGAGGTTGAGCCATCCCTTCTATTCCCTTTCCAAGACCTCCCTTAGGACCAAGATTCAAGTGGCCATCATCAAAAGAACTATGTTTTGAAGGGCTTGGCATAGACCAATTTTCAAATTGAGCCCAATCCACAATCTGAGCATCTTGACTGGTGAATCCACAATCACGTGGTCCCATATGGGGTTGTGGCCCTTTAATCCCACCCATATGTGGAAGTGAACCCATTTGTGCACATGCCATGTAAGGTGGCATTGCAAGTCCTCTCACACCATGATCAAGTGGTGTCACAAGTCTGCGACTTGCATATCCCATATTGGTACCTCAAGAGCGGCCTCCCTATCTATGTAGTTCTTGCATAGCATCCCGATGCACTTCCTCTATTTTCTTGTGGCCCTCAACCTTCCACCTTTGTTTCCATCCATTCCTCCTCGGATCAATCAGAACCTTCAACATCAACCTCAGCCTAGAGGGAAGCCCTTGGGTATTGGACATTTTTGTCATCCTATCTAAGTAAGCATCAATATGTTCCTTGGCCTTTGAATGGTCAATCATATGACCAATAGTGCTCATCAGTTTGCACAAAGCTTCAAGATTTTCATCCTCTGCATGTTGAAATTCACCAATTAATTTCATGATGAATGCATGCATAAGTCTTTCAGTCAACATACTTTCTTTATAAAGCTCACCAATAAACCTTATATTTCCTAGCATTCATCGTTGTGTTGCAACCTTCTTCTCCCGTATTTCTTCTACTGAAAGGATTTTTTCACCATCCTCTTCTTCTTTCTTAGCCTCTACCTCTTCTCTTTCATCTTTTTCAAATTCTTCCTGGCATTTGTTCAAAAGAACTCACTTGAAAACAACCTTCTCATTATCTTCATAAAATTCTGGTAATCCTGCAACAAGCTGAAAACATAATTTTGCATACATTTCACAAAAAGTCGACTCCATCAAGGCTTTGTCAAATATTTGAGATATTATACCATGAAGACATGATGCAGAGTCAATGTTCACTTCTTTGACCTGTTCAAAAAGTTTTTCAAATTTTTGGGGCGTTAATTTATTAAGGATGGATTTAATTTGTCATTTTTCAACTGATCCTCATCAGAAACCTTGCCCACATCAAAATTATTTCTCACTTGTCCAACTTGTGGAAATGGTGCTTGCACATAAGGCCCTCCAGGAAGGATTCCATTCATACTCATTTGTGTTGCACAAGTATTTCTTGCAAAGCCAGTATTATAACTTTAGCCAAGTTGAAACATAGAAGAGGAACCACTTAGACCCACATCCATCCGCATATCACAACCAGCAGCAAAAGCATCCACTGGCTTGGCCCATCTATCATCATCCAAACTGGCCATATTTCTCCCACAACGTTCAAGTAGATAATTCCCACTCGGCTGCCTTTCAAGACCTCTTGCAGTGCTTGCTAATGCATCAGCCTCTCCTACATGACTTGCAAGTGCTTGGGAATTTCCAAGTAATTCAATAGTGTCTAGACAAATTTCAAAATGATTTGGTAGATCTTTACACTGATCCTTGATTGTCAAAAAAACTCACTCGAGTACTTTTTGTCTCCTGAACATTTAGTAACTAAAATAGTTACTTGACTCATAGGAGTTGAAAGCTCAACTGCATCTTCCCAGTCATCCACTTCTTTCAGGACTTGCTTCTCAGGCTCTTTTGAGGAAGTCTTACCCTTGACAACATCGGTTACTACTTTGGATGGTTCTGGAAGGTTCACATCTTCCTCCTTCTCTTGAACCTTATAAGCATTATATAAATCTTCTTTTTCTTCTTCTTGTTGATAGCTACCTTGGTAGCATCACCAATATTTGCAACATTATTCTTCACAGAAACATTAGAAAAACTTTTATTCTCCTTTTCTGAAACTGCTACCCAAAATGCTGAAAATTTTGGTGCCTCTAAGTTGGTTCTTGTGTCAGAGAAACCTCTAGAAAGTGCACTAGCTGGAAAAAATGTCCAAAAACGTTATTACAAGAAAAACATGGCCAATAACCTACAAAAGACGTACAATCAAATGAGACGAATGATAAATGAAAACTAAACAATATGCAACCAATACCATCTACTACTGTCAAAACTATTGAAGTAATGGGCATATACAGATTTTTTAGATTTATAGGTTAATGATTAATCATAAGAAACTGAAAAAATTGTATTCACACAAATGACAACTCTAATAATTTGAACATTCAAGAGGATGACTAGGGTTTAAAAAATAGTGCCTGAGGTACTTTGTGTTTAAATGTACATACTTAATTCTGTTTTAACTCAGAAAAATTAAAAGAAAGTCATTGTATTTCATTTCTGGAATTTCTGGGCAGAAATAAAGGGATTTGTTGTACTTTTTCTAAGTTCATAAATACTTATAAATTTACTTCTTTTAGCAGAAAAATCAGATCAATGATTTGAATATAAATTTGGGTTTAGTGTAGAATTTTTTATATACCAATAAATTTTCAGATTTTTATGTACCCGAGTTTTGGAAATATTGTTATTTTTCTATTATCCCTATTTGGGGATATTACATGCTACAATTGGTAAAAGCAAACTCTAGCTATTTGGAATGCTAAATATGAACAATAGTTCTAAATTTGGGACAAGGATGAGTCTAGTATATGCAAATTGGAAGCATGCATGTGCCCTCACTTTCTCTCTCTGCATCGTTGCCACTTTCCTTCCACGACAAATTAGTGTCCAGCCATCACTTTTCTCTCTCTTTGTTGCACATAGGAAACTAGGAAGATGGATCTGTTGGAGCATATCATTACATGGTATAAATCAATCTTATTGATATTCCATCAGTGTTATAGAGCTAATTGAGCAATAGATAAAAACTATAAATGCTTTCTTTGCAAGGAAAGTGTTCTCCACCAAACCTAGTCTCTCCCTCGGCATCTTAAACTTTGCATTTGCTAGGGGCTTTGTAAAAATATTTGCAACTTGTGAATCCAAAGGAATGTACTCATGCCCAGGACAATAGCGTTGAGGAGGAGGGTACTTCCAAAGGGCAGCCACTTTCATCTAGAGAAATTCTGGGCAGAATTGAAGGCTAGAAGAATGGACTATGTGATTCCCTAAGTAGGCCTAGATTGTAGCAATGAAGGGGACCTCAAAACAGTGAACTTAAGGTATGTATTTCAGTGCATTCTTGTAGATGTTGGATCCTAACTTGTGGATCAGTTTTAAATCGTGATAGGGAAGCATGTGGAAGTCAATGAGGAGGGGACAAATCTCATGGTTATATGCCCTAAACCAGTGATAGTTGCCATAGTGATTGGGCAGCAAACTTGGAGCGAGAGTTTGTCAAGTATTGGGTCAAAGTGATGACTATTGTGTGGATCAGTTTGACGGGCAGCTTGAGGAGGCCTTAGGAGTTGTTTGGAGGACAAATTTGGAAAAGGAATGTCAAAGTGATCTTCATTGCTACAGTACCGAAACAAAGGAGGTGGTGATATCTTGCCCAAATCATATTACGATCTTCTAATCCTGGGCCTATCCATAAACTCAAACATGAGATCCACATCAGTTACCAAACCAAGATACTGTTCCAGGGGCTACAGCAGTCCCCAAATTGTAAACATCATTATAGAGGGTCAAGGAAGCCCATCCTTACCTAAAAGGAGGCTAACCATATTAGATGGTTTGTAGGATATCTAACTTACAATCAAGGAGAGTACAAAAGTGTTCAACCAGATGATGACTTTCATGTCCATGCAACAACACTTTGTAAATATCCCAAGTAGTAACCGAACTTCATAGTGCCAAAATTCCTTCTATGTCAGCTGGAGGAACCAACCCTATTACTTAAGCATCAATGCTAGCAAACTTCTCTTTCATCCAACAATATCTACTTAAAGTAGAGATGATGTTGGCAATCAGCCTTTTGATGCAATAACTCAAATTGCATAAGCATTTTTGAAGCATGCTGCTCAGATGAGTAGTTATAACTTATAAAGAGTCTAGACATGCATTTTGGTGCATTTTCATGTGTTATTTTGAAATAAACTTACAGTCATAATTAAAGCTCTCCCACCTGCTTATTAGACAGTTTTAGATATTTCTAAAGCATATCAGGACAGGAATTTCTTGTTATATTTGAGAGTAACTATTGGTGTTTAGTCAACACATGACACAAAGGTAGTTGGAAATGATCAAGATAACGATGTTGCAATGCTATGGATGAATGCGCCAAAAGATAAATTGATACCCATGGCAGTTGAAATTTCTGCAAATCTTTTTGTAGGACAAAAAGTGTATGCAATTGGAAATCCATTTGGTTTGGATCACACCTTAATGACTGCTATCATTAGTGGGCTTTCCAGGTAGATACTTTCAGCTGCAATTGGCCATCCAATACACAATGTGATCCAAACAGATGGTAAAGGACCATTGGAGGTCCTCTTCTTGATAGTTCAAGAAATTTGATTGGCATAAACACTTATATGTACTCTCCATCAGGAGCATTACCTGGTGTGGGCTTTTGAATTCCAGTAGATCTGTAAGTGTCATTGTTGATCAGTTAGTAAATTTTCGGAAATTACTTGACCCATTTTGGGCACTAAATTTGCACTGGATGAGTTCATTGAGCAACTAAGTGTCACTAGATTTTTGGTGCTTGATGGTCCTGTAGATGGACCAGTTGGAAAAGCTGGACTGAAAGCAACAAAATGAGATTCTTATGTTTGGCCTGTCTTGGGGACATCATTACAGCTGTAAATGGGAAGAAAGTGTTAGTTCCAGTCTTTGCAACTTGTCACCAACGATCAAATTGGACTCTTACTATGTCTAGTTTTCACAGATGTTTTTCACATAAGCTTCAGTGAAAATCATGTCCTAAACTTGTTCATCAGAAGCAGCTCGGAAAGAGCTTTCCAACGGAATATCGCACTCCCAAAACTGGCTTCTGGATCAAAATATATGACCAAATGAATGATTGACTCTTGGTTACACCTAATGCATGTGTTGTTGGAAATACTAAGAGGGGGGTGAATCGATATTTCTTTTCAATTGTTATTTTTACCAGTTAGATCACTTATATTTAGAACACAAAATGAACAGTAAGAATAAATGCTTTTATTAATTTCTTCTTTACAATAAATCAAGTACAATATATGTAGGGCTCCAACCCTAGATGAAGACACCAACCTTCAATCTCCCAGGCTCCAACCTGTATTTGCCAAGCACCGACTTGGACTTCCAAGGCTTCAACCTTGTCAATTCTGAGGCACCAACCTCAAGGGCTCCAACCCTATATCTGGTACAGGCTCCAACCTGGTCTCTTGAGGACTCCTATCCTCTAGGGCTCCAACCCTATCTTCCAAGGCACCAACCTTGTCAATTCTGAGGCACCAACCTCAAGGGCTCCAACCCTATCTACCAAGGCACCAACCTTGTCTCTATGAGGCTCCAACCTCCTGCTTCATTCTGTCAAGATATATTTGGTTATACTTACGGCTCCCAATGTCTTCTTCAACAAGCCCTGTCAATATTCACTTAGTCTTCATTGTAGTCTCCACATTACGTCATCAATGACAACCTTATTCTTCACATGAAGGTGTCTCCACAGCTCTTCATGGTACCCAAACAATATTTCCAAGGTCACTCCATGAGGGCTTCAATCAAGGTCTCCAAGAATGTCACTGCTTCAACAAGAAGTCTACAAGGGTCTGTCCAAAAACTGCTGCAAGTATTGTGTTCTTCAAGTATTCCCTGCTGCAAGTATTGTGTTCTTCAAGTATTCCCTGCTATTATAATGTTGCTCCAGGACAACAATGCTCCAAAGATGCTCATTCAAACAAGATCTTTTATGTTGTATTTTCAATGCTTAAGATCTGTTCTAATGATAAAACTGATGCATTTGTTCTTCCTTCAATTCTGAGAACTGAATGTGTTCTTCCCTTGATGATGTGATTACACTGTTATTGATTATGTGGTTGTGCTTTGGTACCACTTTTACTTCTTGAACTGTTGTAGGTCACATTCTCTAACAGTGATGATGATGTCCTTATTAATTGCTTCTTAAATGACAGGAAAAGAATATCTTCAGTACTCCTCCTACTTCACTGCTTTAGATAATGAACCTGTTGTAGCCAATAACTTAACAATTGAGACAAGATAACTCACAGATTTGACATAGTCCAAGACTGCAATCCAAAATAACCTGCAATCCGAGACAGCCCTCTGTAATGCTAGCTTCTACAGGAGGCAAGTTCAAGCTCTCCACACAGAAGCTGCCATAGGTAACTGAACCAATAGCACCGAGCTGCCCTGAAGTCTGAGTTAAGGAGAAACCTATCCACAGGACTGAGCTAATCCGAGCCTAAACTAGGCTGCAATACAAGTCTGAGGTTCGGTTTAATATAATCATAGGTCTGTGGCTTTATTTCACTGATCTGAGGTATAAATTCTAACTAATCCGAGCCTTTACAATCCTTGTATCATTGGTCCGAGGTTCTTAAATGGGACTGCAAGCTACAGAACTGAGTTGTAGTTCCAAGCCACCAATGCTAGAGCCTAGCCTCCATAGGACTGCAATCTGTAACAAAGATCAGAGTTCTGTCCTCCAGCAAATGAGCACAATCCAATGCTGCAAACACAGGTGTATACTTCAGGTTTCAAGATGATTGTCCTAGTTCAAGCTGTCCACTAGCCTGAGGTAACCCAATCACAAATATTTAGCCCAAAACGTGATGCCAAAGTCCTTCTCGGCCTCCTTCTTAATTCTGTGCTCAATTTCTGAATTTTTGACCGAATTCATGGTTGAAATGAGGTGTTGGACGTCATATTTATATAGGACTTCGACCTTTAATAAAGGGACACGTCTCTTGGAGGGAGGCCGACATGGACAGGTAGGCTTAGGTCGGCTAGCCTTTAAAAATATTATATTCAAACTTGAAAATCAATTTTCTCTCAAACTAGAAGGAGTTAGAGGGCAAGTGATAGCTCGTTAGAAAGGGAAAATTACCCTCTTCAAGCCTATGAAAGTCCCAACCTTAAGTAAGGTCATTTTACCATCAAGAAAATTAAATTTGTGAGGCTATCATTCTAATTTTATTCATGGTAGCTCTTAAAATTTTATGTCTAGGGCTCCTTCTTCATATGCTTAGGGTTCCATACACTTAGGTTTTCATTCATGTATATTAAGGGCATCATTAGTATTATCAATGTGTTAGGGCTAAGGCATCTTCTAGAGTATTATGGGCATTTAGATCATGCAAGAATATTTTCCATCCCGGTCATTGTCATCATCAATGACAACCTAGATTAACATGTGTCCTTATAATTTTACATTGTGAAAACTTCTCACCTTTTTCATGGTTTATAGCTGCAAATCCAGTGGGCTATGGTCGAGGTGACTACTTCCTTGTTGGCAAAGACTGTCCAAAGTATATTGAATGCCAAGAGAGTGGGTATTGACAATTTGACACTGCCCTTCTCTCTTCCCAAGAGCTTATGATATTGGGCTATATAGTCACAAAGATGCTTCTTGATGTCACTTTGAAAATATTGCTCATGATTTATTATTTAAAGGTGTTCCTTATTGCACTTGTTATAACCATAACAATAATAACATGGTCTTTTGCATCAAAACATGCTCGACATTCAGTTGCTGTTGTTTCCAATAATCTTTGTGGTGAATGGCTCACATATGCCAAAGCAAGCACAAGATCAGTTCTTGAGGGAAACAATGCATCTGCAACCCATTTAGCTAATCTAATGGTGTCATCTATACTAAAGGGAAGCTTGTCTTCATATTCAGCATAAGAAGAGCATAAAGCCTGCACTTTCCTAGTATACTCAGATAATCCATACACAACACAAGTTTTCTTCATGGGAAAAAATGGATTACTCATCTCTTACTATTCAAATTTTACTGAGACATTCATCCTGTTTGCAAATACAACCAATAATTCAAAGAGAAATTTATTAGCTGAAAGGAGTCAAGGATATCTCTTGTATCATCAGTCAACTACCTTTAGCACAGGACAACCATTCAGAGAGGCGATTCCAACAAGTGCATATGCTTTCTGGGAAACAAAATGGTTTCAAGATGCACTATATAGTGAGCATGGACTCACTACTTGGGGCTTGACATTTGGTCAGTCTAAAGAACTCTTATTCCTGTCATTGGCTTCTATTAAAGATTCATCTAATGCAGCTTCTTCTAGTATTGTGGCTTTAGGAGTGCCAATGAGTAGTTTAACAAACATCATAATGCAATTTGACCTTCAAGGTATTGATATGTATCTAGCCACAGAAGATGGTTATTTGCTTGCACAAACGGGTTCTACTTTCCATGTGGAAGGTGATGTAGACAAACCTATACTATTGGAAGCTACAAAATCTAGTAATGTTGTGGTGGCAGGAGCAGCTCTGTATCTCAAAAGTAAATTGGATAATATATCCAGATTGGGCAACAAAACTTTCAGGACCTCTGATGCAAGAATTCAAGGTGCACAATATACATTAGAAAGTGCCTCACTTCATCTGGCTGGAAAAGCCCTGGTATTTGTTTTGATTATTCCACATAAAAGCATTTGGGGTCCCATGATAAGTCAAAGTCAGACAACATTGATTCTTCTAATCACGTTGGCGGTTTGCATGTTCCTTGTAAGTTGGCTTTTCATTTTTTCACTTACAAGAGATACAAGCAAAGAAATACACCTTTGTGTAGGATTAATTTGACAACTTGAGGCAACAAAGCAATCAGAGAGAAAGAGTAACCATAAAAGCATTGTTTTTGCAAATATGAATCATGATCTGCGGACATCCCTTGCATCTATCATTGGCCTCATTGACCTATGTTGCTATGATGTTGCTAAAGGGTCAGAAGTGGAGACAAAACATTCCTACAGATGGTTATACATGTATATGCATTGTTGGCATCAAGGATCCTGTGCGTCTTGGTGTCAAAGAAGTTGTTGAACTCTGTAGGGCTGCAGGTATTACAGTGAGGATGGTCACTGGTGACAATATTAACACAACAAAAGCAATTGCAGCAGAGTGTGGCATTTTAACAGATGATGGTGTAGCAATTGAAGGACCTGATTTTCGTGAAAAGAGCTTAGAAGAGATGAAGCTCTGATACTAAAGATTCAGGTTATGGCACGATCTTCACCATTGGACAAGCACACCTTGGTGAGACAGTTGCGCACAACTCTGGGAGAAGTTGTTGCTGTGACAGGTGATGGCACAAATGATGCACCAGCTTTGCATGAAGCCGACATTGGGCTTGCTATGGGCATTGTTGGGACTAAGGTTGTGAAGGAAAGCGCATATGTGGCAATTTTAGATGACAATTTTGCAACAATTGTAAATGTAGCAAAATGGGGGCGTTCAGTATATGTAAACATTCAAAAATTTGTGCAGTTCCAGTTGATAGTTAATGTTGTTGCTCTAGTTTTGAATTTTGTTTCTGCATGTATAATAAGAACTGCCCCCCTCACTTTAGTTCAGTTGCTTTGGGTCAATCTGATTATGGATACACTTGGTGCTTTGGCACTGGCAACAGAACCTCCAAATGATGATTTGATGAAAATATTACCTGTAGGAAGAACTGGAAGTTTTATCAGTGATTCTATGTGGAGGAATATAATTGGCCAAAGTGTCTATCAACTCATTGTATTAGCAGTTTTGGAGATGGTAGTCAAAATATGGTTGAGTTTCTACGTAGTTCCATTGGGATCATCCACAAGAAACACACAGAGAGTATAACTTCTTACATCAAGGAGAGTGTGGATGAAGAGCTAGAAGAAGAAACCGTGTTGGATGGAGAGAGAAAAATGCAGAAAAAGAGGCTCACTGTTTTGTGTGGAAGGTAATATTATTGTTGGAAAAACCACATTTTTACAGAGGATTGTGAATGAGACACTTTAGTTACGTGACCTTGTAGAGGTGGTTCCTGAGCCTATTTCTAAGTGGCAAGACATTGGGCCTGATCATTTCAATATATTGGATGCTTTCTATGTTGAACCTCAATGGTATGCTTACACATTTCAGAATTACGTTTTTGTAACGAGGGTGATGCAAGAGAGAGAGCCTGCAGGTGGATTAAAGCCTCTACGACTCATGGAAAGAAGTGTTTTCAGCGATCGGATGGTGTTTGTGTGAGCTATTCATGAGACAAAGTGGATGAATGGGATGGAGCTTAGCATCTATGATTCATGGTTTGATCCAGTTGTTTCTGTTTTACCTGGGCTTGTTCCTGATGGATTTATTTACTTGAGGGCTAGTCCAGATACATGCCATAGACGTTTGCAGTTACGAAAGAGAGCAGAAGAAAATAGCGTGTCATTAGATTATTTGAGAGGTTTGCATGAAAAGCATGAGAACTGGCTCTTCCCTGCTTAATGTGGTAAGTCATAGGTTGTTGTCTATGAGCTAATTACCTATTGATATTGATAGGTCTCTGCATCCTGAGATCAAAGATCACACGTTTATTTTGCAAGGAGAGCATGTACATTCCAGTATTCAGAAGGTTCCAACATTAGTGCTGGATTGTGAGCTCAATATTGACTTCAGCAGAGACATTGAAAGCAAAACAAGGGTTTTTTTGTCTCGCAAATGGGTTTCTTTATCCCGAAGATAAATGGGATAATGTTACTAAAATTCGATAGGGCCATTGGGCATGTTCCTTTAAAATTTTATCTATCGAGGATGGCATCTGGAAGGTTATTGACACTGTTGAGGCATTTGATGCTTTGTTATCATCTTTAGATATTTGGGGTGTTAGGGAGGCCCATTTACATGTTGTCTTGAAAAAAGCTGGAGAACCCATTTAAACAAGCAGTGAAAACACATTCAGCTTTGAGAAAGCACAATGATGTTATTAATGGACTGGAGGTTAAAACAAAAATTGCTTACAAGCCATCCTGTCTTGGCTATGTAATGGAGGATGGGGATCTCAGTGCCATTGATCATGATTCTTCAGATTCCTCAGAGCTTTCTAGATCCTTTACAATTGAAACTTGGAACAAACAAGGCTTGAAAAATGGCATAGGTGGCATTCATTGCAATAACTGGGCGTTCGATTCATCTTCAGATTCAAAGAACATATGTGGCTGATTTGACTCATATTTTTAGCATTAAAATATTGGAGACCTTTTCCCCATTTTGGCAAAGTGGCAAATGCATCTCCAGAATTTGAGGGCAGTTGTGCAGGAAGGTGCAGCGTGGCATTCAAGAGGTAGAGTTTTTAGGCTCAGATTCAGCAAAGGAATCCTAGATTTCATGAACAAACTCTAGCAAACTTCTAACAGTTCGACATATTGCAGCAAACTCATTTTATTTTAGATGATTTAATTAAATTCTTTAGTTGTAATTTAATTTATTTTACTTGCCAGCACAAATATTTTTTATTTTTTATTTTTATTTTGATTCCTATGTAGAGGAATCAAAATAAATTTGTAATAGGGTATATATAGGAATATTTTTGAGGATGTAAGGGTTTGATTTTCAACAGAGAGACTGCTGCTTTGGATTGTGTAAATTTTCCTGAATATTATGTTAATGAAGCAGTTTCTTCCCTTTAAAATTTGGGATCCATCACGGTGTTTCATGTTCAGCATGTTTTCCTTATAAGATCATTTTCATATTGTGTTTTTCTACTAATTTTGTTACAACATTATCTAAAGGAAGTGTTAGGAATCCATCCACGCATGATGCTCCTTTCACAATGACTATGTTGTTAAATGCAATGGTTGTTTTTACAGAATCCATCCTTTGTTAGTTGCTCTGTTTAATAACCTTGTGTTTTCCTTTCTGCTAAAGCTGCCACTGGAGATTCATCCATTGATTGATGCCTGCAGGGCAGCAAGCTTTCTCCTCTTTTCTTCTCCCATCTACATCATTTATCTGGCTGAGCATAATGCTTATTTTGCCCCAAGTTTGCAGGTAGAAACCAGCCTCAACTCCATAGCCCAATGATTGTTGATCTCTTGTTGTTTCGACCCAAAACTTTCAAATCAAATCCCCGTACTTCATAGCTAGCCTAAGATTCACTTATTGCAGCCACCCTTCATTGGCAAAGAGAGAGCCCTCTCTAGTCTGGTAGGGCTAGGTGTCAAATCAAAATCTTGGTTTGTGGTTACCTCGAATTGCCTCTTCTTAGCCTTGAGGTTCAATCTGAGTGCTAACAGAAAGTATGCAATGGAAGTGATCTCTATAGAGTACTTGACCTAGTAGTTTTTAAGGTAGGAATTTTAGTTCCTCAAGGGTGGGGTCCTTCAGCATAATTACATCTACCTTGATTCTATCATCCAAAAGAAAAACTTAATCAAAAAAGAGTAAATATGTCAAGTTTAGGGTAATTCCTATTTGTATAGTTGTCAAGCTTATAGTTCTTTTTTACTTTGTTATAACTCTGTTGAGACCACCTACTCTACAGTCAAAAATAGCATAGAAGCCATTAGTCATACCTACCCATGGTCTCTTGTAGGCATGATAGAAGAATAGGTTGAGCCATTAATTAGAATTGCAAAGATATTGAGGAAAGATAGTTCATTATCTAGTTAACCAATTGCACATTGAACCGTATATGAATGAGTAGCCCTAAATAAAGCCAATTTTCTCTATCATATGCCTTGGAAAGACAAACTCACTAACATTTCTTGTAATTTTTTGGTTCGATGTTATAAATTACTTCTTGGGCTACTCCTATTCCGTAATGGATTTGTTTCCCAGAAAGGATGAAAAATTGTTCTAATGACATGGAATCAACTTAGTGGATTTTGACCCTACATGCAATAATTTTTGCAATGATTTTCTAGATGCAATTACATAGTGATATGGGTTTGAGATCATCTCATTCTTGTCTAATTTTTGGGATTAAAGCCTGAAATGTTGAATTGAAAGCTCGCAAATCCTGCTTTTGTATTTTAATTTGTCAGCAATTCTTGGTTTGTTTGAAGGAAGTCATAGAACCACTAGAAGAATTCTATTGTCCCACGAAGTGACTGAGGGTTCTTATACTTTTGGAAACAATGCAAAATTGTTTGTAATTCTTCCTTTTATATTTGATCCATCAATGCCTCATTACCCACCTCCCCTACCAAACTAGGGAAATATGAAGTCATCTTTAACTATCTCTCTTAAATTTATTCTATCATCCTCTTTATAAATTACCTCAAAATGGTCAGTTGATGAGCAAATTTCTCCTCAAGATAAGACACCTTCTCATGAGGAAAAGTTCGTTGATAATCAACATCTTGAGGCAATTGTTCATTACAATTATGAGATGTTGAAGAGAGAAAATATCTTCTATTTAGTAAAGCTATGCGCAAATGTTAGTGATTTGGTACAAGGAAAGACATGCACAACAAGGGAATTGTGGAGATTCCCTACAACCCTTTTCCCAAATGTGACACGTGAGGATGTATGCTTATTAAACAACTATATTTGAGAACATTCACCACTTTGAAGGCAAGACTATTTTGGATGTAGGCGCGGGAAGTTTGATTCAGGCTCCTGCACCCGACCCAACATCCCCCCTGCTTACCTATGATTACAATCTATGTGCTTCCCTACTTGTCAACTGCAGTTGCTCCAATTCTCGGTCGAATTGTGCCTGAAGTCCCGTCACTATGGCTTCAACTAGGCTACTCGACCACGTGTGGTGGCTACTAAACTTGCACTGAAACAGGTCAAGCTAGCTCTGATAGCACTCCTCCATCCACAAACTATGCAGATAATTGCCCTTCTATCGATCATTTGTGTGTCTTTTCCCTTGCGATTTCTCAACATTTGAGTGGTGTCAACTAGTCTAGCCCGTGTTGCTTCCTTCTTAGTGAGTTGCCACCTTATGCTTCTTGTGGTTTTGTTTTTGTCGAGTGTAGACTTGCATGCAGGCCACAGTTCTTCCACCAACGACTGTTGACCATACCTTCCCACCTCTCTTGGAAAAATACACTCAAAACTACGTGCTTCTTTGAGGTGATACTAGTAGATCCTTTTCTACCAACCGAAATGTCGACCACCCCTTCTTCGCACATTTTTCTTTTCCTATTGGCAGAAGGGTTTGACCCTTATTTCAACCACTTTGGTTTTGCCATGACTGACACAGACTTGTCACTTATGGATCATTTATTCAACCCCTATACAACATACAAACTTATCTATATGACCCTTTTTCAATCCTTAAAAAAATTAACAATTTCTTCAAGGCACTATACGATCAATTTACTTTGGTCCTAAAAAAATTTCTTTTGCACGATCACAGTCAAACAAGTTTGGAACAAACGAGTTGGGAATGTCATAAATGTTTATATATATAAAAATAAATTTATAAATAAGTTAATAACACATTATCTTGCAAGAAAAAAGGGAATAAGACCCATAGATGACAAAAGGGGGTTCCTATCAGTCAGTGCAAAGCTTAACAATGCCCGACACAGGGCAGGGTTGTTCGAGCATATAAAATATGATATGTTACAAAGCTAATAGGTTGTGTAACAGTAATATTTTAGAGCCTTCTGTTTACTTCAAGTATATCAGACCTTTTAGTTTGGTACTGTCGAAAATATATTTGAGCAAAAACTTAAAACTGTGAAGGTTTCCAGCTAGTTAAATTTTTCTACATATGCCTCACATCATCAACCATGGCATCCACTATAAACAACAATTTCCTAAAAAATAAGGAAAGCCTCCAATGATGAATGAGCCAAATCATCATCTCGTGAAATGGGTAGATGCCAACATGCAGAGTGCAGTAAAATATGTGCATATAAATGTGTGTTAGTAGCATCCTAAATAAAATCTACCCAAGAATAATCAGCCACTTTGATTAGGGAAAAGTATAAATTTAAAGATAAAAGGGGTTAAGAGATCCTGTGCATACACCTAAGAAGGTGTGCATGAAAGAAGGGTTTGAAACTCTAAAATGAAGATGATCTAAAAACCCTAGTCTTGCAACCCTTGGGGAAATGCCATTGGCCATTAGTCTAACTGATCGACTAATTAACCCAAAAAAATCTATCGCTAAGCAATTCCCTTGATCAAAATAGTAAAAATTGAGCCTTACTTGGAAGCTCTAAAAGGAAGAAACCTTAGAAAAGATGATTTTGAACCACTTCTGGATCAACATTGTAGTGTGCCATTGAAGATGGGTGAAACCCGAGGAAAAACTTTAGAAAACCCTTGAAGAAATGAGATAACCCAAAGAGGCGAGTTCACACCTACTCTGATACCATGTTGATATTACAATAGATAAACAAGGATTGAATGTAAACAACCAAAAAACCATAAAAAAAAAACATAAACACAAAGAGGAGAGAAGATGAACCCATGAACATGAGAAACATGAGATGTAGGTGCCCATAAGCTAAAGAATCACATAAGACAACACTTAGCTCATGACAAAAGAATTTGTGATGAAAATAATGATGCCAAAGCTAGTACTAAGGACATCACCAAAGCCCAAGAAGATTTTGGAATGTTAATAGTCAAGACATCTTGACAAATTGAGGATAGATGTAGAGATGGCTAGTGGGGTGCTAGCTCCAAGGAAGTTGAACGTTGGCCTTAGCCTAAAATAGTATATATTGAAAAAATACAATAAAATGTTGTGGTTGCACATGTGTAGACTTATATCCTTGATTACATGTAAGGTTGGCATGAGGCCACAAGTGAATATTACACCATCATTTCAATATTTTATAGGTATTACAAGTTTCATGGCATTCACAGAGAAAGAAATGTTGCAAAGGAAGGATAGATGTAGAGATGGCAAGGAGAATGATAAAAGGTAAAATCTATCAAATAATTTTTAAGTTGAAGTAATTAGTACACCGGTGTATTTTGTTGATAGAAATACAATGAAAATTGCAAGGAATGTTACACCTAAAGAAGCATGAAATGATGAGAAACCAGGGGAGAGTCATCCCAAAGTGTTTCTTTGCAATGTCTGTGTACTTGTTTCTCAAAAAAGTGCATAAAAATGAGGATAAAGGTTAGAAGTATTTTTGATAGGGTACAATGGAGAGTCTATGGGATATCATATTTTTTATTTGGAAAAAGATACAATCAGTAGAGATGTTATATTTGAGGACAACTATATCCAAGGTAATTCAAATGAAATTGAAGTGCCATGGCCTATTGAAGAAAGAGGTAAAAAGGTAGCAGAAGAAAGCATTCCAAGTCAGGAACAAAGGAGCAATCAAGAATCCAGTGATAATGAAGTCAATGATGTCAAAGCTAGTACTAAGGACATCACCAAACTTCAAAGCCCAAGAAGATTCTGGAATTTTAATAGTGAGGACATCGTCAAAGCCCAAGAAGATTCTGGAATGCTAGCAGTGAGAACATCATCAACACCCAAGAATATTCTGAAACAACATTTGTGAACATTAGATGGCTCAAAGCTACAGGAACTACCTGAAAGCAATAAAGGAAGCAAGAAATCAAGAATATTGCAGCAGTCTGCTTTACAGCAGTTATATATGGCTTTGATCACAAATTCACCACAATTCTGGTATAATGTGATTCAATGCACATGGAAAGAAGAATGGGACAAAGTAAAAAAGGTGGAATGTGATTCCATACAGAGAAATGAAACACTGGAACTTGAGGATATGCCTAAAGGAAAAAGTGCAAATGGTTAAATGGGTCTTCAGGGAAAAGTTCGAAGTAGATGGCTCAATTGACAAACACAAAGAAATACAGTGATAGTAGCATTACTATTTCCTTCTATTGAGGTGATAGTCAAGTCACTAGTCCTCCGAGATCATAAAAGACTGCCTATTCTTATTCTTGTCATTTGTCCTATTGGGGAACTTGCAATTCAAGATGTTGTAATGTACTCCTCTTATCCTACTATGTAATGACTCAATGAGACATCACATCATCTAATGAATTAATGAATCCACCAGAAATGTTGCCACAAAAATTGTTTTCGTAAACTAAACATTTGGAAATGAATAGGAAAGTATGTATATGCATCATGAGAGGAAGTAAATAATGATAAAAACTTCAAACATGTTAAGAGGGAATGCCACTGAAGCATTTGTTTTTGGAAAAAAGTAATGTTGGATCACAATCATCCTTAAAAAACAAAAAAGTACAGGTATATGCACTGTTTTGAAAGGATTTGAAACTGAAGACATCAATTACAACACTTCTGGAATAGTAGATTTCCAACTACACCTGTTTACCAGCTTGCCTATAGATATTAAGAGCCTTAATAGCATCATGGTGTTGCATTTCAAAGAACTGCAGGTAAACATTTGCAGTCATCAGAAGCTAGAGATCAGGGATGCAATTTTCTAAGGAAGAAATTGATGCTTTTCACAACAAGGTCAATTCAACCTTGATGAAGAGTTTATAAAAAACAAGGAGTAAAATTCAAGGAGTTCATGATGAAAAGTCAAGAACTACATATAAATGGCTAACTGTGGGTAAGGATTTCATGATTATGTATTGAGCCTTTCTGATAA
Organism: Pinus albicaulis; assembly: GCA_034641835.2. NCBI lineage: Eukaryota > Viridiplantae > Streptophyta > Pinopsida > Pinales > Pinaceae > Pinus > Pinus albicaulis. Next base: position 1,843,581,292 of record CM076578.1, read on the forward strand.
AAAAACTCTCAAACCAATGTTGCCAAACCCCCAATGCTAAACAAGCCAGTAATATGTGTTGGGGACTGATTCCAAAATTCTAGAACTGTATGACTGTAAAAACTAGATATGTTTTTTAATGTTGTTGAAGAGCAGGATATAGCTCAGAGTCGGAGAGGAAAATATATAACAATTACCATATGACTTCTGCATTGGTGTGCTTGTCTACTTATAGTCATTGGGCTACCCAGTTTTCCTTTGCACCATATATAACTTGTGAATATTTAAGAAAGGAGAATTAATACTTGGGTCAATTCATTTCCCATTTATCAACATACACATCCTTATCCGCTTTCCCAAAGTATATGTTTGTTCTAAGTGCTATTGTGCATGGTTATTACTTTGGCATAATTCTAAGTTAAGTTCATTATTGAAATTTAATAGGCCCGTGTAGTTATTCTGCATTCAATATCAAACATGGGAGGTATATCAAACCTACTTCTGGATATCAAACCGGGCAATTATAAAGCTTGAGTTTTGCATATGTCTAAGTTGTAATATTAATATGTTGAGCATTTGGGTTCTCAAGAAATGCACCGGGCATTGGCAATCTCAACGTGAATGTGTCCATATTCAATGTATACAATACACCATCACACACAGTTTGAATGAATTAGCCCATCTCCACCTGGCTTCCACAATGCAGCTTGATTCGAGATCTAGTCAAGAGAAAATATGATAAAATAGATAATAAATAAGAACTACAGGAGAATCAGCCCAATCAAAAAAAAATATTTCTAGGTTTGGTCAAGGGGGAAAATTAACCTAGCACACACTAGGGTCAATCAGTACTGAACCCAGCTATTGTAAAGCTAGAGAGTGCACAGGTATTAGTTCCAATATCTGATATGATGACCATTTGGGTAAACTCAAGAAATGCACCAGAGGTTGGCAACTTCAATGTCCATATCATGACAAGGGTTAGACGGACATATGCCAGTATTCCTACTCAATGTGCCCAATGTACAGTCTAGATATAATGCACTATCAGCCCCACCATCGCCCGGGTTGTAAAATTCTTTGCAATAGATTTCTAGGTTTATGTGAAATTTTCGTAAATATCTATGTCAAACAATTTCTCTGGGTGCACTATCAGCCCCACCATCGCCTTGGTTGTAGAATTCGTTGCAATAACTTTCTGGTTTTATGTGAAATTTTCGTTCATATCTATGTCAAACAATTTGTCTGGGTACTGATGTAACCACTTTACTAACAATTTTAATTCAGAAGATACTCATATTAAATGACAGGCACCGAAAATAAACCACCCAAAGTTCAAACTAACATATTCCAAGCATAATATTCACACAGGACAGCCAAATATAACTCAGAAATAGGAGTAACGAGTATTCATATTAATTCCCAGAATGACATTCACTACAGCCAGAAGACTACCAATATTTTATGCTGTCAATAAACACATGTAAATAAGGGACATTGAGTATAGAAACCTGGGACTGGTGCGTTTTCTTTTGCTGGTTGCCAGATGACTGTCTCACACGGAATGAAGAGTCCAGAAGTTCATTTTATGCCCAAATGTTTGCATTCACCCATATCAGAGATAAGGAACTCATGTTTCCCTTAGTGAGCAGCAGTAAATACACGAGTTAGTGATACCAGGACCTCTGTATAGTGTAAACTCAGACTCATTTAGCTTATACGCAGCCTTCAGAGAGTAATTTTCTTGGTCGTTGCAAGGGTGCACAGCTGTTATATGGTTAGGAAACTCGTGCTAATCAATATGATTACTCAGCGCTTCTTAGCATATTCGTCCAGCAGATGGAATGTGGAATATCGGCCCTCAAGCTCAGGTAGATGCGGCCCAATAACTCCAACCAAAACTGAGAACTTGTAAATGTGTGTCTCAGCTAGTAAAAGAATGTAGCTCGACCAGAAAAATAAAAAGAGACTCGTGCAGTGAAAGATTAAAGTTTCGTTTCTATCCTTAGAAACTCATACGATGCCACCCAAAAATTCGAGGTGCTGCAGATTGGCAGTCGTGCCTATTTCTTCTTCACATTGAACCAAAAAGAGCAGATCTGGCTCCCTTTCCCTTGGCGTTTGAAGAGGCGAGGGATGCAAATAGAATCTCTTCTCCGCAATGACCCTCTCCTCCTGTGAAATCGAAGATTCATCGCATAACGTCGAATTGGAGGTGCAATCAAAGGGGTCGGAGCCGAGAGGCGTCACTGGGCTGAGAACGAGTGATGGGAGATGGAGCATGTTGGGCGACAAGATTTCGAGCGGCGGCATTTCCCTAGTAGATATCCTTCCGTTCAGATTGAGGCAGAGAGGATTGATCCCCAGACCTATCTGCAGATTTCTCAAATTCTAACGCCTTTCGTGCAGCTTGAAAGCCGATTTTCGAAGACCCACTTCGATTTCGGGAAGTGAGATTAAAATTTCATTTCTATCTTTTAGAAAATCATACGATGCTTCCCGCCACTCAAAATCAAAAATTCCCAACCCGCCACTCAAAATCAAAAATTCCCAAAAATTCAAGGTGCTGAATATTGCCGCCATTCAAAATTAAAAAATTCGCAAAAATATTCGAAGTGCTGAATACATGTTAAGTGGTCCGTTCAAAAAATTTTATTTTATTTTTTGGGTGTTATAACCAAAAGAATTAAGTTCTAGATTATGTTAAATGGAATATTAAACTATTACAAATTCATCTAATTCCAACTATTCCAATCAATATTAAGCCTAACTATTTTGAATATTGAGTTTGCATATGACTAAGTTCTAATATTTGATATCTTAATGATTTGGTTAAAGTTGAGAAATGCACAATAGATTGGGAATCTCAAGTTGACTACCATGACAACATTTAGACTATGAGATTATTTAATTTGATGATTTTAGTCTTTTGGAAACTACATGTAGTATTTTTGGCTCAACGGTGCCTATGCAATACATTCTTGTTGAGAAAGATCCATATTACTAAAAATTAGATTTGGTGCTTGTAGGTCTTTGTATGTTCTATGGGGCTTGGATATAGCCAATATGTATGTCTTTCTAGGGGAAACAAGAGATAGAGACTATGAAGAGTTGTTTGGAGGAATGCATAAAACATTGATATTGAAAGGGATCGTCATTAATGGAAGTGAAAATATTTTGAGGAGTCCTACGAGTTATGAAAGTGAAGATGTTTTTCCTTAAGAGAGTCCAAATATAGTGTCAGTTATTCTAAGTGATGATAAATAAGAATTCAACAACCAATAAATAATTGCATCTCTACATTGGTTTGAGGGATAGCTTTGCATCCTATCATATGTAGTTACTTCTCATTGTCATAAGTGATGATAAAGAAAAAATCAATAGCCAACAAATAATTGAATTTTGATGCAGAGTTAGTCTATTGTATGTAGTTACTTCTACCATCATCGCTTTTTGACATTTGCACATATGTGCATGAAGAAAAATCAAACCAATGATATATACTTCAAAGGAATTGTGAAATAAGTCTAATATTGATGAGAAAATTATAACTTATGTGGATAATAAAAAAGCCCAATTTTGATCTAATGTAATAATTCCATCTGTAATATAAATGACTGCACTTAAATTCCCTTGATAAAGTTTCACATTTCATTGTCAATCAAGCAAATCTAAAAGTGAGGGACACAGGGTTCATCAATTACCCTTATCGACAACATAACTAAAAAACTAACATCCATAATTTTACCACATAGTTGCATAAACTCAAGGGTACTAGTGTGCCCAAGTAGTCATAATAGAGGTGGGGAACATGATACAATTTTGAAATGGTAGATCATAGTTGACAAAATAAGTAAAAAAATTCAATCGGGTTGTGTTTATCTAGTGAATATGGTGGCATGTCATTAGGCCAACCATCAAGATTCACTTCTTCACAGGCATAAGTAAGAGGTTTGGGCGAGGTGCAATTTATGGGTTAACCAAAAACTAAGTGTGATGCATCCTTCCAAGCCATTTCTCCCACGAGTGATGGCACCCCACATCTTAGGAAGAGTTGAAATGAAACCTTCAAAAATTATTGATACACACCCACAAAAGGAAGAACATAGCATTTATTGCAACATTCAACACTTGTCATTTACCCTAAAAGAAACATGGAGAGAATGATAATAAGTGTCACTGACACTTACCCTAAAAAGAAACATGGAGAGAATGATAATAAGTGTTGCTGATCTATCCCTCTTGCATGCACAACTTCTCTACTCAATCAACTGCCAATCAAGGAGGCCTTACTAATAGAAACAAGCAGATGTAGAAATAAATGAAAGATAGAAGGATAACTAGAAGAATGAGAATGAGCATACCTATGGAGTTGGGGTTCACATCTCCATTATCATTGGGATGGACTTGGGTTTTGGACTTCTTGTCACGATCCATTCATGAACACCTACCACCACTTTTCATAAACCTCCTTTTCTATCTCTTTTTCCTGACTTCTTTTATTACCAGGGACAACCACAAATGTAGATAGATATTTATAGCAACAATAGGCACCGAGGACATCAGAAAATTCCTCCCTCGCTCACGTTTTCCACTTTTTTTTCATTTGAATGCCTAGTAAATAGAAATCTCGAACATGTCGAACACTTGCCACAACGTTTCATAGAACCTCCTTTTCTATATATTTTCTCATGACTCCTTCTATTGCTAGGGATGACCCCAAATGTAGATAGATATATGTAGCAGCTATAGGTGCCAAGGACATTAAGAAAATCTGCCCTCGCTCACGTTTTCCACTTTATTTTCATTTGAATGCCTAGTAAATAGAAATCTTGAACACTATGACGTGTCAACGGGGGAAATTGTTATTTTGGTCTTTTGTGGTATTTAGTATGTGCGAGTTGTTGGTCTTATAGAGGTGTAGGAAGGTGGTATTGAAGGAGGTATCACTGGGGGTAGCAGTGCTTCTGTGTGGAATTCTCCATTTCTGGTGCCTGGTCTAGAAATTGGTGTGCATGGTGGTTTGATGGGTGGTTCTTGGTGTCTAGTGGTGACAGGAGAGTCGCCCTTTTGGAATACATAGAGTCGATATCATAGTGTGGATTGTGTGAAGCTTCTTGGGAAGCGTCAACTTGGGGTGTGTTCCTCCCACCTTCTCCTTCTCTAGTTGTTCGGGTTCTTGCTGAGTTTCCCAACTGGTGGAAAGATGGTAGTTGGGACATAGTGTGTGGTTTCCTGAGGAAATTTAAGGGTGAAGAGAGATCTGGTTTTTGGGTGTGGTGGTAGGGGAAAGTTCCATTAGACTGGAATCGGATAACGGTTGGAGTTGGCCCTCCTATTTTTATCACAATATGACCATCCTAGTGGTGCGGGAAATCCTCACCCCCAGCCAAGCAAGGATCTGTTTGCTTAGATGATATGGAAATAGTGGTGGTAGGAGTGCATCGAGGTGGTAAGACCATCGGTCACTCCCAGCTTGTTGGTGTGGGAACGTGTGGCGGTCGTGGTGGAGGAAAATAGGCCTCCCGTGGTGGTGGAAGTGTAAGGTCACAACAAATGCAGCATCGGGGTGGTGGAAAGCAAGAAGGAACAACTAAATGGGGAACTTGTAGGCGTGTAGCTCCCGACCCGCGGTAAATTCAACATTGTTTTCTAGAAAACTGTCGGGACCTAATTCAAACTCTGATAGATCAGGTGGATGCAGCGAAACGGGTTCGTAGGGAGGAGCATGTTGAGTTTATGGCAACTTTGGATAGGATGCACTACTTCCAGTTCCAGGTCAGGTAGCGAGTATTGCAGGTGGTGGTCTAGCAAGGCCAAAACCACCTTGTAGAAAAAGTGGAAAAGTTGGACACTTGTCTCGCACACTTCGAAGGGCACATCCATTGCAACTTCCGTCCACCACCCCCTCTAGGAAGAACCCTGGAAAACCTAGCTTCCATTACATCGGATGACTAGTATGCTCTCATGTGTTTTTTATGTATTACATGTATTTTGGTGTCTTTGACCCTCTCATTTATGGATGTTTTCCTTAGCCTCATTTTTGTATTTTTGTCACTTGTTGCAAACATTGGTCAACAAACCTAGTTGGGGTGAGACCACCTGTTTTTTTCTTTGTTGGTTGTACATGTTTTTCACCATATGAATGAATATCGACTTACAAAAAGAAATGTTATGTTTATCTATTGATTAAATGTAAATATGAAGATTTGACCTTAGATTTAAAACAAGAGTCACACTTTTAACATAAATCAATGAAGTTTAAAGATTAAACTTTATGGCCAAAGAAATATAAATATACATATTAATTTGACTATCTAAATATTACCTTTACTAAAACTATAAAACTATAAATATACATATTAAGTAGATAGATGATGCATGCAATATTTATGTTAATTGTAGATGAATCCATCTTCAGTGTTAAACTTTAGAGACAAAAGAGTATTCGAAATTTTAACAATGTAGATGGACTCAAAGACCCCTTTGTCTCTAAATATTAACACTACAGATGGATTTAGAGACTCGTTTAGTGAAATGTAACATTTTAGTATCAAAATTGCAAATTTTCATTTATGGAGTGATACGATTAAAAATTACTAACATAAATGACTAATTCATATACTTTTTGTACTTGTTATTTGGTCATATTTTTATTCTTGGACTATAGTAGTCATTTGCATTAATCATTATTAATTTTGTCACTTATTATCTAGTCATATATTTTAATCCTAGACTAAATTAGTTATTTAAGTTAGTCACTTTTACTTTAGTCATTTATTATCTAGTCGTATATTTTATCCCTAGACTAAATTAGTCATTTAAGTTAGTTGCTTTTAGTTTAGTCACTTATTATCTAGTCGTATATTTTATCCCTAGACTAGATTAGTCATTTAAGTTAGTCATTTTTAGTTCGGTCACTTAAAATTTCTCAAATTTAGTAGTATATCGCTTGAAATAATTACGGTGACTAACTTTTTTAGTCACCTAGTCATTAATTTCATCATTTTCTACTTCAATGGAAGAGCCTCAAGAGGCATGCTCAACACATCAGGGAGTGCGATGTTTGCCAGAGGAACAAGGGGGAGATGAGCCATCCCGCAGGGTTATTGCAGCCTCTTCCCATTCCAGAGGGGAAATGGGAGAGTATATCGATGGACTTCATCACAGGGTTGCCCATGGTGGAGGGCAAGGATTGCATATTTGTCGTCGTTGATCGACTGACAAAGTATGCGCATTTTTTCGCCATATAAGCGCACTACACAACAGCACAGGTGGCCGAGCTATTCTTCAGAGAGGTTTTCAGGCTACATGGTCTTCCTAAGACCATCATCAGTGACAGGGACAGCCGCTTCATGGGCGGATTTTGGCAGGAGCTTTTCCGGTTAGTGGGGACGGAGTTGACACCGAGTACCAGTTATCACCCACAGACGGATGGACAGACGGAGATAGTTAACAAGTGGCTGGAGGGCTACTTGCGTAACTATGTCAGTGGGCAGCAGCGAGCATGGTTGAAGTGGTTGCATTTGGGGGAGTACTGCTATAACACGACACATCACATGTCCATTGGTATGTCACCATTTTATTCCCCAGTGCTAGATTGTCATTCTTTGTATGTCTTTCTTTGATGTGATGTTCGGTGCTAGCAAGCTATTGATAGATTTGAATCTAAGAAGTGGGCTGTCTCCAAGCTCTCAAGGATAATGTCATCCTAACACAAAACAGCCGAGATTCATATGCGATAAGCGTCAGGTGGAGAGGGCAGTTTGAGGTAGGGGACTTGGTCTACCTACGATTCTGGCTCCACTCTGAAAACGGTCGTCACCTTTAAATGAAAGGAAAGATAAAGCTCAAGCCAAGCAAAAGACATATGAGGTAATCTGTGAGGACAGGCAGTTGCTTATGAGTTGGAGCTGCCCCAAGGTAGCAAGATTCATAACATTTTCCAAGTATCATGTCTAAAGAAGGCATTGGGGAAGCAGGTGACAATGACATAAAAGCTACCACCTACAGATGATGAGGGGCATTTGGTGTTACAGCCCAAGGCCATTATTGATACCAGGGAGAGGCAGTTATGGAACAGGACAATCCGGGAGTTTTGGTGAGGTGGAAGAATTTGCCAAATGAGGATGCCACTTGGGAGAGAGAAAATTTTGCAGCATCCATCACTTCAGTTGCTTGAGGACAAGCAAAATTTTTCCGGGGGAGACTGTAATATTCCTAATTAGCAGCAGCTAATTGGAATATTCCTTTTTGGTCAATTTTGCCATCTATAGTTTATTAATAAATAAAAAGGTGAGTGGAGAGGGTCTAACTCACTTTTTGGAATAAAACCCACTCCCTAGTATCACAACGTTGTGACTTAAAGGGAGCCAAGGCGGGCCAAGCACCACGTAGAGAGGGGACCCACATATGCATTAGGAGAGACTGCGCAGATGAGGAGGAGCACGTGGCAAGAGGGAGGCTACGTTGAGGAGATAGGCCTTAAGGTTTGGAGGAAGGCCAACGTTATAAAAGAGGATGGAGCCTCCTCATTTCATTCATTTGTTGTTGATGATATTGAGCTGGTCGTTCTGACTTCTTGAAACCCTGTGTTGTTGTTTGGCACATCTTTCTTGACCTTTATTCCAGTGCATTGGTGTCTCCCGGGTTGGAATCTTGCTCTAGCCCGGGGGACTTGGTACACATCGGGCAGGTTATTTCTTCGGCGTTTTGTAGGAGGTTTGAGGTGTTGGGTTTGTTGGAAGACGGCATTCTAGGCAGCGATCTTGGGGGAGGATGTAGTCCATCTAGGAGGATGGGATCGGGATTTTTTTGGGGAGATTTGGCCGAGATTTTGAGCGAGAGGATCTTTTTTTGCCTTCGGGAAGTTTGGTGGACTTTGAGGCGGTATTTCAGTGTTCCTATTTTAGCCTCTGCACAGAGCCTTGGAGGCCAGCATAATTCCACAAGGGGGTGTTTTTCGGGGGTCAGCCATTTCTGATATGATTTCTGGGTTTTGCCGAGATTGGTGAGTAGAGGAGGATTCCAGATTTTCAGCTCATTAGGCAAAGAGGGGAACAACCTAGTCTTCGGTTCGGTTCGACGTGCTTGTTTACACGCTTGATTTTCCGGCGGTTAGTGTGATTGAAACGGCCATTTCAGACATGTCTGAGTATTTCGTCACTGCCTTGAGCAAGTTTGGTGCCATCACTCTGATCACCTGTTGTACTTCTCGTGATATGTTCTCGGTTTAATAATATGGCTTAGCATTCTCTCTCTATATTTTTGGATGAGTTGTTGTACATTCTTTCTATGCTATTGTATGTTTGCTGCACTGTTATACATATATATATATATTTTCGGGCATTCTAGTTCTATACCACTTGGTGTGTTTGTCTCATACTCTTAGACAGAGTCTGGAGAGGGCCAGGTAGCCTCCAGATTTCGTCCTTTTTTAGAGGCAGCATATCTGGTAAACGCCCTCCCAGTCCATCTCTGGTTGGAGTTGTGCTGTGTTTTAGAGATATCCCCGAAACGGGATATTACAATGTTGCTACTATTCTAGGTTGAAGATAGTGCTGGAAGGTGATCATCTGCAGAAGAAGGAAAGGGCTGACTTGGTGATTGGAGGAAGACTGTGTCTTGGTCAAGAAGTCTTGGATTGACTCATGAAACTATTGAAGGAAGAGTTGTTGACTCGGTTTTCCCCTGAGTGGGGTTTTTCCTTGGCTATATGCCTACATATAGTGTCTATGATCTTCATATGTTTTGATAATTTCTTGATGAAATAAAAGAAGAACACAAAATTTAATAAGTCAATAAGAATTTCACAGGTAACTATCAAGTAAAAGAAAATCTTGCCGCCTTTCTGATTTTCTCACATGGTATTAGAGCTAAGGTGAAGAAGGAAGAAAAAGGCAGTTTGAGGATCTATTGAAAGGAGTCTAAGAAACCGCAAGAAGTTGAATAAGGGATCATATAAGGAGACCTTATAAGGAAAGAATAGTGTACTAACTTCAAGAACAATGTCTAACACCATAAAGGGAGTGAACAGATTAGAAGGAGCATCAAATTACAGGTCATGGAATAAAATAATTGATCTCTTCTTGAAAAGAACAAAGTCTTGGATCTAGTTAGAGGAAAAGTGAAGAAACCTATTGAAGGATATGGTGATGCAGATAAAGTGAATTTTAGAGAGTCATAAAAATTGGCTATGACTTTAATCGTAGAAGGTATAAAGGAAAATCTTGTCCCATACATTTCCAACCTAGACTCTGCTCAAGAAATGTATGAAGCCTTATCAAAATTGTTCACCATCAAGAACATTGGTCAAGTAGCAAATCTTATGAATGAACTAAGGACCACAAAAATGACAAAGGATGACATTGTAGCTTCCTTATTTGTAAGGATATCTAGAATTAGAGATGACCTTCAAGCCATAGATGGGATTGTGCAAGAAAAAGAGCTAGTGATTGCTGCATTATTGGGATTGCCACCCACTTTGAGTGATTTTGCTTCAGGAATCAACAGTTGGAGATAAAAGCCTTCATTTGAGGAATTATGGAATGTTTGCATCCAAAAAGAGATGATAATTTCATTAGTAACCAACAATAAAGAAGAGAAAGTTTCAAATGCATACTCCGCTCATCACAAGAAATGAAATTTCAAGAAGTCTAAAGGGCCAAGAAAGAAGGTAGACATGTCCAAAATAGAATGCTACCAATGTCATAAAATGGGTCATTATAAAAGTGATTGTCTCGAAAATTTGAAGAATAAGAAGAGGAACAAAGATCAATCTAATGTTGATGAAGAAGGATCTCCAAAGAAGAATAAAACTGAAGAATTATAAATAAGGGACTTGCACTACTAAGTCCTTTGATCTAAGATTTAGTTGTTTTTCTTTTGTAATTTGGATTTTCAGTATTTTTAGGTTTAACATGTTTTGGAAAAACATTTTTGAATTATTTCAAAGGTATAGGTATCCCTCGCCAATTCCAAAGATAAGTATCTTATTCCTTGTATCACCTTTGTCATATTTGGTTTCCCTTACTTATGCAGGTTTGTTTTGTTGGACCCTTGGTTAAACTGAGAGGGGGGGTGAATTAGTTTAATGCAATCATGTTCTTATTAAACTTTCTTTTGTACTCATTCACATCATTATTTTGTGATCAACTTAATATACAATGGAACAACAATCTTAATAAATGAGCAGCAGGTATTAAGCAGAATAAATACATAGTATCAACACATAATCATCATGCATATAGAAAACAGATATAAGTGGAAACCCATAAGGGAGAAAATCACATCTTATTATTGTTGTGATGCAAAGGCAAGCTCCAAATCCCTCTCACCACTGATTTTCTGTAGGCACCAGCCTACGGGGGCTCCTACCTCAGTGCCATGGCTTCCCCAACTTGCAATGAAGCTCCAACTCACATCTATTTTATGCAGGCTCCAACCTACAGGAGGATCCTACCTCAGCCAGCTATAGCTGACATCTATCAAGCTACAACTTGATATGGAAGCACCAACTTCCTCACTCTTTCTAAAACACATGTTGATTTACCTGGATATCAGCTCTGTTCTATTCCTTTTCACTGTTGTCCACTAGCCTTCATATCTGCCTTATATCATCTCTGAGTCTTCACAGCTTCTCTATCTACTCCTCCTTCTTCTTACCCTCTCTACCTCAATTCTCCATTCTCTTCTTTTTTTATGCATATCTATGTGATATCATTTATAGAGTTCACCTCATGACTGTTTGTATTCCACAGGGAATTCAAAATTAATAGCCATGACTCTTTGACTTCCACCTTCTCATTTCTTTCCTAGCATATTCAGAAAAATATAACAATATGAATACATTTCAATATTACAGTGGGATATTTCTTTTCCTCCGGAGACTTTCCTTTGCATCACAAACAATATAAAATCAATTAAAACATTTACATTTACATTTGCATCTGATATATCTCATTCAACCCTTTCAGTTCTTAGCTCACTGTGTGCTTGTCTTTTCTACTGCTGTAGTGTAACAAACCCACATTTTCATTCTTGTGCATTTCAAATTCAGATTCTGCAAATCTGAATACCTTCACTACACACCTCTTCAAATCTGCAATCTCTGTTTACTGTAATTGTGTATCTACTGCATATATAACTGCTTTACAAGTTTAGCCCCCAAATAATTTTAACTCTAGGTAATTTCTAACACTATGCGGAAGCTTTAAATTTCCCTCAATGGTTAGAACCATATAAATAACCCATTTCATGATCTTCGGATTAATATTCAAATAGACATTAGCTCGGCAACATATATTATATCAAATATAATCTTCGCCCTTAGTTAAGACTAAAGTTTCAACAACCCGCTCTGTAGCATATCAAGTCATTTGATTTCAAATGTCAACTCATTCGATACCCCATTCTATATCAAAGGTTCAACCTTGATTTAAAACACTGTGCCAATATATATATTTAACATTCAACCTTTATTATTAAGCCCATTGTAAAATCCTTTCTTCAATCCGAAGTTTAAACCATATGTTGGAGACCCCTTTTATAACTTATCGAATAAATATTCAATATTGCGTAAAATGTATATGCGGTTCTTTAAACCTTGATTTAATTTCGGGCTTCACCTTTCCACCGCTCATAAATCTGAATATAACAGAACTTATATAATAGGCCACATTATATAGTATGTACCTACATTAAAATGAGTTTCGGCCCCACAACGTATTAACATCTTTTCATTGATTGACTTTGTTAAACCCAAAGTAACCATATAACCCGATGCATGTAAATGTCTAGCCCACAACATATTTCAAACTGTATATATTATTAACCCATATTTTAACTTTTATTTACTATCCACCAGTTTCACAGGCTTTCATGTTATGGAAAACTGAATGCCAATATGTGACCTTGTATAAGAACCAATTTCTAAAATAACTCTGTGGGTCCACCGGCTCACATATAACAATGCATCTCCATCTAAATATCCCATTCGATTAATATTAACTGTGGATAAAGTAAAACCCTTCATACATTTCCCATGTATCAATTCAAATTTTTTGTTTGATCAACTCAAGTATATATATATGCACCCTTTGCATTTTAAAACCTACCAAGCTTGACCTTGGCTAATTAACACCAACGCATATAAACATTATACATCCAACATCCACAACCTTCACGGCAATTAGAATGCCACCACATAATTAATATTCAACCATACATAGATTCAGACTTTGGCTAAAACCCAACGCCGACATAAAACAACAATTGAGGCCCACAGCTGTCCTTACCTTGGCTAATTGTCGAATGGATCCGATGGTCCAAATTTCATCACGTTCCAAAACTCAATTGAATGCAAATCCAACGATCATTGCGCAACACAACTGAACGCTTCTTAATCCCTCAAAATCACGCAATAAAAGTGGTTTTACTCTTACTTTTGCGCACGCGTCCTGATAGTGATATCGCGTTTTTTTTTCCTAGGCGTACCCCATTTTAAAAAAGTGTGAGACCGTTGGTTTTCTACCTCAAAACCGCCCTCATTATTTACTATTCAAGGTTCCGCTTCGCTCACGTTCTGCATCTCGTTTGTTAATAGCCTTTAGCTTTGTAATCTTAACTCGGATTCTTAATATAATTCAACGCCTCTATCCTTCACTCTTTAAGTAACTCACAATTCCTCACCACACTTGAACTCTGTTCTACACCCCCGGAAGCTCCGCGATTCTTGCGCCAATTAAATTCTCACTGAAACGGAGTTACGGTAATAGCGCCCTTACAATTTTCTTAAATAATTGTTTTGATTTCATTACAAGATATCTGCAATCCTATGCTCTAGTGCATTCCATCAAAACACACAAATGTAGGTTACATATTAACTGATAGAACTCCCCTGTTCTTATTAATGCAGTTGCAACCAAAATCGATATACATTCAATTGAAAATTCAAATTAACACATAATACATATAATTCAAGAATCTCAAGGAACTGAAGCCTCCTTCATACATACAGCAGATGAATAAATTCAACTTACTGACAATGTCTTACACAATTGCTTATTGAAGCTCAAGACCATATTAAGCAATTTTCAACAATTTTATCCATTCCTCAACTATATGCATAGCCTGATCTCAATTCTTATTACAGAGCTAACACCTACTTGCTTATCGAAACTTGAAGCCCATTCACACAGAATTAAATCAACCATTGACCATATAATTTTGAACAAATTCTTTCATATATATCTAATTGAGATTACTTACAAACTTCCTGGTCCTTGGCCAGATCTTAAAATCAAGTGGCCCTTCTACAACACTACTCTGTCTTTCCAGATCTGCAGCTCTTTTTCTCTCTGCTTCATGTCTAATGTTCTCCTTGCCTCTCTTTTGCTATTTCTCTACTTCTTTGCTGCCTCTGCTACCTCTCTGCTCCCTTTGCCATCAATGACAATATTTCCAATAGTCTCCCCCTTTGGAATTGATGGCAATACACTTCCTCTACTTGCCTTTTAGAAGACCCTTTCTTCTATTTCTTGCTTTTCCTCCCCCTTTGACATCAATGGCAAAGGGTTGCACATTTCCTAGTGTGGTTTCCAAATCTTGTCCATCAAATTCTGATCTTGAGGACCTGTTCCATGGACTGCTCACTTTTTCTGGTTCTTTTGTGACAATATTTGGTGATGACAGTCTCTAGAATGATGGTTTATTTCTGTTGGTAAATGCTGTCTGCAGTTACTACCCCTAGTTTGTCTCTTAGATATTCGAATGGATCTTTAGCAAGAGTTTTTGTGAATATGTCTGTTGTTTGTTCCTTTTTTGGTACATATTCCAACTTCACTACTTTCTGTGCCACTTGTTCTCTGAGGAAATGGTACTTAATTGGGATGTGCTTTGTTTTTGAATGAAATACAAGATTTTTTGATATACTTATTGCACTTGTATTGTCACATTTGATTGAAATGGGATCATCCATGCTTACCTTCATGTCTTGGAGAGTTTGTTTCATCCACATTACTTGTGTGCAACATGTTGTTGCTGCTATGTATTCTGCTTCTGCTGTAGATAGAGAGATAGAAGTTTGCTTCTGCTTAACCATGCCACTAGACTTTTTCCCAAATAAAATGCACCTCCACTTGTGCTTTTCCTGTCATCCATGCAGCTGGCCCAATCTGCATCTGTATATGTTGTCAAAGTGAAGCTTTTGCTTTTTGGATACCATAGCCCATAATGTGCAGTTCCTTGTAGATATCTGAATATTCTCTTGATTGCTAGTAAGTGATTTTGTTTTGGTGCTGCTTGATATCTTGCCACAAGTCCTACAGCCAACATAATGTCTGGTCTAGAGGTAGTTAGATATAGTAGACTTCCTATCATGGATCTGTACAGTCTTTGGTCTATATCTGCAGATCCATCATTAGCACATAGTTTGCATCCAGTGATCATGGGAGTTGACACAGGTTTGCAGTCTTCCATTTGGAACCTTTTCAACATCTCTCTTAAGTATTTTTATTGTGAGATGAATGTTCCTGTGTTCTTTTTTTGAATTTGAAGTCCTAAATAGAAGGTGAGCTCTCCAATCATAGACATCTCAAATTCTGATTTCATTTCTTCAGCAAATCCTTTTGCTAACTCATCTTTGTTGCTTCCAAACATGATGTCATCTACATACACTACTACAATTAAGAGTTCATTTTCATTAGCCTTTATGTACAAATTGTTGTCTACTCCTCCTTTCTTGAACCCTTGTTTTTGCAAGTATTTGTCCAGCCTTGAATACCATGCACGAGGAGCTTGTTTCAGACCATATAAGGATTTCTTTAATCTGCACACATAGTCATGTTTATCTGTTAATGAGAATCCTTCAAGTTGTTCCATGTAGACTTCTTCCTCTAGATCTCCATTCAGGAAGGCAGACTTCACATCCATTTGATATACCTTGAAATCATGATAACATGCAAAGGCCAAAAACATTCTGATTGCTTCCATTCTGGCTACAGGGGCAAAGGTTTCATCATAATCAAGACCTTCAATTTGTGAATATCCCTTGCATACAAGTCTGGATTTATTTCTGATTACCTGTCCTTGTTCATTCATCTTATTCTTGAATATCCATTTTGAGCCAATGACATTTTTCCCAGTGGGTCTTGGAATTAATTCCCTGGTATTGTTCTTCTCAATTTGGTCCAGTTCTTCATTCATAGCATTTACCCAGTTTTTGTCTTTGCTGGCTTCTTCGAACTTCTTTGGCTCTATTTGAGATAGCATGGCTAGGTATACTTCTTCTGTCTGTTCAGCAAGTTGTCTTCTTGTCTGGACTCCCACACTCTTGTCCCCAATGATTTGATCTTCTGGATGATTCTTTTGAGTGTGTCTTGAGGGACCTTTTGAGTTTAATTCAGTATCTTCTGTTGTCTTGCTCAGTTCATCATTATCTTGGTTCTCTTCTTCATGATCTTCTGGAGGATTGCTACATCTTGTACTTCTTGTTCTGTTTGGTAGATCTTCATCAAATCTTACATCAATGCGTTCCACAATTTTGTGTAGTGTTTTGTTGTAGCACCTGTAACCCTTACTCTTGGATGCATATCCTAAAAATATTCCTTCATCAGCTCTTGCATCAAACTTCCCCAGTTTTTCATCATTATTTTTTATGAAACACTTGCTTCCAAAGACTCTAAAGTGTTTGATTGATGCTGGTTTACCATGCCATAATTCGTAAGGAGTCTTGTCACAGTTTGGTCTTAAATGAGCTTTGTTAAGAATGTGAACAACTGTGTGTACTGCTTCTGCCCAGAAGGTTTGGGGAATGTTACTTTCTTGCATCATTGCTCTGGCAATCTGTTGTACTGACCTGTTTTGTCTCTCTGCCACTCCATTCTGTTGAGGTGTACCTGCAATTGTAAACTGTTGTTTTATCCCATGCTCATTGCATAGGTCTGCAAAATCATAGTCTGTGAATTCACCTCCTCTGTCTGATCTGATGCACTTTAGCTTGCATCCTGTTTGATTTTCTGCCAATGCCTTGAATATCTTTAGATTTCTCCAAGTGTGATTTATACTTGAGAAATGCTACTAATCGTGCGGAAAAATCATCTGTATCAGCATAGATGATTCTATGGGTTATTTGGATGTTGAAAGGTACAAAGGTCCATGTGTACAAGGCTGAAATAATACTGCACCCATTACTTCTCTTCTGCATCAGTGTCTCATATGGATTATCTTTGGTTTTAAAAGATGTGGTGTATTTCACAATTGGAAACATTACATATGGTGTTTGAAAGGCTTCTTTATTGTTGTATATCTTTGTGCTTTCTTCTTGCTTAGTGATGATGTGGTCAAAGTTAAGGTGTCCCAATGGTCTATGACATAACCATGATTCATCAAAGTTTTCATGGTGGCATGTACTTCATTCTCTTCTTTCACCTTATAGACATTACTTTCTGTTAGATACCTTTGATCAGGTCTTTCTGTGGTGCTTGATCTAACCTCATAGTCTTGTGCTCTAAAAATAACTGCCACGACCTTTATCACACATTTTGATTGACCTAAAGTAGATTTTCTTTGAGCCCGTCCACAAATAGTACATCTTGGGCCTTTCCTCTTCCATTATCAGTAGATTGACCTTTTCCTTTGATTTTCTGCTTCACTCTGACTTCACTAAGAATTCGCATTTCCCAGTTCTTTTCATCAAAGGTTATAAACTTTATTGTATCTCCAGTCACATGCTTTGAGCATCTAATGTCCCAAAATATAGTATTCAGATTTTTGATCTTGGGTAATGAAGCTAGGTCATGATAACTTCTTTTTCTTGCAAGGGAAAGCTATTTTTTAGCACCTTTTAGAAGATGGATACATTCTTTGAGAGACATTGGGAAGACATATGTCCGATTTTTATGGAATACACAACATTTGATCATATTTCGCGAGAATTGAAATTGAGTGAACTCTTCATAATTCATCTTAAATCTCGTAGGAGTTTTGAACATGGTATTTTTCATATGTTTTATCTGCTTTATGGCGAATTCACTCCCTAGAGTAAAAACTCTTCTAAAACTAATTAAGTGACCCTGATGAAGGGTTGTCTTCTCCCATTATTGGTTGAGAGTAGTATTTTCATTTTGCATCCTTCTTTAGTTGAGATGATTCTCCTTTTATGACAATATGCAATATAATATGTATTGGTTGTGGCCAGGGCATAATAGTGTGCATTTTCATAAGAGAGGAAGAATCCTTCTTTAAACTTCAATTTTATATATTCAGGTGTATAAGGCCTTTTTGGATAGTATTTTATTAATTTCGTTCTTTTGTCATTTTTAAAAGTTCTCTTGTCTTTGTTTACTTCTTTGCAGGCTTCTTAGTAAATCTTCGATCTACTTCATTTTGTGCTGCTTTTACAAAGCTGATCATTATTTATCTTTTTCTTTGGCTTTACTGTTTCTCTTCCATAACCTGTTAGTTTTAACAGAGGGAGTCTTGAAGCATTTTAAATTTTATTCATTTGTTTTACGACTTTGTATTTTGAAAATTCATTGACGGTTTCCTTTAGAGTTTTCTAATTTCCCTTCTTAAACATACTACTTCTTCTTCATTTATCTGCTTCTGAATTTTATCCTCAATTTTCTTAAGTAGAGTGTCTTCTAACTTCTTGGATTCTTTGGCTCCTCCTCAATGGAATGAGTCTTCTAATTTTTTCTTCTCTCCATATTTAGGAGAATGTCTTTATGTTTCTGCCACTTTAGTTTAAGTCTATCTATTTCCTCTAAGGCACCTTGTAGCTCCCATAAAATTCAAAATTCACCTTCTTACTCATCTTCCTAGAAAGTCTTCAAACTCTTCCTTAGCTGTCATTACAAATTGAGAGGTTCCCTCTTCATTGGAAGATTCGTAAACTTTAGAGATGCTAATCTTGCCTGTACTAAATGATTTTCTGCATCTATTCGCTACACTTGAGTTCCTTGATTTGGTTTTCTCTTGTCTCTTTGGGATTTGATTCTTTGTCTTCTTATGAGGACACTTGAAGCATAATTGTCTACTCTTCCAGGTTAAAGCATTTAAATGGAAGTTTACCTTTACTCACTTTCTTTGAGATGACTCTGTCTGTCTTGATGATTTGGCCTCTTCATTATCAGAGGAGAAGAACTCATGTCTTCTTTCTTCTTTGGTCTCTTTGTCTTTAGGTTGCTGCCCCCTCCCTCACAGCCAGAGCTTCCTGTTGTGAGTCTCATCTCATAGGCACATTAAGTTTCCAGTAGTTGGTTCTGGTGAAATTACCAAATCAACATTTTCTTCTGTAGAAAACCTTGGGGTTAAAGCTGGATAGTAAAATCTTAGAATATTTTGAACAATTACATTCTTTTAAGTTTCTCCTAAAATACCATATTATTAACAATTGCGACCCTTAAAAATAATTTGTGATATTTGTTAATCATCATTCATTTTATATTTTCAAGCAAACTCTATAGACTTGGAGTTTGGCTATCTTCTTTGTCTCCCTAGCATGGATGTTTCTAGATTATCCATATTTCTTTGGCAGGTCTTGTTGTGCCCCTTTTTGATAAAAATTCTACCTCTGAGTCCACTTGGGAGTCATTCATGGCTGTTAGCTACAAAGTCTTGTTTAGCATCTTTCTCATCATCTTCCTTCTTCCTTGCCCTCTCTCACCTCAAAGTCTCCATTCTCTAACTTCCTCAATGAATATCAATGATATCATTTATAGAGTTCTCATGATTATTTTATATTCCACAGAGGAATTCAAGTAGACATCATGACTCTTTGACTTTTGCCTTTCTCATTTCTTTGTCAGCTCATTAGAGGAATATAACAATTTATACAAATTCAGTTCAGGTGGAGTTTTTGTTTTCTACGAGAACTGCCATTTGCATCTCAAAAGCAATATAAAATCAATTAAAACATTTAGATTACATTTTACAGTGACATATTTCATTCAACTACTTTAGGTTCTTCGTTCTTTAGAGCATATTTCCTAGCTGTTTGTCCTTGTGTGATCTTTTTTCTCTCTTATTTCTTTTTAACTACGTAGTGCCTTTGCATATCGAGATCTTAAATTTGATCTTCTTCCATCTCTCATCACACCTTATAAGTTTGTATTTTCGTTTTATTTAAATAATTTTAAAATTATCATGTATATAAAAAATGCATTTCTATTAGTACCCCAATATTAGTTCACTTTACTATTAATTAGTAAGCTTCTGCATGTGGAGAAGCTTTAATTTCTTTCAGCTTCAAGCCTATAGTTAAAACCATACATTAAAGCTGTTTTTAATACATTATAAAAAGTGACTTCAAAACTCTTACTTCAGGCTTAAAATGAACCTTTGTCCACGACACTACTAATCCAATGCTCTGAGTGCATCAATGCTTTGACTGATTCAAATTCCACACCAGAAGAGGTAGCAGCATAGTAACAAAACAATGCAATATATAATGGTTGAGTTGGACCCCACCAATTCATACAGCTTAACCAGTTATGTTGAAAATCTTGTTATAGTCAACACCCAGAATAAACTATGGATTACTAACATGTTATTCCAAGTGCCTCAGTTAACTTGGTTAACCACTTTAAAATATTTTCGAGCCCACATATATTTCAACATATCCTATCATACAACGCCATTAACTCGCATTTAAGATTTAATATTTGAATAAAACATATAAACCAAAGTAATGAACTTTGGCTTTCACTTTATAGAGACTACGAATATTTGGACTTTGGACTAAACTCAGAATTGTGATATGATGCAGCAACATATATATCATAAAGTCGTTCTCTTTACGTGCAATTTCCATTCAACGTTGCCTTTATAAAGTTTGATTAAACCAGTGCACAATGACTCCACGACACTTCTATAACCATATTGCATCCCAATACCTTACGTTCTCCAATCAAGGGTTGAAACATTATATAATACCCTTGACGCTGAGTTTAAACCCAAGAACTAACATATATGAAAGTTAGGACCACAGCAACCATGCTCACCTCAACCATATTAATATATCCGCCCTCTGTTCAAATGTTAAAGAGTCATTATAAATAAACCCTTGGCTTTGGATTTATATCCCAACACTAATACATATGATCCCATGCGACCATAGCATTTTAAAGTTCGATTTCAGCACATGTTAAAATGACTTTCTTGGGCCCACTAACCAACTTACCTCGTTTAAATTCCCCGCAACTTCACTTCTAATCTGATGGTTAATCTACTCTCGCACTCCAACTGAACCTTGGGCGCACATCCGATGGATGTCATGTAATATCGCGCAAATTAGATGCACGACGCTTAATTCTAAAAAATTACACGATGAAAGTGGTAATTGAATACCACTTTAGGACACGTGTCGAGTGGCGACCCTAATCGCGTTTTTTTTCACAAAATCCCCTTACCACTTTTTAACTGCGCGACACTTCTGGTTTTGAATTCTGAAACTGTCGTTACTGTTCAGGTCACTGTTCCCCCTTTTAAATTAATTTTCAAGCCCCATTATCAAACAAAATACCCGCTTGTGTAACTTACCAACGTTTGACTTTGGCATGTCCAATGCACTCACGCATGTATTAACACTGACTTTGATTTAAACCCAAACACCAGCATGTAATATTATTCGGGCCCACAATCTATATTAACATACCTCTAATTCTCCATCGATCAAATCGACGGTGTTCGCACCGTCGCTTTACCAATTGAATGATCTAATGGATATCACACTTTTTAAAGAACCGAACTTTAGCACGAAAATAAAATGCAAAATGAGTGGTAAACGAATACCACTTAAGCCACGTGTCAAGCAAAGAGAATTATCGCATTATTTTTTAGAATTCCGCTTACCACTTTTTAAAAGTGCGAATACCACCGGTTTTTATCTCCGAACCCGCCTTTTTAGTCCTGCTAGTTCCATTGCTCAAGGTTCCATCGGTATTATTAACGCTCTCCATATATTAACATTTGTTCCTCAAAATTTTAACACGACACTTTCGCATGTTATAACGCATCGCTCCATCAGACTTATGCTACGCATTCAAGGTCGATCAACCCCAGAATTACCAGGCTTCAAGCTTCGACTCTCACCTTTTTCAGTTTGGATTCCACTATGCCTTAGTTCTCATCGGACTCCTCTCAATTGGGCTACGCCTTCAACATTCCAGACAGGTTTTATCAAACCCCAACTATCTACACAACGCATGTATAGATCGCTATGTTCAAGCTTTGGATTGATTATATGGGATAAAACAGCTAGTAAACCCCAGCATTCGTATTCAGCTACACCATTAACTTTAGTAAGGGATCTTCTCCCATTTCCATCAAACCCAATCTTTGGTGATTGGTTCCACACACATTGTCACCGCATATTTATGTTCGTTCATATATAACCCCGACTTCATTAAAAATCAAACGCCAACAATAAACAACACTTTATGGAATGGATACTCATATAGGTACAGATTCTTTCATATATACAATGAATTTACTTACAAAGCCTCCTTCTTTTTGGCCCTTTCAACCTCACTACTCTGCCTCTAGTTCCTTTGCTGCTTCTGCTGCATCTTTCCTGTCTCCTTTGCCTATTTGCTGGTTCTTCTTTCTTCTCTTTTTCCATAGTGATAGTTCAGGTGTTGCTCCTTTCTTACTGCTGCTTTTCTTACTTTGCTTCTCTCTTTTCCATCAATGACAATATTTCCAACATAAAGTTGGTTGAGAAGAATTCTTCTTCTCAACCTTAAAAAAATATTTTTCTCTTTTACATTAAAAAAAGGGAATAAAGAAGAAAAAAATAAAAGAATCAATAGATTTTTTGTATAAACATGAAAACCAACAAATTGTTGGCATGTTTTATACATAAAATTCAAGGTGAAAACCAAATTTTTTTGCCACCTTAAATTTTCTTTTCCCATGTTTTTTATAAAAATATTTCCATTCTTTTAAGCAT
The DNA here is from genome assembly GCA_034641835.2 of Pinus albicaulis. NCBI lineage: Eukaryota > Viridiplantae > Streptophyta > Pinopsida > Pinales > Pinaceae > Pinus > Pinus albicaulis. Next base: position 1,843,604,222 of record CM076578.1, read on the forward strand.
CCCTTTCTTAAAATAAGTAAGCTACATAATTGATGATGTTCTGTAGCTTTGATAGATTTTTGTAGCCTTGACAGTTTCTACAGCTAATTGATGGGAACATTTGATGATCAGATAAAAGGGAGAAGTGATGGATTCATCATGAAATAGAACACCTGCAAGATGCCAATCAAAGGTTTGCAAGAAAATAAATCAAAGGTATGTATTCATTTAATTTAAAAATAGGGGTAAATATATTAATATATGAATTATATGGACATGAAATTTCCGAGCACATCGAAATCCTTATGAAAAATGTGACAATGTTATAACAAATCCCTCATAATTCGCCATACCAGTTTCATCATTATAACATGAGTCAAAGTCCCGATTCATTGATTTTATTGTTGTCTCAATCATAATCGTGAATTGATAATGGATAATTCACTCACCTATACCTTCACCTCATACCTACCTGCCCTCTCATTTTTTTCATCACCATCTGCCATTTTTGCTCCAAATAAAACCCTACCAAGTTCATTACCCTGTCAACAAAACGATTTCTGGAGGTGGAACATCTTCCAATCATGGGTGTAACTATTTGAACAGAGTCAACAAGAAATAAATTTTTGGAGGGATATCCACAGTGTAATATTCCCAATTAGCTACTGCTAGTTGGAATATTATACTTGCTCCATTTTTGCAGCAGAAGAGTAGAAAGTCAATAAAAACAAATCCCAGTGTGAAAAGGGATCAGGTTAGGAGGAAAAATAAAGCCACCTTGGTGTGAAAGAGGACAATGCCGATGAACTAGATCTAGTTGACCAAGTCAACAACACTGCTACAAGAGGGAAACCAACTAGGGCAACACAGTTTTGAAAGGGGAATCTTCTCAAGAAAGTCACCTCATCAATGAGTGGGGTCCGGGGTGAGGAAGCTCACCAAGGATAAGAAGGAAGAGATAGCAGCAAGGAAGGCATTCAATAATCATCTTTGTTTGGTCTTTTGACTGATTTCAAGCTCTAGCTATTTAGCTGTATTTGCAGCACTGTTTTGTGCAAAAGAATTCTCATGCAGGAATTCCATCTTCACCTTTGGTCTAGCTAGTTGTGAGATAAAAAAGGAAGGTATTGAGATTATTTTTCATCATATAACTTGAGGAAATCCTTTCTGAATCATCTACAACGCAGTCACTTCCAGTAACTGCGTCTTTTCTACAGGTGCAACAGTTGCTGGGTTAAACCATTCTATTTTGTGATTATTTTGGAGGAGGAGGTGTCTATTTCACTCCGGAAGGTCTATTGAAGAAGGCCTTGGGAATTTTTTTGTATTATTCATCTATTTTAGATTATATTTAGTATTTTCTAATACATATTTGCAGTGTACTGTGTTATTTTCTGCAGCGCTGCATTTTATATTGCTATTTTGCCGGAAACCCTTGCCGAGATGTTCTGATGTGCTTGTAAAATAGGTGAAACCTTTCATTTATAATTATATGATTAAAGAAAGCTCTATATCTGTATTAAAACATATTTTTCTGTAGATTCCCTAAGAAAAATTATGCTGTTGCAGTCTTCAGCAATTCTATTTTGTGAAGTTGTGGGATTGGGGTGATTTTGAGCATATATTAACTGGGGAGATCTGTTTAGTGTAGCTAGAATGTTTTGGTTCTGATGAAATTTCATATTTAAGCTAAATAAAACATATATAAGAGGATCCAAGTCCTGTTGTGCGTTTCTGTTGCATGGTTTTCCTAATACAACGTCCTCATTGAAGAAATTGCAGAAATTCCTGAAAAGGAATATTACACGTAGGCAAGAGAATTATTACAAAAATCACAATGGCTGGAATTTATGGAGGAATTTGATGGTTTTCACAAAGAAATCATGAATAATTTTTCAAGGGATTTTTATGGCATAGAAATGGAGATAGAAGGCATCAAGTTCAATGTGTCGGAGTCTCTGATTGCAGAAGCTACTGGATTGCCCCGTATAGGAGAAAAGTGGTTCAAGAACAGAGGAATCAAAAGAGATAACTGGAGGGTTTTCTTGAAGAAACAAAGAATGGACATTACTATCTTCAGGAAAGGCATTCCCATTTCTGCATTAAAATGTAAGTGGAGGAATTTTCTCTTAACCATCCAAAAATTTCTTACTTGTGAAGGGCGATTTAGTTGTGTGTTTTTCTACCATATAAGATCGTTGATGAATTTTATTGATGAGCATGAAATGGACCTTCCATATTTCTTGTTGAATAGTCTTAAAAAGATGACAGGGAATGTTCAAAATAAAATTCAGTTCATAGACAACACAATGTATCACCATTAGCTGGTTAAAATACTTGTTGAATTCTATCTTCAGAGTATGGGGGATACATGGGAAGCCTTTCTAGTTAGGAATCATTTTGAAAAGGAAAAAAATAAACATCCAAGTAGTAGAAGAACTCAGAAAATTGGGAAAATTGAGACACAACTAGAACAAGAGCCACAACAGCAACAAGATTTGTCAGAGGATGACATGCCAATTGTAGAAATTTTAAAGAAGATGAATACAAAGGATGTTAGAAGAAAGAAAGCCAACAACAAAACATAGGTTTTGTGTTAGGTCCCTATATTATTAGTATAGTCCCTTATTGTTGTTAGTGTAACCCCCTTAATGTTATTATTTTACCCTTGTAACACCCATATTGTTATTATTGTGCCCTTAAATTATTATTGTTAGGCTAGCGAGGATTACATTGTGGCCCCACTAGGATTACATTGTGGCCCCATGGACTCCTATATATAGAAAGGAGGTTTTGTAATTTGTATCATCCAAGAATTGTTCATTCATGTAATGTATTGGATGTTGCCCCCTTGAAGTGGCTTATTTCTAAGGCATTGATATCTATTTCCTTCTATTTTTGGAGTTGGTTTCACAACATTTGGTATCAGAGCTTTGGATTCTAGGGTTTTCCCTGCTCCAAACTGGTCATCGTTGCATTTTCGCTATAACTTTTTTTCTATGAAGGTTCAGAAGCTGAAATTTTTCAAGTGCGAAGACAAAATCCTAAGGAACATTGTCACAACATTTTAGATCTTGGTTCATAATATTTTCGGAGATATGATCTGTGGAAGTTAGGGCTTTTTGCAGGCTCCTGAATTTAACCTAAACAGGTCATCGTGGCATTTGCGCTATAATTTTTTTCTACGAAGTTTTAGAAGCTGACATTTTTAGAGAGCGAAGCTAAAATCCTGAGGACCAACGTCGTCATATTTCAGATCTTGGTTCGTAATATTTACAGAGATATGATCTGTGGAAGTTAGGTCTTTTTCAAGCTCCCGAATTTCATCTCCAAGAGGTTATCATGGGAAAACCTTCATAACTCTCTCTCTGAGCATCAGATTGGAATGCTGTAAAAAGTGGCTGCAAGTACACAGAATCTAGTTTCTTTTCTATAAATTTTAGAGCCAAAGGAGGAAACAGTGACACGTGACAAGTCTTACAAGTTTGCTCTACGGAACTAGTCCATAATTGGGTCATTGTGGAAGATTGGACATAACTTTGCCTTGAAGAATCCAAATCAAGTCAGACCTGTGAAATTTGAAAGAAGCTTCAGAGGGCTACTACAAGGCTGAATTTCAGATATTTAGGATCTACAATTACAGATATAATTCAATTTCAATATAGCTCCTCAAAATCAAGTAAAAGGTGTGTATTTTGTTTCCCGAATTGCATAAGTCTTGTTTGAAGAATCAAGTTGAATTGATTCCAAGGGCATATTGTAGAATATATATATCAATATTAGATTCTAAAATGGCCCCTAAAAAGAATTCAACACCCATTAAGCCTTTAGAAGGCTCTACTATCACTCATGAAGACAAATAATGGCAACATGACATATCAAATTTACAAGAGCAAGTGCAACAAATTTCACTCTCGCAAAGAGTAACAAAAAATGACATGGAAATTTTGAAGAAAGACGTGGAAACTAAGATGGATGGTTTGAAGAAAGGCGTGGAATATAAGATGGATGGTTTGAAGAATGGCATGGAAGCTAAGATAGATGGCATGGAAGCTGGCATGGATTCTAAGATGTATGACATGGAAGCTAAGATCAATGAAAAATGGAAAACATGAAGAATGATCTAAAAGCAGACATGGAAGGTTTGACAAAGTTGATACAACAAATGTTTCCTAATGGTGAAAAGATAGTAGAGGAAACTCATGATGAGAACAAAATAAATGTTAATTTTTGATTTCATAAAATCTAATGTTGGCAGGAAGAACCACCATATTCCAAAATGGATATGAGGAAGTTTGATGGAAAGGATCCTGTAACATGGATACTACAGATGGAGCAATATTTTGATCTCCATAATGTGAAAAACACACAAAAGGTACACATTGCAACTTTACATTTAGAACAAAATACATTTGTATGGTATCGATGGCTTTGCTCCCATAAAAAATTGTCACTTGGTCAATTTTTACGGAGGAAATGATAGCACATTATGAGGATACAAAGAGCAACAACTTCTTTAGCCAATTGATAAATCTCAAACAAAAGGGTTTAACGGGGAGCACATTGAGGACTTCCAAAAATTGAATATAAGGGTAACTGATATTCCAGAGGAACACAGGATTGATCTCTTCATAGGTACTTTAAAGGATAGCATCCAACATGAAGTTTGCGTTTTGGAACCTGATTCATTGGAGAAGGCATTCAGGTTGGCAAGAAAAATTGAATGTAAAATTATGGCGACAAGGAAGCCTACCACTCACTTCTATAAAGAGGGAAGTGTTGCTACTCCTAAATTTCCACAACCTACAAGGTTGACACCACAACAATTGGAAGAAAAAAGAGCAAAAGGGCTTTGCTACTATTGTGATAACAAATACACTAAAGGTCATAAGTGTGTTGAGAATAAATTATCTTACATAGATTGTGAAGAGGAAGAAGAAAATGAACAAGAAGAGGATATACATCATGAACCAACCCTAGAAGAGGAAGAAATGAGTCCGACCATATCATGTAATGCATTGGTAGGAATTACCACTCCTCAAAGTCTCAAGATAGAAGGACATATCAAGAAGAAAAAGGTAATAGTGTTGATTGATTCAGGTAGTACCCATAATTTTATTCATTGTAAGGTAGCCAAGGAATTGAATTGTTTCCTACACCCAGCACCAGAATTTCAAGTGATAGTTGCAAATGGAGTAACTATAAATTGCTTTAGAAAATGCCATAATATCAAGCTAACCATGGGGGAATATGTATTGAATATTCCAATGATTTCCATTCCTATTGGAGGTGCTGATGTTGTACTAGGATTACAATGGTTACAATATTTGGGGACGGTAGCTTTTAATTTTCAAGAACTTTTCTTGAATTTTTATTCAGAAGGAAAGGAATTCGAATTACGAGGTATTGAAAGGAAGCCGGGAAAGATAATAAGCTCTAATGTCATGAAAAATATTCTAAAGAAATAACAACGAGGCATAATTGCACAATTATGCCCACTAGAAGTTCCAACGTCAAAATCATCTATTTCTACAGATCTCCAAAAAGTCTTGGACAATCATTCCAAGGTTTTTGAAACTCCCAAAGGAATCCCACTTATTTGTGATCATGATCATGCTATTCATTTGATTCCAGGAAGTGTTCCTCCAAACATCAGCCCTTATAGATATCCTTATGTCCAAAAGAGTGAAATTGAATGTATGATTGCAGAAATGTTAGAGGCGGGTGTAATTCAACCTAGTCAAAGTTCTTTCTCTGCTCCTGTAGTATTGGTACACAAGAAGGATGGATCATGGCGCATGTGTCCAGATTATAAGGAGCTCAATAAGCTCACCATTAAAGATAAATTTCCCATTCCTGTGATTGATGAATTTTTGGATGAATTACATGGAGCAATTTATTTTACCAAGTTGGATCTTCGTTCAGGATATCATCAAATTATAATGAAGACTGAAGATATTTAGAAAACAACATTTCAAACTCATAAGGGTCATTACGAATTTTTGGTCATGCCTTTTGGCCTTACCAATGCACCTTCTACATTTCAAGGGTTGATGAATTCCATTTTCAAACCCTTCCTTAGAAAATTTGTGCTAGTATTTTTTGATGTTATACTAATCTATAGCAGGTCTTGGAAGGATCATGTTGAACATGTTGACAGGGTGCTCAAACTATTGCAGGAGAAACAATTATATGTAAAAACATCCAAATGTTTCTTTGGAGTACAAGAGGTGGAATATCTGGGTCATATTGTATCTCACGAGGGTGTTAAGGTAGACCCTAACAAAATTAAAGCTATTAAGGAATGGAAAGTCCCCACAACCATAAAGCAGTTGTGAGGATTTCTCAGGTTAACAGGGTATTATCGCAAGTTTTTTAAGAATTACGGGAGAATAGCAGCACCTCTAACAACATTATTGAATAAAGATACATTTTCATGGACTCCTGAAGCAACTAAGGCCTTTGAACATCTTAAAGAGGCAATGTGCCTAGCACCGGTCTTAGCTACGCCAGACTTCACAAAAACCTTTATTGTGGAATGTGATGCCTCAGGAAATGGAATTGGTGTTGTTTTAATGCAAGAAAGAAGACCCATTGCTTTTGAAAGTCATCCAATCAAAGGAAAGTATTTATAGAAACCTATTTATGAGAAGGAAATGTTAGCAATATTGCATGCACTAAAGAAATGGAGAACTTACCTAATGGGAAGACACTTCAAGGTAAAAACTGATCATGATAGTCTTAAGCACTTTTTGGAACAAAGACTATCTTCAGAAGAGCAGCAAAAATGGGTCACAAAGATGTTGGGTTATGACTTTTAAATAATCTACAAAAAAGGGAAGATAAATGTTGTTGCAGATGCACTCTCAAGAAAGAATGAAGAGGTGGAAGCATTGCTTTGTGCCATTTCTATTATCCAACCAGATTAGATAACTGAAGCAAGAGATGAATGGAAGAAGGATGAAGAAGTGTGGACACTCATTCAAAAGTTGCAGCAAGATCCTAGTACATCTGATAAATTTAGTTGGAAAAATGATTCCTTATGGTACAAAGATCGCTTATATCTTTGTAAGAATTCCCAACTAAAACAAAATATTATTTTTGAATTTCACACTTCTCCTTTAGGAGGACACTCGGGATTTTAAAAAACTTACCACAAGGTGAAGAAAGAATTTTTTTGGGATGGACTTAAATCTGATATTCAAAAGTTTGTGGTGGAATTTTTGGTTTTCCAGTAGAATAAAGTTGAGACTATTAAGACCCTGAGTCTTCTACAACCTTTATCCACTCCAAGTCAACATTGGGAGGAGATTTCAATGGATTTTATCACAGGTTTACCTAAGTCTGAAGGAAAGAGTGTCATCATGGTGGTAGTTGATAGACTTACCATGTATGCACACTTTTGTGCATTATCTCATCCATTTAAAGCAAGTACAGTTGCTACTACATTTATGGACACAATTCAAAAGCTACATGGAAACCCAAGGGTTATTGTGAGTGACATAGATGCCATTTTTACTGGAAATTTTTGGACGGAGTTTTTTTCTTTTTTGGGTACTCAATTAGCTCATAGCTCATCTTATCATCCTCAATCTGATGGTCAAACTGAGATGGTAAATAAATGTTTGGAAGGATATCTTCATTGTTTTGTATCCAATAAAAAAACACAATGGGTCAAGTGGTTACCTCTCCCTGAATGGTGGTATAACACTTCCTTCCATACTGCAGCAAAAATGACCCCATTTATGGCACTTTTTGAATATCATCCACCATCCATCACATCATATTTAAGAGAAAATTTGAAGGTTCAAGCAGTGGAAGATCACATCGAGCATCAACAAGAAGTTCTCCAACTCTTAAAGGATAACCTGAATTTGGCACAAAATCGAATGAAACAAGAGGCAGATCAACATCGCAGCGAGAAAAGTTTTGATGTAGGAGACTGTGTATTTTTACAGCTACAACCATACAAACAAATGTCCCTCAAGAAAGATAAGAAGGATAATAAATTATCGCCAAATTACTATGGTCCTTACAAGGTGTTGCAAAAGATTGGTACTTTGGTATACAAATTGGAGGTTCCTCCTTCTTCACGAGTGCATCCAATTTTCCATGTTTCATGCTTAAAGAAGGTTATAGGTGAAAATCTTCCAGTTCAAACAATATTTCCAGAACTTGATGAGGAAGGAAAAATCATATTGGAACCTGAAGCAATCACGGAAACGAGAACTCGACAACTATGGAATCGATCAATTTCAGAGTATCTCATCAAGTGGAAGAACTTACCCACTGAAGATTCTACATGGGAGGATGAGAATTTTATACAGAAGCACCCAGAGCTACTCAAGCATTGAGGACAACACTTTTTTGAAGGAGAGGGGCATCTTAGGTCCCTATATTACTAGTATAGTCCCTTATTGTTGTTAGTGTAACCCCCTTATTGTTATTATTGTACCCCTGTAACCCCCATATTGTTATTATTATGCCCTTAAATTATTATTGTTAGGTCAGCTAGGATTACATTGTGGCCCCATGGACTCCTATATATAGAAAAGAGGTTTTGTAATTTGTATCATCCAAAAAATTTTCATTCATGTAATGTATTGGAGGTTTCCCCCTCGAAGTGGCTTATTTCTAAGGCATTGATATCTCTTTTCTTCTATTTTTGGAGCTGGCTTCACAAAATTTTGTCGCAAAAAGAGAAGCCTAAAACCAAAAAGACCCCTATTACAGGACTGAGAAGAAGTACCAAGCTAAAGAAAGTGAAGGAAGTGTCCTCAAAAGATGTGGAAAACATTGATTTGGAGGCAAATGAAACCATAGCAAGTTCCCTGAGAGAATCAACACCTACCTACATTTCACCTCCTCAAAGTCAAGGATGAAGCATAGGTATTGATCTAATACAACAAGAGATTTATGATTACATATAATCACTGTAGAAAAGAGAAGAAACCGATAAATCAGTTCCAAATCTAAGTGAAGAGAAAGACCAGTTTAATGAACCACAAGAACCTCCAGTTCTCGACATCCTCAGGAATGAAATATTTGAACTACAGACATTAAACCTGTATATTAAAAATGAAAACCAATTAGTGAAAGCTCATAATGAAGTTCAAATTTCCAAGAGTGACAACCTCCTCCTACATTTGAGTTTGTGGTTAAAAAATAACAAGAAATTGAAGGAAGAAAATAGAGCCATGAAAAGAAAAATCATTAACTTGAAACACAAAATCCTCATGAAGAAACCAAGGATGGAATTAATAGGAAAAAGGGTGAAAAGGATGAAATTGGATGTGCTGAAAGAAGCATCTAATGATATGCAGTGACTGAACAGAACTGAAAATTTTTTGTGGTTGTATGAGGACATACAAAACCTTCAGTATGGGGGAATGTAGAGTCTATGAATTTTATTTTTTTGACGCCCTTTTTGCATCCATATTTTCCTTCTTTTCCTATCACTATCAACCAAATAAGGCAACAAACACATGAATTTTGACAAGGTAAAGTATGTGTGTGTCCTATTCTTCATATTTATTAGTATACCCTATTGTTTCGTTAAATATTACATTCAGCTACGGAATTGATACAATTCGGCATCTATTCCACATATCCGCACCTGCCTTCATTGTTAGCAGGGTTTCAGTGCATCATCTCATCAAATGAGTACATGGATGGATAGAGGATGATCTCCTCATGGATTTACTCCTACTTACCTTAGCCTATTCATAAATAATATCACGGATTCCCTCAGTCAAAGATAGCAGTGAACACATTGCAACGTCTAGGAACAGAGTCTGGAAATAGCACGATTGTGTCGATTTCCTTTTTAAATAGAAAATTGACAGATAAGAAATATTTCGTTAGAAGATCCAATAGAAGATCCATAATTTTAGAAGATCCATATTCAGGGCACGCCAATTTTCATTTCCTGAACATTTTGTTTGAATAGTTTTATGTTAATTTAAAGTTCCATTTTGTGAAATTTGATGTGTTGATAGAACTAAGAACCTACTACATTGCGGAGGGCCCCTGCAAGTAGACCAGGTCGTTTTAATTTTAGTTTTTATGCATCTCAACCACATTACTATTTCGTAATTCAGTAAATGCTTTTGATTCCTACTTTATTTTTAGAGATCAGTTTCAATAGTTCAGCACTTCGGTTGTGTTATTCTGTAGAATAACTACTTGAATTCATTATGTTATATTTAATATAGTTTAGTTCAATTCTTTTTTATTTATATTCAAGACTAGAATTTGCAGTATAATTTAGCTTATTTCCATCTCCATAGAATTTAGACTTTCACTTTTTCCTAGGATCAGAACTGTATCATATTCCATGATTTTATAATTTAGAATTATTTCATTATTTTCTGTAGCATAAAATCCTAAAATCAACTTAATATAAATACAACTGATTATTTCTTTTGAAAAGACTCATATGAAAAACTATTTTTAAAACTCAATTCAATGGAAAGTAACCATAGAAACAACATTTAACAAAGATGATAAAATTTCTTTAAAAAAATCACTAATCCATAGGAATTTAACACTGATCCATAAGTTCAAAAATTAAAACAAAACTCCAAAAAAAATCAAATCTCACTTTAAACGACAAATAATTCTAGAACATATAGTGCACTTGCACTTCATCAGTTTACTGACTCCTGTCGATAATTTATGCTTGAAATTTAAGAACATTAAATTTACTAAACAAACCCCACTTGAAAAATAGGATAATTTATATTTTTTCATATTTTAAATTATATACGTGAGTTCTATATGGAGGTACCCGTGTGTGTATGTCCTTTTTGAACGACAAAGTTGCATATGGAATTCAAAATATTGTTTTTTAATAAATGATCAAGTATGAATGGGAAAGGGCTTCCCAAGGCCATACAAGAACATCATAACTACATGAGTATTGAATGATGCTATAACATATTCCCCCTAATATATGAGGTAAGAAGGGGTACATGATGGCCAAAATGTATTAAGTATAAAGAGCGATCATTTGAGGACCTAAGAGGAGATCACTAGATTCCATCTTGCTGAAAACCTATAGAAGAAATAAGAAAGAAGGCTCATGTCTGAGGCGGGAATACCCATGCTCAAAGATAGTAAAGAATGTATGTTGATCAAGTATAAAGAGGATGCAATATGTATATATAAGTGTACATAAAACTGAAGAATACATAGTGGATCATCTAACCATAACCGCAAAGGAACACAAAAAAGCTATGTCTCAATATCACATATAGAAGAAATTTTGATCAATGACGCTCAAGGAATGTTTGATCATTGATGTTGCACAACTGATCCTCAAAGTCCCAAGTCATATAGGTGGAATAGTGGTATTGCACGAAATCGGGTGCCAACATACAAGATGTTGATGTGATGGACTACAAAATATAAGGTGGATGGTATCACTCGAAGAAAACTGAAGGAGTTGTCGAGTGAACCAAGATACTGGCACAACCCGAGGTCTTCACTGACCACAAATGGTACATTTATACACTATGGGAATGAATTTGTTGAAGTCAACCATGTGAGAAATCATTTGATTACCGGTCATTGATGCATACTATTGACAAATGCGAGAAAACTCACTAATAATGATGATGAGGATCAAGGTACCCCAGTAAAATCTAGAAAGTGAAAATAAATGTGTTGAAGTCAAAAAATTGAGAGATTCTATCAATCAGGAGACATTTATGTATTCCCATTGTCGATAGTGAAGGAGTATGCCACTGATGACTGCAAACCCTAAGGCACTAAAAAAGGACTCTAGATCTTGTTCCCATATCAATGCATTGGATTCGATGGGAAAATATTTCTTGGAAGGAAGGCATTAAGGCATTCCCCATCAACCAACACGAGTGTAACCTGCAAGCCAATAATTTTGAAGAAATCAGATGAAAAGAGGTGAAGTAAATTTCCGGCATACACAAGATGTAGCTAGTGCACGACAGAAACCCTATGAACCAACCAATAATTAAAGTTGAAACATAGGTGAGGAATCCACCAATGGGGTCAAATGGAAACCAAGGTACTGCATGAATCCCAATGTGTGATAATGTAAGCTGACGTTGAACATAAGGGAAACCACTTAGTCAAATACCCATGATACTGATCAATCTTTAGTACAAGGTAAACTATCAATGATGTAAATAGGGCCAGGGTGCGTCTATAGGCCTACTCTCAGAGAAATTTGTTGAAGTCGATAAGAGAAGAAATGCTAGTAATAATTCAATGGAAATATTCTTGACTAGCACGAGAAAAGGACCAAATAACTGATGTGATACTGAAAAGGACTTGATAGACTAGGTATGTCCGACTGAATATGAGTAAAGAGACACCGCAGAATGGCCAACATAGGTTGACTTCCCTTGAAAAAAATAACGACTCAAATAAGAATCTATTGAAGCATAAAAACTTTGTGTAAGTTTGCAATGCATGAGGCATTAACAAACTCTCCATATGATTGGAAGAGATAACCAACCAAAGGAGGGATGACTAAAAAATAAGGTTATGGTTCCCCTAAAGTCAAACTAAGTCCCATCCCAATGGAAGAAATACTTATTTTGAGTGCTTTGTTCAAGGGTGACACAATTGACTCTTGCTACCATCAAATACAAAAGTAAAGTCCCGTTCCCACTCTTTTTGGAATATATAATATTTTTGTCTTTTTCATATTTAAAGCATGAAAAAGAATAAAAGAATGCCTATGGTATAATGGAAAGAACGAGTGTTAAGGGAAAATGCACTAGTTCATGGGACTGGAACATTCCTATGCTCAATGCAAGGTGGAGGAAATTGGTCGTCAACACTCAAAGGAATGTTCTTTCCATGGGTAAAGGGTGTCAAGTTACAAAGGCTAGTGAATGCATGGTTTGAACTTGTAGAAAGGACATGGTCAAAAGTGTGTTATACATGACTCCAAGTGAAGTCGACTTAAGGCTGAAAAGGTACAAGTAATCAAAATGAAAATGCAACGATACAACTTAACACATGGGAGCCTCTAGGGTATAAATCCATAAATATAGCGAAGAAGAAAAGGAATGAGGCTCCATTGTAAAGTCATGGCAGGACTAAAGAGGACTCATGAGCCTAAAAATTTCTTGCAACATGGGCAAAACTTGCTAGTGAGTATATACCTAGGAATCCCATGGAAGGAGTGGTTGTACCATTATGTTACGATTTATAAGATAATGAGTGAAAGTGGTTCTAAAATCACAACATAATGGGGTCGACCCTATGGAAAAATATCGTTGTATGAGGTTAAGATGCATAATGCAACAGAAAAGTGACATGTACTAACCTATATGCAAGTGATGAAAATGATACATGCCACGATAGGTCTGCAATCGTGGAGTCGACGTGTTGAAAAAATGTCACAAATTCTATGTTAACCCTCGAAAACAACCTCCCCCAACACTTCAAGCCAAAAAGTTCATAAATAAAGTTAAAATGTGAAATTTATAAAAGTAGGTTTTTAAATTTAATATAAAAAGACATTTTCAATCCCAAAAACTTCATTTGAACTTGTAAGTGTTGGGAATGAGAGCTTGGGAGCAAATTTTGGCAACTTGATTCCACCAATTCCTCTCACTGAATCGTCAACCAACTCTCCAGGTAATTATAGATCCTTAATCTCATTCATTTTATTGATTTTCAAGAAAATTTAATCGATTTTCATTGTTGAATTTTTAATTTTAAAATCTTGGTCTACGTGTACACGGGTTGGTCCTTTGGAAACTACGTATAGAAAGCCCTACACCATGAGGCCAAAGATACCGATATCACCAGGAGACCAAAGATTCCAATATCACCATGAGACCTATATACAAAAAAAAAAAAAAACTATTTACAATATCTACAAAACAAAGCAGATGCTAGACAACAACCTAGACATAATACCTCTTAAGATAGAGCCCAATTCTGGGCTCCGACAACACATTTCCATCGTAGTTAACCAACTCGTAAGCACATTTCTTGAAGACATTTATGAAGATAAAAGGACTGTACTACATGGGTTTAACCTTGCCTACACCCAAGGTGTCCTTATCTTGGTCATAGACTAGGACAAGGCAACCTTCAAAGAAAACCCTAAGACACACAGTCTTATCATATTGGGATTTTACTTGCTTTTTATGAGCTTAGTTCAATGTGGCTGAATCCCTACACTGCTCATCGAGATGTTGCCAATGAATGAGATGTTATTCAGTACTAGAAGTGTCCGGAAGAAGTTGGACTACTATTTTAAGGGAAGGAACCTCACATTCCATAGGGAAGATTGATTCTAAACCCTAAACTATTTGAAAAGGAGTAAATTCAGTAGCGGTCTTGATAGACATTCAATATGCCCAAAACACAAGATATAGCATGATGTGAAAATTATATTTATATTTATTGGTTTTCCTTTGCAGGATAGTTTTGATGGATTTATTCATGGCTTCAACCTGCCCATTGGCTTGAGGATAATACAAAGATGAATTCTCTTGTCGAAATACCAATATTAAAGCTAATTCAGACATCATATCATTATGAAAATGACTGCCATGATCAGTGACAGTCTCCCTTGGAATACCGAAACGTGAAATGATTTGGTTGAATAGAAAAAGAGTTGTTATCTCACTGTCATACTTGAAATTAGGCATAGATTCGACCCACTTTGTAAAGTATTCTACTGCTAGAATGATGTACTTATGACCCTTAGCCAAAGTCAGATTACAAGTAGTAAATTCAATACCCCACTTAGTGAAAGGTACGATAGGGATGACGAGGAAAAGAAGAGCTGGATGAGTGTGCGTTGTTTGAGTATATACCTAATAATGATGGCATTTATTGACTGCTTCAATGAAATATTTGAAGATCAAAGGACAAAAATAAATTTCACACAAGATTTTTTGGGATGTAGCAAGCCCAAATAGATGACCTCCACAAGCTCCACTATGGTATTCATTTAGAACAGACTCATCTTCTTCTAAGATTAAACAATGCATAAGGATTGAGTCAATCCCATGACGATATAAAGTATCATCGATAATAATATAATTGTTTTCTAGGTGATGTAAATTTATACTTTCATCCTTCAAAAAAGTCTGAGGGAACTTCGAAGTCTAGAGATATATTATGATATCTCCACACCAAGGATCCTGTGAAGACATAAGGAAGAGATGTTCGTCAGGAAATGACTCTTCATAAACAGTATCCTCTTCATAAGGTAACTCTGAAATAAATTCCGTGAAGACTAAAGAGTTTTCGGACTTAGCCGACATAATTCAAGGTCAAATTCTAGTAAGATGAAAATCCATTTATTATATTTTCCACCAATCACTCACCTACTGAGAACAAATTGAAATGGGTTGACGTCAGCCAACATAAAAATTTTCTAAGCATAATATAATGACAAAGTTGTTGGATAGCATGAACTGCTACAAAAGGCAATTTCTCTACATGATAATACCTAAGTTCAGGACCGGCTAAGCCTAGACTCAGATAGTAAATCACGTGCTCTTGAAGAGCATCACTTTCCTAAACTAGAACCATACCAATGATTGATTCTAATGCAAAAATATATAAGAGGAAATCCCTGTTATAATTGGGTGGACTCAATAAAGGAGAAGATATCAATTATTTTTTCAAATCATCAAAAGATCATTAAGCGAAATCATCCCATATAAATGGAACTAATTTATTCAGTAATCACATAAATCCTTTTGTAATCTCAGAATAATTTATGATAAATCTCCTAAAGAAATTGGCTTTTACTTGTGACTCTGAAGTTGACGAACAATTGACGGGGGAGGAAACTGAAGTATTGCCTCAACCTTGAAGGGATCAACACAAATCCCTTCATTTGACACTATGAATCCCAATAACTGACTAGATGTAACAGAAAAAACACACTTGTTAGGGTTCAACCAGATATTATAATAGTGGCATTGTTCAAAAACTAAACGAAGGTGCTTTGGATGATCCATTCTATTTCTAGAACGAGCATCTAGGTCATCCAAATATGCCTTTATTATGTGCTTGATTTCGTGGAAAGAATAAGACATGGTCTGCTAAAAGGTAGCTCCAACATTGTTTAGGCCAAAAGACATCTTCTTGTATGCAAACATACCCCAGGGGAAAATAAAAGTTGTCTTGTGTTGATCCTCAGGACAAATTTTTATTTGATTATATCCCGAGAAACCATCTATGAAGGAGAATATCTCATTTCCTACACACTCATCCATAATTTGATCGATAAAAGGAGTGGGGAAATTATCTTTCGGAAAAGCCTTATTTAAATCCTAAAGTCAATTCATACTCGGATCATTCCTTGTTTTTTATCAACAAGGATTGGATTAGAGGCCCACTTAGTCAAGGGAATGGGGTATATGAAACCCACCTTAAGAAGATTTTCAAACTCAGATTTAATGGATGTAGCTTTCCTAGGATTTACCGGTTAAAGCTTTTGTCATACATTTTTTACTTTTTTGCATGTCTTGATCTCATGTTGAATTATCAATGGATCGATTCCAAACATTTCTTCATAAGACCAAGAAAATTCATCTCGAAATTCCTTAAAAAGATCAGTATAAATCTTGATTTCTTCAGCGAAACATTAAGCTTAGATGAAGAGGTTATCAATGACATTGGGATTCCTGGAAATGTTCACTGGAATTATTTTTGAAATATTATTCATATTACGTTCGACAAAAATATGTGCTGGGGCCAAAGGATTTAGGATTTTATGAACACAGCTAGTTGAATAAGGACCGGAAAAACTTGACTCAACTTCATACAAATTAGAGAGAAAATATGACCTATGATGAAAATCATCCCACGGTCTTTCAACACCAGCCATTGCTTCTTTCGATGGTAAGACAATAATAAGGCAATCCATAACTGAGCTAGAGTCAATAGTGCAAACCGGAGCCACATCACCATCCAAATCCTTTGATGGGGGAGGAATGGGGTCATGATCTACATAATTCATAATAGATTAATAAGCAATTTTCGTTGCAGATATAGGATATGTCATTCCGCATACCTTCCCCTCTTATAATGTGGCAATAGAGGGGGGCAAGATCCAAGAATTAGAAAAATAATGGGTTCTAAAAAAACCTTTTTGAGGAACAATCCCGGAGGTTATAACATTAATATGAGAGATATGAGGAGGAAGATAAAAGTACCCATCAATGAAAAATACATTCCAACTCCCAAATTATCGATAGTCTGATTGGTGTTCTTCATCAAGGGAATAGTAGAGTCAGAAGATGCGTTGAGACTGTTAGGAGAATAAGTCATTTGATCAACTATAACAATTATCCCTTCATGAGGGAAGCATAGGATGAAAAATAATGATGAACAAATGGCATCCATTGCGTAAACCCAATTCCAACCCAAAAATAGATTATAATCAAGGTTGGAATCAACTATCTCTACCTCAATATTGAAAATCATGCCCCCAACACATACGGGAAAGGATGGAATAGTTGCATGAGGCCTATGAGAATTACCATCGAATGTATTAAGTAGATTAGGGGAAGGAAAAACTTATGGATACCCGATAACCTTCCAACATGATAACGACATGATGCACGTTGAAGTCCCTTCATCAACTATGGTTCGAAAGATAGTATTCTTCTGATATGTATTTAATTTGGAAAGCCATATGATGAGGGAGTATCTTCTTAACACTTGACATATCAAATGTAATAACAAAAGAGTTATTTGGATCTACTGCCCCGATCGTAGTGAGAAATGCACTCCTTTGTGCAAGACACGTTCAGAGTACCTCTAACAATGACATCACACAAGGGATCTGGGGTAGATCTTTGATAATAGAATAGTTATGAGAATACCTAGTGTTGATATTGTAAGTCAAACAATTTTTAGAGCCTTTCGGCATCCAAAATATGGGCTCAAATATGGGCCTCTCGATATGGAGTGGCTATAGAGTATCAGAAGCAACCTTAGCCTTTGAAGGTTCAGGATCATGATAATCATGTGATATTTTAGCAACATCAACATGAGATCTCACCATGTATACATTCGATGTGGATTCCCCATTTGGTTTCCCCTAGAGGGGGTTATAGTACTAGCATTCGCATCAGCAAGCATATGCTGCCCTTGGGGAAAAGGGTTAGTCAGGAAAACCTAGGAACTAGAAGAACCCTGCTGAGATAAAAAAAACATTGAGCATCCTGAAGCTTAGGAAAAATATGATTTAAATGATCCCCATTACATAACTTGCAAGGAAATTTTAATTTCTTTTTTATTCTTTGTTTCACTATCCAGTATCATTACTGTGTTTTTTTTTCATCACCCTTCCTAGCCTTGTCTTTCTTCTTACTACATCCCTTATTCTTCCCATTAGATTTTTGGTTTCCTTTGGGATTTGAACATTGGAAAACATTAATTACTAAAGGTTGGGAAGGAATAGGAACTGATGATGTAGCCTAATCCATAGAAGTCAATTGTAAATACAACTATTTCAATTGATTCAACAGGTTAGCCATATTACTATTGATTCACCCTACAATCTCGTTGCCGTGGGGTCCTGGTTTAGGTTTGGCAGGTCGATTTTTGACAAAGAAGCATAAGGTAGAATCTTGTAGAGGAATCCAGACTGAGAATTAATGAGTTCTAACTGCTTGGTTCTGAAGATAGCCTATTCTTCAGTGAAAACTCCGGAGAGTGACACATCCTTAGAAATATCCTACTGAAAAGATTTCAAAAACCCGTCCAAAAGGAATTAATCAGGGATATATGCCTTGATGAGCCTCTTTCTTCCGTGCCACTCTTGGATTTAGTAAAAAATATGAGTTGCCTTATCCTACTCAAAATTGGTAGAAGCTCAATTCCAACATCATATCAGATATGCAACTGAAAATGATTTAGAAACATAGTAGCCAAATCTCCAAACGTAGAAAAGGTACCCCCTCTTAGCTCAATTTAAAATTTTTTAGTGTTTCCATTTAGGGTGCGTTGGAATAGTCACAACCTGGTTGAATAATCAATCAAGGAGTTAGATGAGCACCACAAATGTGATGTGGTTATATGATTAGTCAAATCCTCCCCAGACTTCTCTTCAAAATTTTGAATATCGGATGGAATTTTGGTGGGAACTAGAGGCCAAACTGGATTGTAAAGGATCAGATCATTTGTAAAATTTGAAAGATCTAGCAAGTTCAAAGTTGCCAAGAATGGTAATCGTGAAGGAACCGAAGAGTTCCACCCACCAAGATTGGAATTTACGACATTAGAAAAAGAGTATCCTTGATTTTTAGAGGCACCGGGTCACCATGGGTTACTCGTAGAAGAACATGTACCATAAGGAAATCCTTGTGGCCTAGAATTAATCATAGGGAATCCACACACCCTGCCACATGTTGACGATACGCAGGGTGATTTCCTCCTAGCGAAACATTAAAAGAAGGGGAAAGCCCCTGATAAGGATTCCATGTGTTGGCTAAAGGAGTAAATACCTGTGAGGTCCCGACGGAATGGAAGGAAATACTCCCATATTGAAAAAATACATGGGATAAGTTCCCAGCCCCTAAACCACTAACGAAAGGATTTTCCCATCCTTGACTGCCTTGAAAAGGATTAGGATTCTGATTTTTTCCAGAGAAAGTAACTGACCCTATGTTAAAGGATGGATTGGAAGGAGGGATATGACCACTTCCAAAATAAAAACCATGAAAATATGTTGAACCACTTGGCATACAATTCATTGACGTGGAAACAAAAGATGGAAAAGTTGAAGGAAATGAAGGAAACCCACTAGATGGAATCCTAAAAGGATTTGCACCAGTGAAAGGGGTAGAAGGTTAGGTGCCCCCACTCAAACCTATAATGGAGATAGATCCCACTACTACAATATTAGGTATAGTAGTAGAGATAGGAATACTCCCCCCTTCTAAAACTAAAGGAGGGGCCTACACACTAGAAGTATTAATATCCATACTTACGCCACTAACATTGGCCATTGGGGAAAAAATAAGGAGAGTGCACAGGGCTTGCCATACTGTGAGTCGGGGTGCCCATGTATTCTACAACGTAAGAAATATCAGAAGGAAGAGGTTCTGTAGGAGTCATGAAGGACTTCGGGACGTCTTCAATCTAAGCTCTGTCTTTCGATTGGAAGAGAACCCTAGCAAGGATTAGAGAATTTCCGTCCAAATTATGAAATGAACTAGGTTCACCCTATGAAATGATAGCCCCTGGAGAAGGATCAATCTCTGATGCAGTCATTTATATTGGTTGAAAACCACCAACAAAATTTCTCCTACGCCTTCTAGGTGAAGGCTCGACACTCGCAGGTGAAAGCCCACGAAGCCTCCTAGACCGAAAATCTAGTCGATCAAACACTTTCAAATATTAAGAGAACCTTTTAAAGAGTAAAAAAATAAAAACTTATGGCAATCTAGGAGAAAAGAGCAACAAAATTTCTCCTAGGTGAATGCTCGACACTCGCAGGTGAAAGCCCGCGAAGCCTCCTAGACCGAAAAATTGGTCATTCAAGCACTTTCAAATATTAAGATAAATTTTTGAAGAGTAAAAAATTAAAACTTATGGTAATCTAGGAGCAAAGAGCACTCATTAAAAATTACCTAAATATACAACCAAACAAGTAGCTTCTAGGTATTTTCACTCCGGGTTATTAGGATCGGATCCCAAAATACAAGACATCGAAAATAAGGGCCTTCCAAAGATAGTTTGGGATAATTAGGACCCAAGCCTACCAGTGAAGGTATTAGAAACAATTACATTGACCTCCATACAATAGCATTTGTCGGTGCAAGTACCCAAGCTTCGCAAGGGCACTCTCCAGAAGTACTATGAAAGTGATGCAACGTCTGTCTCAGTTACCACGAGCGTCCCCCCTCGCAGTCGCCTGTGTGGTCCCTAGGATAGGAAACTATGATCACCAGATTGTGATCAAAAGCCAGGAAAAACAGTCATGGGTGCAGGATCCAACAAGTAGGATAGGGGGTATCTCTTTCTCCCTGTCTTCAGTCATCCTCGTGCTTAACTCCTATGTTAGAGGAGCTTTCCCAGAAAACTTAACGACACTATATTTTCACTCTTTAATCAACTTATATATTTCAGTTTAGAGTGGCCTTGGAGAGTTTACTCTCCACACACCTATTCCAAGGCCCTCAATTCCCTATACTAATTGATGTATCTATGACAAAAATAAAATCTAGTTAATTTTAAATTAAGCATTTGATTTTATTGGTTGTTACTGAAGTCATGGGTAGCGGAAGTGCAACTTGTGATGTTTTTGACACAAAAATAAACCAATAGAAAACTAGGCTACATGTAATGAAAATTATTTTTCTTCAATGAAGAGTGATCTCTATAAGGTTCTATGAGATATCTATGAAAGAAAAAACTCTTTTTCCTCTTTTTAAACACACTCACACATTCAACATCTATCGAGAGAGTCTAAAATTCCTAAAATGAAAACTACCTTAATGAATACTAAAATTCTTAAATGCAAGATCCTATGGATTTCTCTTAGACAAACAAATGTTTTCTTTCAAAGATCAAAAGCCAAAATTTTATAAACAAGGAAAAACAAATACCAAGAAAAAGTCTCCCACACGAAACAAATTTTCAACTTCAAGCACAGATTTTCACACTTGCTGGAAAGCCAAAAGACTAAAAAAAAAAAAAAACCAAAGAAAATAAAATAAAAAAACAAATGATTTTCTCTTTTTATTTTTAAGGAGTCATAATAAAATATTGAAGAAGGAAAAAGCAATCAAACACTCCAGATCAAAATCAAGCAACAAGACCCCAAACTTCACAAATTATAAACAATCATCAAGATGATAAAACTAAAGTGAAAAATATACCAAGAACTTAAGCAAAATGATTTGAAGAGATAAATGAAAGATTCAAAAAAATAAAAATATTTCAAAGAACCCAAAACCCTTCACTGAACCAAGATTGCAAAGACCTTTCTCAAATGATAAAAAAGAAATCAAATAGGTCAACTTCAAGGATGTAAAGAAAATAAATGGAAATATTGGATTATAAGCAAGTTGAAAATCAACTCACTGTTCCAAAAAAAGAGAACAACTAAGCATTTCAAAAAGAAGGCCTGAAACCCAAACTTTACAAAAATGCAAATCCTAGGTTGAAAAGATATTACAAAAAAAAAAAAAGGAGATAGAACAAGTGACACCAAAAAGAAGAAATACTCTTCTAGACAGTAAATGATCACAAGAAAGCAGAAAAAATCAGTCCAGACCCCTGACTGAAGGCAAAAATTTGAAATTTTCAAATTTTCCCAGATATGCGCGACTGTTCCTAAAGAAACTAGCGTATACGCTAGTTTCTTTGAAATAAAACACATATGTACACATATTTATACAATAAAAAGCACTTACATATATTAAAATAGGAAAAAATATAAAATACAGTCATGCTCCAAAAGACCAGACTGATTGCCCAGACTGCAAGCAAGTCAACAATAAAAGAAAAGTCAAGACACAGGGTAGATAAACGCAAATCAAGGGACAAACAACCCTTATAAGAAATACAAGATTGTATTCCCCAGTGGAGTCACCAATTCTGTTGGAGGGAAAAACTTCCCTAAGGTAAGGGTTGAAACCTCAATAGATCGAAGGTAGCTAATTAACAAGAAGCATACATCATGTAAACAAAATATGTAAACTACTAAAGTCTAGATCGAAAGAAGTACCCGAAGGTCCTACGTTTTATGTCAATCTCGTAGGGCCCAAACCCTCTGCTTCCTCCAAATTAATTAGACATGCAAAAAATTTCAAAGAAGCATATATACAACTAGTAGTTCAAAGCATGTGCAGAATTAACATGCTATATCATCAAGCATAAGCATATAAATCATGTTATATATTCAACATGAATCATAAAACATGAGACCATAACATTTTGGGAAGAAGACATAACTTCGTTAATGATATCAGCCAAGAGTAGTGGAGAGATACAACTTGATTCATCTACGACACCAACGAAAAATTCCTCCGGATCCATCCAACCCAAGCCTTAAAGATCACCTCTCGATCATAAGTAACAAGATGTCATATAAAGGAAGATGAACATTTGTGCAAGGAAACAAGGGTTTCTTATGATTGAGAGTGCATGAGGCACAAGGGAAATCAAACTTGATCTGCGACCAAAATAACTATAATGTCATTATCCTATCTCCTTTGGTGTAATTAGGCCTTCCCATGAGGCATATAAATACCTCTAGAAATTGGTTAATTCATTTAGGCCATGGGCTCTTGTAGGTGGGCTTTCGCTGAAACCTTTAAACCTCGTCTGAAAAATAGGATATTTTATATTTTTTCATATTTTAAATTATATACGTTGGTTCTATATGGAAGTACCTACATGTGTACGCACTTTTTGAACGGCAAAGTTGCGTATGGAATTCAAAATATTTTTTCTTAATAAATGATCAAGTTTGAATGGGAAAGGTTTGCCCAAGGCCATACAAAAACATCAAAACTACAAGAGTGTTGAATGATGCTATAATAATTTCCTAGCTCGACTTTACTCACCCATGTCCCATTTGACTTATCGATTCTAGAGATTTATCTCAAGATTTCTTCCCATATTTAGAGCTCCCTCTATATTATCGTTTGCACAAATTACAAATCTCCTTGTATGTTAAGGAAGAGGATGTGCAGGGTTTCCTAATCCAAAGTATTTTGTTTTGTTATTTTTAAACTATATTGAATCCTTTCATCATCTGCTTGGGACATTTTGAATATTTAGTCTTTGATATCTTGGAATTTACAATATTCTTGACACTTCTTCAAAAATGTCTTCTTCATTTCGTCCCAAGTTCAGATATAATTTCCCCCAAGTCCCATAAACCATCAGAGAGTTGTATATTTTAAGGTAGTGGGAAATACTTTCAATTTTTGTGCATCTATGGAATAGCCATTGCTATAGAAAAGGACATCAAACTTGAATGGAAAGGTATCTGGATCCTCGTTTGCAAGGCCATGATATATTGGAAGGATGGAGCGAGGAATATTCTTCATTCAAACTAGTCCATCATGATCTTTAATAGGGAATTCGAAGGTAACAAGTTCCATTTGATTAGGGAGCTAAGTGTACTAAACATATCAGTTTTAAAGTTGTCTAATAAGGTTTATCTCAAGAATTCTTCCCATATTTAGAGCTCCCTATAGAACATCTCTTGTACACATTACAAATATCCTTACATGTTAACAAGGAAATATCTCCTACTCCCATGAGGTTTAATGTATCAATAAAATCCTCTCATATTCCTTTAAGGAAGATGATGTGCAAGGTTTCCTTATCCAAAGTGATTTTTTTGTCCTTTGAAATTATATTGAGACCTTTCTACATATTCCTCTATATTTTCATCGTCTGTTTGGGACATTTTAAAGATTTATCCTTTGATATCTCGAACTTTACAATAGTCTCGATATTTCTTCAAAAATTTCTTCTTCATTTCATCCAAATTTTAAATGGAATTTCCTCTAAGTCCCATAAACCATCAGAGAGTTTCATCTTTTAAGGTAGTGGAAAATAATTTCATTTATTATGAATCTATGGAATATCCATAACTACAAAAACAAACATCAGACTCGAACAAAAGTGTATCTGGATACTCCTTTGCAAGGCCATGAAATCTTGGAAGGGAAGAGAGGTGACTATTCTTCATTTGAACTAGTCCATCATGATATTGAATAGGTAATTTGAAGGTAACTAGGTTCGTTTTTCTTAGGTTTGTTTACTTCTTCGTCCCCCATCATTAATTCACCTGAATGTTCAGGATTTTGAATCCTATTGGATACTTCGTAACTTTCCAGTTCCTTGTCTATAATATTCTCTTTTTTTCTTGATGGTGGCTCTTATTTAGCTAGTTTCCCTATTGAAATATTTTGTAATTTGGTGACCTTCAAAGGATTTTCCTTTCCTCTTTCACTTGCCAAAAATTTTCTTTGGGTGGTTCCTACCTCACCACGTGAGGTTTTAGAAGAATTTTTATTTTTTCAACCCGTGGTGTTTTAATGCATCTCTCATGTCCTAATTCAAAAAAATAATAAGGAAATAGGTTATTGAAAATGGTAATCAACAACCCATTTGGTCGCTTCTAGCCTTGATATTGTTTTTCCTAAGTACATGAGGAATATTGATTCTTTTGAGTTCCTCCCCAGAAATGGCATAAAAAATGACAATGTATTTATATGTTTCTTATTTTACTGAGGGTTTAGGCTACACAGTGCATTTAATTTTCCAAAATGGGGTTGGTAAAATTGTGAGGCACGCTGTGAAATATACACAAGAGGCAAGTCCTCACTTTTTTTCAATGACCTAAGTAAAGAAACTCATGCAAATTCAAACTCGAATAGAAGGATTTGCTTAAGGAAAATGCATTACTCAGCTACATGTGTTAGTATGAACCTTTCGTCGTAAAAGACCACTTTAGCTACGCATAACAAATAGCCCTAACATCAATTATGGCTGCCAAATATCTTTAAATATGTAATCAGGTGATTTAAATAATGCTGCACAAATCCAGATCTAAGCACAAAAGACATTAGGCAGATAAAATAAAATGAGGCTCCATGCATCCAATAGACAAGACAAGAACGATGTATTTGAAAGAATTTTTATATTATATTGAAAAGGGGCACCTGAGAGGAAAACAAGAAAGGTGTTTTCCGGTTCTCCTCAATGGGATGGGTTCTTGATAGTCCTCAGCATTTCAGATCTAAAATCTCTCTCTTGTTGGTGTAGAAAACCCAGACAAACATAGAACTCAATGGGAGCTCACAAGGAAAAAATGGAGAAAATGTGACCAAGTGTATAGATCCAGAGTGATCTAATAGGCAACAAAAGGTGACTAATGAATGGGGAAAACCCTTCTATTTATAACAAAATATTAGGGTTATCTAGAACTTGGTGCATGAATAAAATATTATTAATCAAATTCTAGAACCACCCTTTAGGAATATTTTATTATATTTTTTGGAGGGAAAAGGTCTTTTGACTTGGGTCAATTCCTTTATTTATAAACAATAAATAAATAAATGATTTATTTATTATTTTAGGGAGATGGTGGGAATATAATTAAATAAATAATGATTTATTTAATTAATTTCCTTGTTTTGGGTTAAATATGACTAGGAAATATAGACAAATGTTATTTTACATGGTGAAAGAAATTTTACTTAGGGTAGAATTGGTCTTACATGGTGTACTTGGGTTCATCTAATGATAATGGGTTAGATGACCAAAAAATGGTGTAACAGATTGCCCCCAACGTACGAGTGTTAGGAGCAAATCATATGACTGAAGTACGTTGTAAGAACTCAATCACTAGGCATCAAGAGGGAAGTGAGAGAGAGAAATGTAAGGTAGTCTAATGTGCTAAAGGACTAGACCCGGAGGAGACGAGACTTACAGGTGCAACAAGTCTCTAGGTGATGAAGTGGTACCAGTGTTAAAGGTGGCGGGGGAGGCATACCTATGCCCGCCGAGACAATAGTACAAAGAATAAGGCGCCCGGAAAACCACAGAACACAATAATGAAGCATGTGCCAGCCTAAACATGAGCCAAATAAATAAAATGATGAATCCCACATACATGCGATGCCTGGAATAACCTTCAAGACTTATACAAGAAGATTTTAGTACATGAGATACAAATACACCCAAATGCCCCCTACACACGGGGAAGGGCTCGCAACATCTAACTGGTACATGAAAATTGAAGAGGCGCTGCAAGCGGTTGAGGCCAATATCATCAAATGAGAGGAGCTGCATCAAGGGCGGAAATGAAGAATTCATCCGTGCATGTGTGGGGATACCTGCAGGGCCACCCCCTCATGAGGGTTGAGACATCTCACACACGCCTGGGAATCACCAATAGCTGCTACTGCATCACTGGACCATGAGGTGTATAGATCATGATCATGCTGAGAAGAGCTCGAACCAAGGTACACTGCCCCCTAGACTTGGCTTCTGGAGCAAATGAGCTGAGGTCGACAGAAGTAGGTCCGCCATAGGTGAGGCAATAAGGGAACCCCAACTAAGTCAAGAGGGAAAATAATAGAGTGACGAACCGATAGACACTAATGATGATGATGGAGTGGGGGATACTGAGTAGCGGATGGACGACTTCCCTTGTTAGAGCATAAAGGGCATGAATGGTTTGGTAGTGACTGACAGAATATCATGAGGGATAGGGGCCAATGGGACTGAAGGCCATAATGTGCGACACAAGAGAGGGACCAAGAAATGAAGGATGGAGGATAATAGTGGGATACAAAGGGACTCGGGATAGACTCCATAAATGCGATGATGACTCAACTCGGATGCTCTAAACAAGGGCGACTCGATGGTGATGCCACATAGTAAAGGTCCAGTGGGGGACCATGAAAACATGAGTACAAGGTAGTAACTCATGACGAACAAGGACAAGTATGGAGGCAAAGTGGTGCCTCAAGTACAAGTGTTGTAAGTGAGGAAATCCAATTTTGAGGAGAGGTGAAGGGACCCTTCTTGGGCAAAATGTGTCCTGGTGAAGTATCAAGGTACTAAAAACTAACAGGTACCCAGAGCTCATAAATAGGCCAGGTCACACTTTTTGGGGTCTGTTCTGCAACTGGGGTAGTAGGTACTGGGCAGAAAACTGCGACTGGTCCCAGGAGATGACCTTAAAAGTGCGACCTGTCAGAGGAAGGGGGTTGTAGCACTGTTTTTTGGCTGAGATCTGGGATTTGTATGGTTGAGGGGCATAAGTGCCCCCAAGCATGTTGTGATCATGCCAAAATGTATTAAGGGGAATCTAAACACATTTTAATGATGTGGTGCACCATTTGTTTTCGTTATGGTTATGCAGTATGAGAAAGGAAATGGAGGATTACCAATCTCTTTTAGTACTGCATATATGAATCAAATGGAATTTAAGTTTTTGGGTTGGCATACTTGGTGTCACTATCCCAAAGAGAGGATTTGGAGATAATGAACTGATGCTCTCATAGAAAACCTATAGGTTGGTCAACAACAATGTCTAAGAGAATGGGTTGTTGATGTAAAATGAGGGAACGATAAGGGGTATCATCCCGAGAGTGATCTGAAGTGGTATGGGACTCTAGAGGTTCTTCTAAATGTGGAAGGAGAATGGTACTAGAGTCGACGTGACCAGATACACTAGGAGATTTGTGGAGAATTACTTCTCCTAGCCTCTCAAATGTGGGTGCCCCCTTACCCAAATATTGGGTTGCAATGTAATGGCCACAAGGTGTATGTGGTTCGAATGCATGGTTCCGATGTAAGGGGGAATAGAGAAAGTCAGGGGAGATGATTCCTTCCATAATGTCATCATCGTGATAGGAGATGGGGTGAATGGTGGAAGAAAGACCACCGGACACGGTGAAGCTACCTAACTCATCATCAAGAGAAGAGAGGTTCACATGCGTATCGTCATAAGGGGTGACAGAAGAGTAAGCAGATAAAGGACCTACCGATCGTGAGCCCAGGGTGATCGCTGAAGGAAGGTCAAGCGAAAGAACAGGGGAGGATTCAGAGGGAATGTTCCCCGAGGGTCTCATGGATGATGATAGGTAGTAAATGGTGGATGAAGGCTCCGTCATCTCGAAATCAGGAGGGGGAATGTCAATGGGAGAAGTCATGTCTGGTATTTATGCCGAAGCAAAACGTGCAAATAGGGGAGATGTGGACTCGTTGTGTTTGGCCTCGAATTGGAAAATTGCAGCTAGAGAGGTGCGGAATTCCTCGAGGCGGGGACAGAGGTGGGTGTAATGGCCATGGAGATCACACAAAGCACAGGGTTGGTTGGTGTGAATAGTCTTGGGGTTCTTGGCCACAGTCGTGGAAGGAACAGAGGCTTCCGGGACCATGGACTTAGGGAACGCGACATTAACCATGGGCTTGAGATGAGGCAATTCAGGACAGGTATGGGTGGCGTGACCGACAACATCACACAAAGCACACTGGATAGTATGCTTTGGAGGCCGAGGAGGGGCAGGGTTTGTCGAGGCAGCCTTGTCCTTTGATGCCCCCTTGCGAACTTTTCCATTCTTACCTAAAGCGGTCGCAACAGGAGGTGGTTCCTGTTGAGGTGACTGAGGCGCTGGTGCAGCGGGAGAAGTGATGGGGACTAGTTGAACTGGGGTCAAAGCAAGATAAGGTTTGGGTTGACCATGCATGGTTGCGGCTGGAGGATCAAGGTACCAGACGGGAATCCCAAGTGTCAGGTTAGGAAGAGATAGGGTGGCCATGACAGGTAATGTGTACACTCCTGGTGGGGGAGCTAGGAACGGTATCTGACCAGAGGGGTAATGGCCAGGTAGGACGGCTCCTAAATGGCTAAGGCTTGGAGTAACCATTCCAGGAGGGTAAAGAGGCTCATGAGTACTAGCTGGATGGGAAGGTCCAGGCAGAAGAGAGCTAAGGCAAAGGGCTAGGAGCGGGTTGCTGCAGGCGAGGTTGAGGTTGCTGAATAGCCGAAGCGGGTTGTTTAAGGTCAGCCCGAGACGATTGCATCATGAAAACATTTTCTAAGCTAGGATCAGGGACAGGAGGAGGAGGAAGACCAAGGAAGGTTCCAAGCAGGGAGGAGTCTTTGTAGAAGCCGGGGAAACATTGGTCAAAGAATCAACGATTTGGTTATTGGTTACAGAAGAGATGGTTGACTCCAGGGAGGTATGAGATTTTGGCTCATGATACGTCAACTGGTCGATGGTGACTATCTTTCCATTATGAGGGAAAAGCATATTTCGGTGGACCGTGAATGGGATAGCAGACATGACATAGGTGTAGCTATGCCCCAAAAGAATGTTATAATCAAGAGGGGCGTCGATGACGTCAACGTTAACGCAAACATTCTTGCCCGCAAGAGTGATAGGACAATTATGGAATAGGCCAATGGGTTGGGAGGCATGGATGTCCCATGCATGAAGGGTGATTGTGGAAGGGGCTAGCTTAGGAGATCCGAGTTGTTTCCAAACCGAAGCAGACATCACACAGGTGGATGCCCCCTCATCAATAATACACCTAGAAACGTGAGCGTTCTGGACTTTGATTGGGATTTGGAAAGCTACGGAAGTAGGAAGGGGAGGAGGTTTCGATTGACGGGCGTCGAAAACAATCAAGTAGTCATCAGTAGGATCTACAGCACCCATGGTAGATAGTAGAGCCTTCTTTTGAGAAGGACACGACTGGAGGAGTTCCAGTGTTGAAATGGCAGCAGGAGATTGCGCCAAATCATCTACTATGCTATACGAATGAGCAGCTGGACCAGAAGCAGCATTTCGGCATAATGGGCCCTTAGGAATCTTGGTATGAACCTCAAATTTGGGCTGAGGGGTATGCAAGGGACCATTAAATGTGAAAAGAGGCTCTGTAGAACCTGAAGAAGGTGACTTGGGGATAGACGGAGCAGGAGGATTTGGGTACCTGACAAGACCGAGTTTGAAGGTTAAGGTCGAAAAGTAAAGGTTGATCAGAGTTCATCATGAGAATCTGGTAATCGAAGGAACCAGAAGGGGAAGGTTGAATGGCTGCCTGTTCATCAGGTGGTTGGGTAGCCACAAATCCCTGTTGTGCATCCACCTGCTCTTGAGGGGGTGGTGACTGCTGTTGTGGGGGTTGAGAAGGCAAGGGAGGCGGAGGTGCTGATGTTGGAGGAGCTGGAGCACCAAGCTGTGGACACGGATAATAAGGGGGTTGGGTAACAGTGTGGTAAGTAGGAGGTTGGGCCAAACGAGGGGGCATGCCATATCCTAGAGGCGTGTTACCGGGAGGGGAAAAAGTGTGGGAGGTGCTGCCTCCCCCCCCAGGAAAACCATAACCCATGGGAGGTTGGGCATGTGTATGAGAGTTCACTCCAACGATAATGTCGGCAGAATGAGGTGCCCCCGGTGTATGGGAATCACCGGGTCTGGGAAGATCAGGTAGAACAGTATAAACATAACCCGTCTGAGCATAGATCAGGTCATATTTTAATGCCATTTGGAGGGCAGCTTCTTCGATTTGAGGAAAATGCGATGTGACATCTTTCTCGATAGGGGGCAAGAGAGATCTAAGGAAACAATCCATGTAGACTCGGTCTTCGAAGGTAGGAGATTGACATAGGCTCTTTCTTCTCTGCCATTCCTAGACATGATCAGATAGGCGGGTCGCAGATTATTGACGGAAAGAAGTCAAAAGTTCGATACCAGTGTCATAATGAAGGGGAAGCTGGAAGGAAGATAAAAAATCCCGGAAAAGAGTCGCAAAGGTGGTATGAGAGGAAGTGGGCTGATCAACATACCACTTAGAAGCTTTTCCTGTATGAGTGCGTTGGAACAATCTAAGACGAATGGAATCATCAATAATGGAATGGGATGAACACAACATGTGGAAAGATCGGATATGGTTGGAGGGATCCTCTCCAGCATGGCCTTCGAACTTGGGAACGTCGGAGGGGAGCTTGGTTGGCATAGCAGGCCAACTAACATCGTGGCAGATAGGATCATTGATCAACTATTGAAATCAGGGAGACTGAGGCTTGCCATGAAGGGGAGCAAGGGAGCAGTCGAGGTAGTTCCTGTGGCGGTTCCACTAGTAACAGTCCTAGCATTAGGGCTGGGGTTGCCACTAGCGTTAGGCCCTGGACTAGACATGGTGAAGGTAACAGCGAGAGAACCAGAAGTAGGGGGAGAACCTAAATATTCAAAGGAAGAGTTTGAGTGCGGACTCGGGGGAGGACTTACTCGATGACGACGGGAAGGAGGAAGTCAACCAACCAGAAACTGAGGGTGAAGGCCAAAAAGTCTCCGGGACAAACGCCTTGGAGGCGCAATGATGACGGGAAGAAGAAAAACCGACAAGGGCAGAGAGGTGCAAAATCAAGTGAGGTCAATGTCGAAACAAGGGAAGAGAGGTGTAGTGTCAATTGATTTTAAAGTCTTTGCCAGGCGGTGTTAACCAGGCTCTTCTTCACTTACGGTCTGTGTGTGGCGTGCGTTAATTTTAATTGTTTAAACCCAGATGTTTTGAGAGTAAAAGAAAAAGTGTGCTGTGTAACTGCAAATAAATCTGCAGTAAATAAGACTGAAAGAACAGAAAATTAAAAGCTAACAATGCATCAATCTAACCCTAGAAGGCAAGTCTCTCAAAACTAGTCTTTGAGAAGGAAAAAAACTAAGCAAAGCATGTGAAAAAGAGGCCAATAGATCTAAGGTCGGGAGGGACGGGGATCTAAAGGAGAAATCTGCTGAAAAGAGGTGCAGAGAACAGCAAAGAGGCAGAGGCAAGGTTGCTGGTAAAAAGGAGGAGATCAGCTAAAAATAGAAGGGACAAGGAGGTGGCCCTAGAAATGAACCCAAAAAAAACTATATGAGGTGATTTGAAAGGGATAAGAGCTTATCTAAAGGGATCTGAAAATGAGGTATCAGATCTGAAAGAAATAAGGCTGAAACTCTGGAAATTCAGACTTATGAAACAACAAAAACTCTCCCACAAAAAGTGGAGGGTACTAGAGCCCTAAGGGGCAAGATTCCCACTTAGTTGAGTGAAACAGATCAGAAACAAGTCTAAACGGGAAAAGACAGAGGCTGGAAAACCCTGACAGAAGCTTTAGAAAAACCCAGAAAAAGTGCTGGAAAATTGCAGAAAAAAGTGCAGGTCACAGGTTCTGACCTGTTTTCAGTCCAAGTCACAGATTTAGGGCAAAAAAGTTCAACCTCGAGGCCAGGTCACAGTTTTTGGGCCGATAAGTGCGACCTGCAAATCCGGGTCTCTCGGCGGTAGATTTCAGAAAAAGTTGTCGTCTCAGCTGCGGTTGATGTCTGTCACCTACGCAATAGGGCCAGAAACACACGGAAGTTAAAAATTTTAATGTTTGAGGGTTTTAGAGGTGAAAAGCACCATAAAAATAGGAAAAATAGAAAACGGAAGAGAAACCCTAGGGTCTGAAACAGCTGGCTATGCAGGAATATATAAAACGACAACGGTTGCAAAAGAAAACCCGTGAGGAGTCGCCAATTGTTAGTATGAATCTTTCGTCGTAAAAGATATCTTTAGCTACGCATAACAAATAGCCCTAACATCGATTATGGCTGCCAAATATCTTTAAATTTTCAATTAGGTGACCCAAAGAAAGCTGCACAAATCCATATCTAAGCATAAAAGACATTAAGCAGATAAAGTAAAGTGTGGCTCCATGCATCCAATAGACAAGACAAGAACAATGTATTTGAAAGAATTTTTATATTATATTAAAAAAGGGGGCACCTGAGAGGAAAACAAGAAAGGCGTTTTCCGGTTCTCCTCAATGGGATGGGTTCTTGATAGTCCTCAGCATTTCAGATCTAAAATCTCTCTCTCTTGTTGGTGTAGAAAACCCAGACAAACATAGAACTCAATGGGAGCTCACAAGGAAAAAATGGAGAAAAATGTGACCAAGTGTATAGATCCAGAGTGATCTAATAGGCAACAAAAGGTGACTAATGAATGGGGAAAACCCTTCTATTTATAACAAAATATTAGGGCGATCTAGAAACTTGGTGCATGAATAAAATATTATTAATCAAATTCTAGAACCACCCTTTAGGAATATTTTATTATATTTGTTGGAGGGGAAAGGATTTTTGACTTGGCTCAATTCCTTTATTTATAAATAATAAATAAATAAATGATTTATTTACTATTTTAATGAAATGGTGGGAATATAATTAAATAAATAATGATTTATTTAATTATTTATAAATTATTTAGTCAAATTTAACTAGGAATATTATTTAAATAGGATTTAAATAACTTATTGCTAGGAAATAATCAAATAAATAAGGATTTATTTAATTGATTTCCTTGTTTTGGGTTAAATATGACCAGGAAATATAAACAAATATAGATTCGTTTATTATTTCCTTTTGGGGTTTCCCGTTTAGACCATAAACAACTTAATAAAGGTGTTTTACTAAGTTATTTCACATAGTGAAAGAAATTTTAATTAGGGTAAAATTGGTCTTACATGGTGTACTTGGGCTCATCTAATGATAGTAGGTTAGATGACCAAAAAATGGTGTAACAATAACCAATAGATGCATAAAGGGTTCAAATATTCACAACAATACTTTTTTAATACTAAATCGGTTTAGATCCTTCTTAAAAAACACTTCCATAGCCCGCAAACACAGCTAGCGAGGTTCGCACACACTAGGACTAAGGGCTTCGTGCACACAACCAACAAGAGCCTTCTACCCAAACCAATCTGCACCATACTGTCACAAATTATCCAGACCTATCATCCGCGTTCAACCTTATCCAAAAAACTAACTTCTTAGGCTCAGTCTATTCATTTATTTATACTATTTAGCCTGCGCTATCTTATGGTCTGCAAACCATGGTTTGTGGCCCCTTGATCTACCATTTTAACCCATTACAATTCGTGAGGGGTTTTGACCCGGCCAAAAACCCCTGCGCAAGACTAAATTATTACAAAATATAGAAAATTTGTCGAACTTAGGGGACCTTGATCCAAGAGGCCTCTAACACAATCTTGTGACTCATCCCAAGTCACACTGGTAGTGGGGTCTTCATTTTGAGATTGAGCGCATGGATGGTAGTAGAAAATGGTGGCAAGATAATTGCACTTTGGTCTGCGACGCTCTCTATGGTCTTGACCAAATTTTCTGAAAATTACCCTTCAATGGCCGAAGTGACCTTCT
This sequence comes from Pinus albicaulis, assembly GCA_034641835.2. Lineage (NCBI taxonomy): Eukaryota > Viridiplantae > Streptophyta > Pinopsida > Pinales > Pinaceae > Pinus > Pinus albicaulis. The sequence continues at coordinate 1,843,638,913 of CM076578.1, forward strand.
GCATCATCTGGTTCAGGATGCAGACGGAAACATCAAGGTCCTAAGAGAGATGTATGGCCTCATCCTCCTAAGGCTTCATGTGATCGATGACAATTTTCTTCCGGCAATGGAGTGCCTTCACTTCACCCTACAGTGCCTGGCTATTCTAAAGGCTTGGCATTCTCCCAGCAGGGACAAGGGTAGGTAGAACCTCCTGTAAGTAATCAAACTCCTGCTCCTTCACGCACAGTTCTTGATTGATTTTCTTGAATAAAGGATATTTCTGTACAGAGGTCCATAGTCCCATGGCTTTGTCAAGAAAGGTGGAGCCATACGTAACATATGATGATATACCAACCACAATGTTCTGGATAGTAGTTTCTCGCTGTGTGCGTACTTCTGGGGGAGTATTAGGTTGTAGTTGCACCTGCAACACAACAATATGCTACTCAAACTCTACCTTTACGGATTGAACTTCCGACCTGGAGGCTTTGAGAGCTGCGACCAGGCCCTCAACTTTAGCTTGTGGTGTGGCAGAGGCAAGGATAGCGATTTTGGAAATCTCGTTGCATAGCCTATCATGATGCTTTCCAACTCTGCTCTTTGAGCTAAGGCTGCATGTTGTGCTGTCTGAGCCTGATGAGACTCTTCCATTTTTGCAGCTGCAACTTTCTCAGCCTCGCCGACCTGTTGCTGGGTGCGTGCCTCCCTATCCTCAAGTTATGCTAAGATGAAGATATGCAGTGCATGGAGCTTCTTGCTTGGAAACCTAGCAAGGTCGAGGCCAACCTCGGAGCACGCATGGAATTGCATGCATAAATCGGTTGGATCTAAGGATACCGCTGCGCCCGTGAGGGTTTAGACTCTGCTTGCCGTGGCTGCAATGATTGTTGTAGATGGTAGGCTTTTTTACACCACCCTCACTTAATCCACGCTCGCTTGTACCAGTCTCTCTTGATCCATGCTCGCTTGCAAAGTATCAACCTTTAGCTGCAAAACCTGTAAACTAGACTGCAAGGCTTCTATTGCATCCTTGTGCTGGGCCTCCATGGTGCTCCACTGATCCTCAGACGCCGAGGCAACTGCATCAGAAATTTTTCAAGGTCCTCTTATGTCAGTGTAACCTCCTCTTCTCCACCTATCTTAGACCCCTTCCTCTTCTTGAGAGGCCCCTTAGATATTTCTCCTTCGCACTTGGTGCCGTACCATGATTCTGCACCATCTCCCCCAAGCCCATCCAACCCGCTGAGGTCCACCTTCGTGTGGTCACATCCTATTTCCTGGTCGCTATCTATTTCTGCATCGCCTTCGGCATCCAGGTCTTCTTCTGCTTCAACTTATTTATCTTTTCCGCGTATCTCCATGTGCTGCTCGGTGGTATCTTTGGGCGTTGTGTCTTGTGGAGCCGGGGCTGTCTCTTTCAGAGTCGTTTCCTTTGGGGCTGTTTCTTTCTCGGATGTGGACAGTGTTACAATATTTGTAGAGCCCAACCCAATCTTCAACGACTTCGGCCATGAGGCGATGACCCAATCAACCTCCACTTCCGTAACCATGTAGGGTAAAGGATACCAATTTGGGCTCTTATGCGCCTTGATCATGATGTTGTGCATCGTTACCTAAAACTCCACCATGCTTTTATACTTCTCATATACAGTCAATAAGAGTCGTGGTCGGCAATGAATAACCTGCGCCAACGTGCCTACAAAAAGAACCCATAAAATTTTGTTTTCTTCGACCTGCTTGTCATTTGATGAGTCACATAAATTTGTGTAGCACACCCCTCGCAGACACCTGGCTCAATGTTGGGAAGGACTGTATCTTCTGGGGTCTCCCATGCTACCAGCGCAATCAGTAATAAAAGCCATGAATAGCAGAACAACTTCCCCATTTCCTATGATTCACGTGCATTCTCCAAAATCTACTCACATAGAAATTGTGACCAGTTATATAGCACCCATTTTTCGCACTGCCCCGCCAAGGCAATGACGTGCGTCGGAACTGTATTCGGCCAACATTTCCGCATAAGCTTACACTCAAGGACAGGGGTGCCCGCGCGCACTGGCTGGTCATTGATGGTTTGAACCAAAAAGCCCCGGTTATCCCGTTCTACCTTGTACATTTTTTTAACCTCTGTTTTGTAGGTTTTAACCCTGTACAGAATCTACAAACGAATCTTAAAAATAGAAAATAAACAATGGCGAGAGCATAAAAAATAAAACAGATATACATAGAGATTTTCCCCTAGATCCCAAATCGGGACGACCAACTTGATTTTTCATTATATTCCTTTCAGCATTACAACACATATATATACATGCCGAAGCATACATAAACCCCAATCCATTAACCCTGGAGTAGAACATGACCTTAGTTCCCTTGATTGGATCTACAAAATACCAGGGCCGAAAACCATCGACCCCAAAAAACCATGTGCAAACTCATGCACAAAACCATGGGTGGGTCCGCCTATGAGTGGGTCCGCTAATCATAGAAAGAATATAACACATACCCAACATTCTCCCACTTGTTGTTTTCTTTCCGTAGGGGGCCATAGGAGAGCTTAATAATCATTCCAGCTCTACAACACCCATTGTTTCTCTACACCAAGAGAACTTCTGAGTGCTCACAGACTTCGTCAATGCATCTGCAACATTCTTCAAAGTGTCCACCTTTTCCAGCAACACCCTTTTATCCTCAACCATATCTCTCACAAAGTGATATTGAACATCAATGTGCTTTTTCTTTACATGATAAGCAGGGTTCTTAACCAAGAAAATTTCACTTTGGATGTCACAGTCTATCCTTATAGCTTGCTGCACCAACCCCATACTTGAACACAATCTCTGCAGCCAAACTGCTTCCTTGCTTGCATGAGTGGCTGCCATGTATTTTTCCTCTGTAGTTGAAAGAGCCATTACAGACTGTCTTTTACTCATACTGCACCTCCAAATAGGTTAAACACATACCCACTTGTAGATCTTATTTGGTCTAGATCTCCAGCCCAGTCTGCACCAACAAAACCACAAATGTCCAACACTCTTTCCAATCCTGGTCTTCCCTGGTAGCACAAGCCATAATTACTAGTGCCACGCAAATATCTGAAAGCCCACTTCACTGCTATCTAATGCTCCTTCCCTGGGTTTTACATAAACCTGCTCAATACTCCCATTGTATGTGCAATGTATAGTCTAGTATAGACCATTGCATACATCAGGCTACCCACTACACTTGCATATGGAACACGAGACATATCCTCCTCTTCTTCTTGTGTCTTAGGACACTATTCAACAGACAGCTTTACACCTACAGGAATTGGAACATTCACCAGTTTACTATCTTACATATTGAACCTCTACAATATAGTCTTGACATACTTCCTCTAGTTTAACTAGAGGTTCCTCTTTTCCTGATCTCTCTTAATTTCCATGCCCAAAAGATAGTTTGCACCGCCAATATCCTTCATGTCAAATTTGGAGAAGATTTGGGTCTTCAAATTTTGGATAATTTATTTGTCATTTCCAATCAACAACATATCATCCACATACAAGACCAAATAAATAACATGATCACCAATTAATATAAAATAAGCACAATGATCCTCCTTGCTTCCGTTGAAGCCAAGTCCTCGCATATAGGTATTAAATTTCGGATACCACATCCTTGGTGACTGTTTTAACCCATACAGAGACTTCTTTAACCTGCATACCAATTCTTTATTCCCCTTCACCATAAAGCCTTCAGGTTGTTTCATGTAGATCTCCTCTTCCAGATCCCCGTGAAGAAATGTTGTCTTCACATCCATCTGTTCTACCTCAAAATCAAATGCAGCAACAATAGATAAAATTAATCTAATAGAAGTAACTTTGGCAACAGGAGAAAAAATATCACCAAAATCAATTCCTGGCACCTGGGAATAACCTTTTGCTACCAACCGAGCTTTTTATTTCTCCACCTTGCCTTCTGTTTATTAATGGATGGGACTTCTAGGTTGATGATCACCATGATCTTGGCTGGGTCCACCATCAATCCTTGCTGACATACTATATGCCACAACAAAATCCCAAAAGGTATGCAGAATATGCATTTCTTTAAATTGAGAGAAATCTGGTGCTTTCGACAGACATCCAACATTATGCAAAGATTTGAGACATGGTTCTTTACCAAGCCAAATAATGTCCAGTCATCAAAGTATACTTCCAAGAATTTATGCATGAATTCATTGAATACGGCTACGAACACATGCAAGAATATTGCAGGTGCATTTTTCAATCCGAACGACATGACAATATATTGAAAATAACCCCATTCATTGGCAAAGGTGGTCTTGCTGCAGTCCTCTGGCGCAATGCGGATTTGATGATAACCTGAGAATCCATCTGTGAATGAATAAGCTTCTTTCCCTCCCACATTATCCAGAATTTCATCAGAGAATGGAGTAGGGAAGTGGTCATGTACACAGGCATCATTTAACTTGCGCAGATCGACACAAATTTGGATTTCTCCCTTGGTATTTTTCTCCTAAACCACCTTTGGGCTGACCCAATCAGACTGCTCGACCAGCTCGATGATACCCATAGCCACCATATTTTATAACTCATCATTTACCTTATTTTTATATTTGGGGTTCAATTTATATGTGCACTATTTGAAAGGGCGTGCATCGAGATTTAATGTGATTTTCATGACACCCAAGTCCCCCACGATGCCCTTCAGCTCTAAGAAATTTGTAGGGAACAAGTCCCGCTATTCCGTGAGTAGTTCTCCAATATTTCCTGATGTATCATCAACCCAGTAATCCCTAATTTTGGCCAACTTGGGCTGCTCACTCGTTCCAATGTTGAATTCCTTCAATTTCAAAGGTTTAGTCACATCCACTGTGCTTAACGCTGGTCCTGCCACTGTGCGCTCGCCTTCTGATTCAGGGATATTAACATTACTTGGGCCATATTCGTTATCCTCAATTGAAAAATTTCGACAATTGACTATGTCTTACATCTGCATATCCCAGGCCAGCACACCACACTCAATTTGAGGCAGAGATTCATCAAATACCAGTGCATTTATGTCTTACAGCGCCTCATCCAATTTTTTTGAGCCTCCCAAAGAGCCAATGGTTGCCATGAATGCTTCAGTCATTGTATACCAGTCTTGAGTGCCTCAGTGTAGCTCAAATTCCAGATACCAGGTCGTGGGGACTGGTCCTAATGAGTGGACAAACCTATGAACCGATTCATTCCATTTTTCTCATCCCATACCTTCATCCACATGGACAGGTGCTTGCGTGGATCTCCCCGGTTTTAGAATAATTCAATGGGTGACATGACAGATGGTTCAAAGCATAGCATCATCATCTATATACATTCCTTCCAGTCCTGAAAATTTATCTTGTGTGTTTCCCACCACCGTGTTGGAGTTGTGCGCATAGCCAAGTCCAGCACCCAGAATCTTCGTTCCTCTGGGATAGATTTTTCTAGTGCTTCTAAAAATTATTTGACACTACCATAATCATCAAAGTAGGGTAGTTCGCTTACGTCAGAGGAGATGCACCAGAGGTCCTTTGTAATCTTGAGGCAGCGTAGCACAGAGACATCGTGCAACTGGTTCTGCCAGTTCTCCATTGCGCCATCAAAATCAGAGAAACATGAGCTATCCTTCTCCCAGTTCAACGTGCCATCAACTGTAGGATTGATCCAGTAATCATCCCGTGCATTCAATTTATAGATATGGTCAACCTCATCCTCTTCATGCATTGGCTCTGTGTATCGTTCTCCCTCTGTCGGATCCACTGGGACGATCACCCGTGTACCATTATTCTCAAAAATCATGCTTATGTGCTTCAAGTTGATGATACCTCCCATATCAATGGCCCAATCCAATCCTAACAATGCAGGGTAGGGATATACATCATCTAAAATTGTATAACCTCAAATTTAGCACGTACCTTTACTCTTGCAATGTCGACCTCAACTTGTTGATTAGCCATGCATAGCTGAATGGTGGACCATTCCAACTTTGGCTCTCCCATCTTCTGCCAGGTTTAGTTAGGTAAGACATTTGCATTGGACCCCAGATCTATGATAACCTAGTCCATCTCGTATTCTCCAATCTATACCATTATGCGCATCTCCCTACCCATTCTCTTCTTTTTCTTGTAGACTTTGTTTAAAACCTTGGATTCTATCTGCAACACCTCCTTTTCTACACAGCTGTCTATCAAGGCCTGGAGATTATCTACTACCTTCTTATTATGCAATAGCTTAATGCATGATTGTAAGAATGGCTTAACCTCATCGTCATATTTTGTTTTTGGTTCCCCGATAGGTCTCAAAGTGGTTGCTTCTTCCTCAACAAACTCCTTTGTGGCTTCGATGAAAGTCTCTTTTTATTTCTGTAGGTTGAGGCTTTCCTTTTTGTCAGCTAATTTTCTAATTAGTGGTTGTGCGTTGGCCTTCTCTTCATTTCCTCTGATAGCAATTTCATTGCATTTAATGACACTTACACTTGGATCATTGTCGCGTGGCTAAGCCGTAACCTGTTGTATGTTTTGTGTTGGTGTCTGTTGCTTTTCCTGCATTTTAGTGATCAACATCGGAAAACATTCAATTACATGATTGAATTTCCTACAATACCCACAAGATTTCCATGCAGGGTTTGGGCAGTCTCATGCATAATGTCCGATGTCTCCACAGTTGTAGAAAATTAGCTACCCTCTTCACCTACCAGTGCTTCCACCTCTCCCCTCTCCCTGACCTCTTGCTAGGGATCCTCCGCATCCTGAGGGAGATGTTGGTGATGCAGGGTCAACCTACACCCTATAAAGGTTCCCTCTATCAATCATTAAATCATACATGCAACAATTGTTCTCATCGTGTCCCACCGAAGAGTAGAATATGCACCATTGTTGCTTCAATTTTGGGACATAGGCACCTAACCATGGGTAGTGGTCTATATCGTGCCGCCCTGCCACCTGACAATCAATGCACCGTAATGTGGGGTACTATGCCCCACAATATCCCTACGGCGCAATGGAATTAGTCCCCCATCTTGCATATAGTCCAATAGTAGAGGGCTCTGATCTTTGGTGTGGCCAGATACTCTACGGCATATGTAGCAGACATCTGCGCTAGCTTCTTTACCCTAGTCTCTTCATAAATTCTAAATTTCTAAGTGCATCACCTGTAATTGGCTCTGAATCTGTAATGCTCCAAATTGAGCATCGTCCCTTGGCGTAGCTTCTCACTTCATAGCAATTTATAGGGATTCCTCCTATGAGTCAATATTTTATTGACCCATGGGCCCGCACAAATGCAGAAAAAACATGGAAATGAACCATTCCTTATGTTGCTTATCATCGTAGGAAAATCCTCCGTCACTAATGATCTCTTTTAGCCACTGGTCAGCTTCCCAGACTGGCTCCGTAGGCCCTTGTCTGATATCTTTTAGTTCTACTATGCATTGAGAATAAGACTTAGGTTTTCAGAACTGCTGCTTCAGGGGATCCTTGATCTCCTATATTGTGGGATTCACATGTTGAGAAATGTATCCCATGAACCAATCCAAAGCCTGACCTTCAAAGGCTATTTCTAATTGTGCTCTTTTAACAACATCACTATTGACATTCTATGCAGCCCATACCACATCTGCCAAAAACCAAAATAGGTCGATATCCTCATCCCCTGCACCTTTAAAAGTAGGTAACTTCATCTGCATGGCCATATCATCCTCAGGTGGGGGTGGAGGTGGGGTAGGAGGGTTCTTACCTCTGTGTTAATTTTGTGGTGGTGTAGCTGAGGAACTAGTCTCTTCGTGTGTATCCCTGCTCCTGTTTAGATCCGGTGAATTCCTCAGAGGACTATACATTGATTTATCCCCCTCTTTATTGACCCAATAGTATTTACCACTTCGTGTCATGCTTCCTCTCTAATCGGGGGTCATTCACTCGGTGTGGTTGCACGGAATACCTTTTTCACACAATAACATCTTAATCATCAGAGGCAAAGTTTGTAAGAACTTACCTCTCAATCCTTTGAAAAACCTCCGTTCAAATTCATAGAAGGAAACAAACTAATCGAATGCAAATTCAGTTACAAATCCACCCAAGAAGATATCAACCCAGTGACATATAGTCCGGGCAATATAATTATCAGTCTTTTCCAATTGTTAGATTAATTCAGTGGTCCACTGCATGACCTGGTCGTCCTTCCAACAGGTTTGGAATTTTTCTAACCTATCCAACCACTCCTATAGTTCATGTGCAAATGTTATGAAGAATATCTCATGCACCTCTGTAAAAATATACTTATTCTTCCACTCTTCCGCAGATAGATTCTTACTTATGTTTTCTTTTAGGGAAAACTCCTGAATCTGTTTTTCAAACCAGTCCTCAAGTTTAGGTTTTAATGGCTACCAATGACCTTGCGACATAACCCAATCTCTCTCAACATGCTCGCGGTCCTGGCAACAGAACCATTTTTTGGTTCAAGGGGTTATGACCTAGGTTCGAAAGCGAGGTTAACTAAAAAAGCCCTCTTACTACTGGCCCTTTCAGCAGTGACCTGCTTGCGCATGTCAAATTCTCACCCAAATTAGTATGGGGGTGTGATAGAACCAAGTTTCTGCACCCTAAAAGAGATTTGGAATGATGTGGATGCCTTGCGATCCCAAACAACTTTAAACATACCTTTGTAACATTATCCCTAACCAATAAACCCTTTTCAGGCAGATACAGGTCAACTGTGTAGTTTATCTTGTGCACGTTAATACAATGATAAAAAATCAAGTAATAACCCTTAACACATTATATCAGAGCTTTATACCACCAGATCTATCCAATAAACAGTCATATAAACCCTACCGTAGTTGTGTAATATATCTAAGTGAATATAGTACATAAATCATAAACAAGATGCAAAAACATTCATACTGTAACCAATAGATGCATAAAGGGTTCATATATTCGAAACAATACTTATTTATTACTAAATAAATTCAGATCCTTCATACAAAACACTTCAACAACTCGTGCCCACAGCCAGCGGGCTCTGCACACAGTAGGACTAAGGTCTTTGCACACACAACTAGCACGATCCTTCTACCCAGACAAATCCACACCAAACTATCACAAATTATCCAGATCTATCATCCATGTTCAACCTTATCCAAAATATTGACTTATTAGGCTCGATCTATTCATTTATTTATACTATTTATCCTGCGTTATCCTATGGTCCGCAAACCATGGTTTGCGGCCCTTTGATCTACCCTTTTAACCCATTACAATTCGTGAGGGGTTTTGACCCGACCCAAAATCCCTACGCAAGACTAAATTATTAAAAAATATAGCAAAATTATTGAACTTAGGGGATTACCCTGCTCCAACAATCACTCCTTGATCAAAATTATTATACTCCATCATCTATATTAGTTGAAAATTTCATGGGATACCTTCATTTCCAATGATTTTATTACTACTCCACAAGCTCAGCATGTTGAAACCATCCCTCATTCATCTCAGCCCTCTACATCTATTCCTCCATCAGCTCAGCCTACTAGACCCATACCATCACCATCATTAGTATTTCAGAGTCATATTGGGTCATCCAGCAGAGTTGTGGTCAAAGAGCCTATAAAGACCAAAGAGGCCAATATATACACATTGGCTAAAAAATATAAGAGAGGGCATAGGAAGGTGTTTTCCTCATGGATTATTGGAGGGACCTTCCCTTCTTCATCAGCAAAGTAGGTACAAAAGTGAAAGAAAAAGTAGGAAGAGGCAGTGGTGCATGAAGAAGTCACGCAGGAGGATGAGGACCCTCATGATGAGGAAACAAATTTTGACCTAGTTGACTTGGATCAGTAGGATGATCATGAGTCCTCCAGTTTAATTTTCAAAGAGAAGGATGCCCAAAATAGAGAGCTACAAACTAATTTGGATAGATCTCAATTTGTCATCCATTTCTTGAGAAGGAGAACAAGCAGCTGAAGGATAAGTAAGTTCTTATGGAGCTAGAACTACTCAAAACAAAGAGAGGTAAATCCATGATGCCACTTAACGACCCTAACCATGATGACACCCAAAGAAGAAAAAAAATACCAAAGACAATGGGTCTTAAGAGGGCTTTATAACAACAGAAGATTGAAGAGGAAAAACTCACTTTTGAGGAGAGGATTACCAAGGAGGTTGAATATGATAGAGAGAAATGGCTTGATAGGGTCAACATCCATCTTGAGAAACTCCTCCTCAAGGAAAACAAGGACAAAAAGATGCTCAGAATCTTGTGAAGAAGGTACATCACAAGAAACAAGGTTTGTAGCATAAAACTCAAGTAATTGCAGGAGAAACATAAGCAAACCCTAGCCAAGAAAAAGGAATGAGACAAGATTTACATCCTTGTTGAGGCATCCCTCATTTCTTCGCACACTTCATAAACCTTCCACAACAAAAATTTGTAGAAATTATATGCACTAAGCATGCATATTTCCAAGATCCACCTAATATCACACTATTTAACTTTATGCAAGATACTGAATCTATTCCACTTATTAATCTTTTGCGGAAAATTTAATTACACACACATGTGAAGCATAAACAAAAATATTAAATCACACATAACACAGTTTTTAACTGGGAAAGCCTGAAGCTGAAAACCCCAACTTTATATTATGTAACATGGAGATCATATGACAATCTCATACAAACATACAAAGCTTATCACAAGACCTCAGTACAATATAATCGTCATACACTAATTAGGCCCAATCTTGCAAATCCATGCACCAATCTTTGCCTCCTGCTAGCCTGCCTCCACTGCGCAATCTCTGCTGAAGAATAGCTCTGAATGAATTCAAATTACTCCAGCCTTGACTGCGCAATCCTCATTGGCATCTCCAATGAGTATGTGATGCAATCAATGCATCACTATAGTCACAACAGATAGTCTATCTTTTCCTTTCACCTATCTCTCCACTGGTCTCCACTGAAACTGCCATGCACTGTATTTAACTACTATATTGTTCAGTTTATTAATGAGTTATTATTTGTGAATTAATTCACTCCACTCTCACTAGTGTATCAATCAGTTAGACTAGATACAACTAGCTCAACTGAGTCTAATTGAGTTAAACTAAATACAACTCCATAACTACTTCTTCCAACTGTGTCATAACTCTGCCACTTGATATCTAACTGAGTCCTCCATGCAATAGCTCCAGTAAACCCTTAGGAATAGCGTAATTCCTTCTGTCAGCTGTTGTGCCACATCTGTGCACTGAACTGAAGTGCTCCAAGAGAATAAGTTGTTGTTTAGAGCTTGATTATTATTAAGAGCTAATAATAATCGACATGCATCTATTTTTTAGATTGACGATCTAAAAATAGAATTCGCCCAATATTCTAAAAATATAATTTCATCTATTTTTCCAACTTCATCAACCATCCACAAATAGCATCTTGCAACTTCTGAAATATGATCATCATGTCTAAAAATAGACTTGCGCCAAAAATAGCCTGCGGGCCCACTTAGTGAAGGTGACTCTTTTCACTAAGCTCATCATCTTGTTGAATCTCAACAAATTTTGGAGAAATTTTGAGCAAGTTTTGAATTTTTTTGGTTTTTGCAAACTTTTGGCAATTTTGACATAGTTACACTGCTAGGAGCACAATGCCCTAGGTGTCGCGCTTCTTCTAGGAGGCACCATTGGATTCAAAATTCAAAATAAAATCAGGGTGACCACTTTGATAAGATAATTTGGGCAAAATAGCATGTGAAAAGGTAAAAAAACACCCAAAATATCATGTTTCTACCCTTTTTTCAGCTAGGCGCTGCACTCCTGATCAGTCTTGGGGGAATGAATTTTTGGAGGTTCAAATATTATCCTGTTTGGAAACCAAGGACATTTTTGCAACTAGACAGGACAAAATTTCCAATGAGATATCCTTAGCTCAATTTGTACATCATAAACCCCTTCAAAATTTGAGCTGAAGTTGGTGTTGCGCTCCTGACATTGGCACTGCGCTCTTGACCTTTCTCTGATTTTTCTGATTTTTTCCAGTTTTCTGAGTTTCAGTATGGTAAAATCATGATTTTACTGATGTAAATGATGGATGTAAATTTAATTATGATTCTTTTTAGTTACCTAAGGGTAAATACATTAGGTAAAAGTATTTTTAAGGATGAATGAATCAGTTTCACTAAAGTTAGGGATGAGTCAATTTGACCTCCCTACACTCTAGGTATGCAGTTCAGACTTTTGTGGATCAACTCCAAAACTCAGGGATTCAACCCCTGAGGTTGGGAGAAGTTGTTTCATGCCTATATATTTCATTTTTTGACTCATTTCACATGTTGGATGTTGTTATATTGATCAGAGACATTAGTGTATTCATATTTTGGCAGCAATATTTTGGATGGGTTGCAACTATTCTTTTGGGATTCATGTGGTACTCTACTTTGGCATAGTTTTTTTCTTCAATTTCATATGTATGAATTTTTTAACCTTCCATTTTCATTCCATTTCTATGATATGTTTGATTGTCAATTTTTATAGGCAGAATACATCTTTTATGCTCTCTTTTTTGAGAATCACCATAATTTGTTTTAGATTCTTCAATTTTAAAAGAATTCATGCACTGTTATGCTCTTTTTATCACCTCACCAGTCTGATACATCTCACCTAAGAACCCTAAAGTGTTAGAGTGCTTACCTACCTTTCCCCATTAGATATTTTCAATTCTCAAATTATTTTCCCTGACCTAGTTACCTCTTTGACTTAATTCACTCATCCAACGCCCAAATCAACCAATCAAAACCCTAGCCTAAAACCTAATTGATCCAACCCTCTTGGTTGTGATCCCTTGGAGAGATCCCTCTCCTGCCTAGTAGGGCTAGCTACTTGGTGATAGCTTGGTCTGTAGTTACCTTCTCTAGCCTCTTTTTAGCCTTGGAGATTCGGTGGAGCGCCAACAACCCTTTCCTGAGGAACCATTGTGATGAGTGGTCTTATTAGCCAACCTCTTAACCTCTATATATTTTGAGCAGTTCCATCATAATTGGAACCAATTTCTACTCTTTATACCACTCATTCCTCTAGGCAGAGTCCTCTTTCAACTCTTTTTAGAATCTCTAAATATGAAAAGCTTGTCAAGCACTTGTATTTTAGAATTCGTTAAAGTAAATGAAAAAATGTGTAATCAGTATACGTTTAACCCTTTTACATGCTGAGATAGACTATCTAGGAAAAAGGAATACCTTAGTTAAATATGAATAATATATTCTCCTGATTATCATTTTCTGCCTTTTCAGACTTAAGAGATAACTTTACGAAAATGAACCTTTGGAGTTTTATAAACTCTCGAAACATGACAAAGAAGTTCATTACACCTTTTTTGGACTCATAAAAGAATCAAACAACGATGGAATCATCGAAAATGATGAGTGCTATCACAAATAAATTTCATTTTGGTTAATAGAGTCATTTAGCATAGGTTTCATTTGTCTTATCAAAATTGGTTCACGAAATTGATGAAAATTTATGAATGGGTTATTATCCTAATTTTAAAGAGTCCCAATTGTCATGTCATCATAGTCAAATCCATCAAAATCCACCAAAGGTGTCCATGAATTGGTTTAAAAATCAGTAGTGGCCACCTGTCTATCTTTTCCTGAGTCAACAATGAATGTAACTAAAAATTGGTTGTTTTTTCTATGGACTCACCTGACTAGTCTGTAGCAAATCTTCCAGAATTATAAGGGAAACCGCTACGAAAAAAAAAATTTCTGCACCGATAAAGGGAATGGTGAGGTGTAGAGTCTTTATAGGTTCATGGTCAATCCAAGGTCACATGATTAGTTAGAGGATTCATGCAGCATGTGTAATCATAAGTGGTCACTCATAATTTCACTTAACCTCTCCCATTTTTTCAATATCCCACCCATATTCGAATTTCACCTTTTAAATTCACCTTCAAAGCTGCTCTTTGTCATTATTCTTTCAACCTCTGTGTATAGTTGTTATTTTCATCCTTGATAAGTCCAACTTCATTACAAGCTGCTTGTTGCTAAATTCCTTTCTTTGCAGGTGTCACAACATCAAGAGGCCAGCGCAGTGTAAAGGGAGATGGCCATGCAGAAGAAGACTAATAAATGGGGCTCGTGTGTAAGGTATGAGCTTATGGATCTAGAGTTACTCAATGAGGACCCTAGCTTTGGAGAAGCCTTCAGCAGTGTTGGATGCATGAGATTCTGCCAGAAATTACAAGGTTTTCATGCCCAGGTCTCAAAATATTTTGCAGTGAATTTCGTAGGTACTTCATCAATGGTGGGGGTGATGATTTTTGTGGTGTCACCTGAAACAATTTCCTAATCCATAGAGATTCTGAGGATGGGAGAAGAGTTGTTTAAAGCCAATAATTTTCAATTACAGAACTGTGATGATTTTATGAAACCCAAACATTTTGGAGTAGATATGACCTCTAGAATCCCAAGGACCTGCCTTAAAGAGAACTACTCTAAAATATTTCTTGTAATTAAAAAATAATTCACATGTGAATGGAGGTTACATATGGTCTATTAGTACCATTTTAGGTGCTTTTTTCATTTCATTGGTAAGCAATCTCTATACCTTCCTTTTTTCTTGTTTAGGAGCCTAAGAAAGATGTCAAACAAAGTTCAAGCTAGGCCAGAAGGCAGTGAGAATTCAATTTTCCATCATGGGTTGATCAAACTTCTGGTGTTGGAGGAGTTGAAAAAATTGAATTGAGACTGGGCCACATTCCTTTTTGTCAATGGTTATGAGGTAGATATATTAACACCCATGAAGACTCCAAAATCAAAGGCCACTCCTTCAAGCAAGGGTGACAAACCTGTAGCTGAAACAGAGGGTGTGAATGAGGAGGAAATGGAGCCCATTGTAGATCCCATGGATGTTGAAGTAGAACATGCACAAGAAACAAAAGTTCCACATCCTACACCTGCAAGTAGAAAACCAAAGATCAACAAGAAGATTCATGGAAGGATAACAAGAAGAAAAACACTTGGGAAAGGTAACCTTGAGGATATTCTTCAAGCCATAGACATAGATGAGACTTCAATGGTCAAATATATAAACATTAAAGGAATAAATTAGAAAAATAAGGGAATAACTGCTAAAAAACTTGATTTCTGAGGAGAAGATGCATGTTTTATGTTTCAACCAAGAAAACCACTCTCTAGGCTGCAGCTTGCCGAAGGTGTCATGGCTAGTAAAATGAAAAAAATTATATACAAAGGAAAGAAACGTATGGCAGAGGATATCATTTATTTGTCTCCGGAAAAAGAAGAGATCATTGTGCAGAGAAAGGGTAAAGAGAAGGTTGTAGAGAAAACTAGAGTGAAGTTGTTAAAAGAACAATTAAGAGAAGCGAGAGAGGAGGTTATTGAAACCAAATTGGAATTAGGGGAAGCCAAGATAGACAAAAAAATGATAGAATAATTCAAAGAGAAGGTAAATGAGAAAATCACTCAATATGCTGAATCATTAACCAATGCCAAGAAGCTGTTGAAAATGACACTTCCTCTACGCACGGTAATGAAACACACAAGAAAGAGGAATATTTGGTTGCAGGAAGAGAGAAAGAAACTTAAAATCCAAGTCTAAGAGCTATAAGAGTAGATGGAGATGATACAGTCAGAGCTAAAGAAGAAAGGTTTAAAAATTATAGTCATAGATGGACCTGAAGAGACTCAAGCCCCTACTGACAAAGGTGAAGCTTCTAAAGTTTGAAAAGTGGAAAAATTACCATTTTGATATTTTTTCATCATTTTGAATCAACACTTATAGAGTCATAGGAAATTTTTGAATAAGGAAGCACAATTTTCAAGTTTACTGCCAATTAGGCAAGTTCGTAGCGTATCTCAGACTTGAAGCCCGGAATTTGCTACTAACTCGTTGTAGGTGTCCTTTTCTTATAAATAATAGGTATTGTCATAATGAAGGTGGGTAAAGGTTTGTATTTAGCTGTTTTGAATTAATAAACAGTTTCAAATCAGCAAAGGGAGAAAACATGTGACAGAGATGGCTAAAATCAAACTGTTATAGAATTTCGCTATGAACTAGCCTTAACTCCCTTGTTTCTGCAACGAAGAAGTTTTTGTAGCATTTTCAAATTTTGATTGTCCACCTGGGATAATCCATCCATGTGGAAAGGTTAAAGGACATCAGAGGAATGTTTTGGTAGAGGCATGATCTTTGAAAAAGTTTTTTAGTTCACCAGCGTACTATGAAGACACTCATCATCCATCATGACACCACCTCCTAAAAAGTAGGAAGACAGGTTTCCTAACTTGGTGGGGGAAATTATGTTTTGGTCATGGTCAGTGCCACCCAGGCACATGAATTTTCTCGATGTAAATATGCAGTCTTTAATTTTTCCAATGTAGTAAATAGGTTATAGAGTCCTCTTAGGTCTCTAAGTCCTAAAATTAGTAGTTTTCAGTTTTATCTCCATGTAATTTTCTTATTGTTAGATTAGGTGTCATCAAAGAGACTTGAGGGTCCAACCTTCTTGGCAGATCTAATGTAAAGATGATTAAGCCTATTAATAGAAATATTATCGAAAAATAGAGGGTTTAATGATGTTGAATATTGAACTACTATTGTAAAAAACTTCTTATCAGTGATATACAGTGGCTATTGGCTCTTACTTCACCTGAGATTCATTGATGTTTTCATGATCATTTTTCTTATGTATATTTCTATTTTTTCTTTAGTACTATGATTTTTGATTACTTAGAATTCATGTATAGCATGCTCTAACTTCCTTCAAGCATTAGACTGTTGTATATCTGTGAATGTTGTCTTTTCATCAAAACATATATATGTCTCAACTTTCATATGAAGGGTTCCCATGTCATTTTCTTAACATTGAATCCATATTCCCAATGGTAGTGATTCCTACACATCTTTCAACTGGATACAAACAAACTCAAAACACTATTTCAAAGTTATCCATCTGTTTAACTTCATTTAAATAAAATCATTTTCATCTTTGAGAGAGCTTTCTTAGGCTGAAAACGCTAATTTTCAGCTAGAATTAGGTTTGAAAGAGTTATTCTAGGTTCTCTGGTGGAGTAGCCCATCTGTACCAACTTAGTGATAACATTTTAGTGCATCTTTCAGGAGCCTGAAGAAATATTTGTAGAAGTTTGTGCTCAAACAGAAATGTTGAACTCTTGGAGGTAGGAGGAGCTTAGAAGCTTTCAAGGCTGCATACTACCTTTGTGACTCCACTAAAAATATTCATGGTTAAAGGTGGCTTCGAGAAAGATATACACTAGGATAAATCTAGATCCTAATCCACCTACAATTGTGTATAATCCAGAAAGGATTCTTATAGGCATTGGAGGCAGCTCTTCAAAACCAGGTATTTCATCACATTAAAGAGTTTTTTCCTCTAAGATTATTCGAAGTCCCGAAGATAAACAATTTGATGATAAAATAAAAGAAGTGTTGTTTAGGTATAACACTGAAAATGAACTGGCTGATATAATACTAGACCTACAAAGACTAGGTATTGACACATTTTCCTTAGTATCAAAAGAAGAGAAAGAAGAATTTTGGAAGACTGTCACATCAGAGTTTTTGTTGGAGAAAGAGTCTTTTGAGAGAGTAAAAGAGTTAGACCCTTTAGAATTTTTGTTGAAGAGAAAGTATGGTATACCTTTTCCTGAATGGAGTTCCCTTGTATCTAGACTCAAAATTCCATTTACAACATTTCCTCACACTTCACCCTCATTCACTATTTTTTACCAAAGTCAAATTTTAATCCCATCCATTTCTTTTCCAAGTACCACAATCCCTGTCATCATGGCTGAAGTTTCTCCTCTTTCTATACCTGCAAGATATGATCCACTTTTCCATCCTGCTATCCTTCATGACCTCCAAAATGGATACTCTACTAGGATTAAAACCTTTGGGAGTGAAGAATAAATATCAGTTGAAGAACATGTTGACCAATTTAATGAATTCATTGACAGGGAGGTGGATCATGAGGATGTGAAAATGATGTTTTTTTCTCAAAGTTTCATAGGCGAGGTAAGAAAATGGTTTAAGGCTTTAGCTCCATCTAGTTTACAAAATTGGAACCAATTGGAAGATAGTTTTTTGGCAAAGTGGGGGAGTAACGTGAACCCTGTTAAAGCTCGAACTGAGTATGAAAATTTGAAAAGGGCCTTAGATGAATCTTTCCAAGATTTTTCTAAGATATTTAACAAGGTTTAAAACTCCATACCTACTGATATTAAACCTCCCCTATGAGCTGCTCAATTACACTATGCTAAATATTTTGATTGTGAGTTTTCCATCTTGTTAAGGGAAAGAGACTCTGCTTCCTTGGTTGACATGCATAATGATGCAATGAAATTTGAAGTGAACATGGCTACAGCCAAGAGGTCTAAAATGGGGAAAACAAAATTAAAATAAGAGGAGAAGCCTTCTTCATCCTTAGATGAAAATTTTTATTCCATGATGAATACCATGGAGAAACTTATGGACAAACTTGTTCTTGGAGACACTCCTTTGCCTCTTGCACAAAAAGAGACACATATTAGAAATCCCTAATTTAGGAGGCCACAAATTTATCAAAGACAAAGCGAAAATAGAAACAATCTTGAACACAAGCAAGACCTCCTTTTCAACAAAATTTACTTGATGAAGAGGAAACACAACCTGAATTCCAAGAGGATATTCATTGCTTAGATGAAGATGTGTCTGGGATGTTTCTAACTAAAGAGGAACATGATGATTCTAGTCATGATATGGGGGGGAGTGAGGGACAATTTGATTACTTAAAAGGTTACCAACATGCTCTCTTTGAAATGCAGAAACAATAAAATTTTAGGAATAGGAATGTCCCCGTTACAACAAACAAATATTAGCCAAAGAAAGATGATCCTAAACTAGTTGAACCAAAGAGAGGTACACCAACACAACCTCATGCCAAAGAAATTGAAAAAGCCACATCTAATTTCAATTTAGAGAATGAGATCTCCAAAATCAAATTCCACTTCCCTTTGGAGAAATCATCAAGGTCATTGAATACAGAAGTAAAATTATCATGTTAAACACTCAGCTTGGACCTTCAGATATCCTAAATCTACAAGAAGACCATCCTACCATTTTCCTGGGACCAAGGGTAGAAGATGAAAAAAATGAAGAAGCCCCTCCTTTTTATGTAAGTCTAAATATTCATGATATGACTTTGCATAATGCCATGTTAGACTCAGGATCTTTACACAATTTAATGCCTAAGGTGATAATGGAAAGAATGGGTTTAGAAAACACTAGACCTTACAAATATTTGTTTTCTTTTGAATCCAAGAGAGTTCAATGCATAGGTCTCATTAAATATGTGGTTGTTGGCCTAACTAAAGTGTCTTCTAAGACAGTGGTAATCGACATAGTGTCAACTGACATCCCTCCGAAGTTTGGCATGCTTTTATCTAGATATTGGGCAACCAAAATTAAAGGGAATATGCAGATAGATATGACATATGTCACCTTTCTAGTCTTTGGTGAGCAGAGGATTTTGCATAGAGAAAGTAGGATGGCTTACATGGTGAGTAGAAAAGACAAACCACAAAATTTTCCTATTTATGTAGTTGAGACTTAATTGGGATCCTCAATTTTCTTTAATGAACTTACTGATGAGGCAGAAAATGAGAAAAAGATAGAAAATCAACAAGCAGAAAATCAAAGATGTGCTGAGGAAAATGAAGAAGGTTGGTGGCATTTACATTTTTATGGTACTGCTGGAAGAGAGGTGGCTGGAGTAGGGATATGGATTATCACTTCTAATGATGAAAGTAATTTTTTCTCATACAAATTAAAATTTTATTGTACAAACAACATGGCAGAGTATGAGTCATTGTTTTTGGGTCTAGATACCTTGAAAAATTTAGGCACCACAAAGATATTTGTTTGTGGTGATTCTGAATTAGTAATCAAGAAGGTATAAGGGTCTTATCATACCCAAGATTTTAGGATTAGGTTCTATAGAAATTTAATCATTGAAATGATTGAGAATTTTCAAGAATACACTTTCATTGTCAAAACTAGAGATCAAAATTCAGTGGTTGATTATTTGGTTGTCTCTGCTAGTTTCTTTGTCATTGCAACTCATTCAAGTGAGAGGTATGATTTTGAGGTCAGTCATAGGCCAAAAATACCTGATAACATCATTCATTGGCATGTGTTTGATAGTGATCAACAGGTCTGAAATTTCCTTTAATTGAAAAAAGAGTTTGAGAATATTCAAGTAGATCAACAAAATATGTTTGTTGAAACTAAAGTTAATCCTGAAGTCTTGCAGCTAAAAAATAATTTTACTCCAAAATGACTTATTCCCCTTGAGAAATTATTTGATAAAAATGATGTTTTCAAATCCCCAAGGATGAAGATTGATGATGAAGAGGTGGAAACTTGCAATCTTGGTACAACAAAAGTTTCTAAAATGGTAAATCTATCTAAGATTCTTTCTATGGATATGAGACAGAGGTATGTGGATATGATGAAGTATATTGGTGTCTTTGCATGGAGCTATGCTGATTTGAAAAGGTATGATCCCAGTATTATCCAACATACTGTCCCCATCAGTAGAATGGAAAACCTTTCAAGAAAAAGTTGAGAATAATTAATTCTTTGCTCATTCCTCTGATTGAGAAAGAGATTAAAAAACCATTTGATGCAAAAATCATTTTCCCTTTGAGGTTTTCAAAAAGTCTTGAAAATTTGGTACCTGTAAGGAAGAAGAATGGGGAGATTAGAATTTGTTTTGAGTTCAGAAATTTAAACAAAGCATCTCTAAAGGACAATTACCCTCTTCCAAAGATGGATCAAATTCTACATAATATTGTTAGCTCTCAAATAATGGCCATGCTTAATGGTTTCTCAGATTACAACCAGATATTAGTACATCTGGAGGACCAAGAGAAAATTGCTTTTACCATGCCACTGGGAATATTCATGTATGCTAAAAAGAATTTTGGTTTAATGAATGCAGGGGGGATTTTCCAAAGAGCGATGGATATTGTTTTTTCTGAGGAGAAAGAAAAATCAGTGATGGTATATTTGGATGACATCATAGTATTTTCAAAGAAGGATGAAGAACACCTTAAACACTTGGAGAAAATTTTGCAGAAATGCAGAAAATTTGTTATATCTCTCAATCCTACTAAAAGTGTATTTGTTTTAACTTCTGGAAAAATTTTAGGACACATTATATCAAAGGATGGAATAAAGATTGATCCATATAGAGTCAATTCCATTCAGAAAATAGACCTGCCAAGGAATAGGAAAGAGATTGAGTCTTTTCTTGGAAAGGTAAATTTTATTAGAAGGTTTATTCCAAACTTTGCTAAGATTGTCAAGCACATTACTAAGATGTTAAGGAAGGAGTCTGATGTTAAGTGGACAATAGAAGAAAAGAAATCATTCAAATAAATAAAGAAAGGCCTCACTCAAGCCCCAGTGCTCATAAACGCTAACTTTCAAGTGACTTTATGGTTTTTACATTCGCCTCTGAATACACGATTGCTGGAGTATTATTGCATAAAAGTAAGCAAGGTGGTGAGAAGCCTATTTATTTATTTAGTAGGACTCTTGCCAACTCTAAATTGAAGTATAATATCATCAAAAAATAGAAATAAGCTTTAGTGCCCTATAATATATAGTATCACAAGGTGACTGATTATTCTTTTCAGATCTTGTATACTGAAAATAATATTTCATGACTGTCATTTATTTTCGAGAAGATAGTTCAGGCACCAAGGCAAAGGATGGTTGTATTCATGTATTTCCATTATATTCCAAACTAAGCCTAATTTCCTTGGGTGGCACTATCCATCTCATAAAACCTCCCAAAACCCACATGCATAAAGTTTTAGGACTTCATATTGAGCATCGATACCTCGATTTCAACTATGGCCCCTACTTTAGGTCGCTTGATATATATATATATATATATACATCATATATGTCATAAACTGCATAAGCCTTACCTTACTGCAACAAACCTTGTGACCCCTTCCTTGCCTTTTCACATCGGCATTTTGCAAACAGTCTGTTGGGGTCCTGTGTTTTGATAGATTGGCTTACCAAAAGATAAGGAAACATACAAACCAGACTTTAGAGCTCTAGGATCTAGCCCTCCTAGTCTCAGAGAGGGATCTCTCAATATGTTTATAAAGATGTGTCTTGAAAGGTTTAGAGATTGATTTTAGGCTAGTTATGAGGTTCAAGGTTGTTTGTTTTTGTTTGGTTGGACAAATATGTTTCATGTGGTATAGATAGAGCATGGGAATCTACAAGCCATTGGGCAATGGAGTCATGTGCGATCCAAATAGTTCTGACTGAAAAGGAAGGGAAACCAAAGGGAAAATCTAACTTGGTTGAGGATCTGTTGAATAATATAGGTGAAATGGGATGGACATTAAGGACTAAGAGTGAACAACAAACTAAACCCTTTCATAATGACTTAAAGGATTCGGGGAACACCCTATTTCCTCCAATAAGCACGCTGCTTTGGACTTAATCAATATGAACACTCAAAGAAAGGAGAAATGCAGATTAAACCTTCTAAATGAATAACAGGATTCAAGGAACGCCCTATTTCCTCCTACAAATTCACCTTTGAGAGCTTAACCAACAAAGACATACAATTTTAGTCCAAGAAGAGGGAACGCCTTAGACATCTAGGACTACAATTATAGGGGCCTTCAACACAATGATGAAATTAATGAACAAAGGGTATGATTGAGACAAAAACTCACTGTTAAACTGCCAGCATTAATAATCAAAGGTGGGCATTAATAATCAAAGGTGGGCTCCAGATACGATAATCAGTGGTAAAGAAAGAGGGAACACCTAAACAGTCTTTAACACAACTAAATTAACCACTTCTGAAGTAAAACAAACTGAATATAGAGAGAGTTATTAGACTACCCTCTCACATTCAGTAGCAGAAAACATGTAAACAGTGAAGGATAAATAGGTTAGAGGTGCTTCTAAGATACATTTCTCTGCCTAAAATTTTTATCATACTGTAGGCAAAGCATGATGGAACAAAGTGGAAACACAGGAAATAACATTGACTATAAGAAGAATTTCACCAAACCAGGCTCAGGGATCCGATGGTCCAGCCTCCTTCATCAACAAAAAAACACATATCTTCACACTCTTTCAGAACGCCAAAGCTTCTTCAAAGCAGCAATATGTATTACTTTAGAAATCACAAATGCCAACCTTTTACAATGAGACTTCGAAGAGTCTTTATAGGAAAAATGAGGAAAGTAGGTGTGGATAGTTTTAATGAACATCGGAGATCAGAGAAGGTGTTTTGAATGCTCCATGCTGTGTCTCATACATTTCATTGAATTATGGACATGATCAATAACTCTGTAGCTTTTTTTAGGCTATTTTGATGTGACAGCAATCACCTGCAGGGTGTTCTTGAGAAAGAAATCATCTGGAGAGGCACTGTATCTTCCCGATGTGAATTAAGTGAAGGATGGGCTATGAGGACTCCCATACTCCCAAATAACTGCATTTGACAATCTGTAGTAACTTCCCTGGTGAAATCACTGTTCTGTCTCTTTTTTACTTAATCCTGTATTAGCTCTGTTCATGCCTCCTTTTGCTGATTGCCCGAAATGTTTATGTACTGATGCAAATTTCTCTATGCGGTGTAATCAATGCACTGTCAGGTCTTCGAGACTTTCTGCCAAAACTAATAACTATGATGGGGCTCGATGCAGAATGAAGAATGGCCAGTAGTGATCTTGGTCCTTCCTTTAGTAAAGGACTGTCCTACTGACATATCTTGTGCACTGCCATGACCAATGATTTGTATTCAACCGTGCTGACTATGGATTAATCCTCTTCATCTCCAACGTTTAGGCTTTTAAGTCCTTTAACCTTTTTCTGATACACTTTAAACTTCTGCAGACCTGTTTGGGCGAATACACAGGTTACAAAAGGGCACTGGAGGATTCATGTCGGGGTCAATAGCCCTGATCTTTGATAATAAAAAAAATGCTTCTAAACCTGCTAAACCTGCAAAATACGAGAAACCTATTATGAAATCTTGTGCGGAGCTTAAAACTACTTCGGAAATTTTTTGGCGGAGGTGGAGGAGCGATTGCAGAGGAAAGGTGTGACGGAGAAGGGTTACATGGCGCAACACCATGAAACCGAGTTTTAGACATGAATTAGCATGGAAAAATGCAATGGAAAACATATGTAATGGGAATTGGGTGGTGGGACCTAGTCATGGCAGAGGGCGATTAAACGTGAGCCGTTGGATCGCATGAGGCAATCAACGGTGGTGATTGTCCGATAGGGTTAATAGGGAAACCCGATGGGAGAATTATGGTGGAAGAGCGATGAGATCTGGGTCGTTGATCTCGGACCAAACGGATGGACACGATGGAATCGGAAGATCGCAATCGGGGGAGACGGAGGGTGGCTCCGTTTGGATTTTGCGATTGCGATTGGAGCGGCGGTGCGATGGAGCGACTGTCATCTGATCTGGAGGCAGATCGACGGATCTAATGAAATCGAGGGGGTGGATGGATAGGGGCAACAGGCGCACTGCGATTAGCGTTGGGCCATCGGATCTCAAGCGATTGACGGTTCGGATTGTGGCGGAGGTCTATCGACCAAAGCCCAATCACATCGGGGATTTTTAAGTCACCAAAGAAATGTGCTCGCCCAAAACCTCCGATTGCGATAAGCGCTCGGGGCTTGAGCGCTTGGTTCTGGGCGTGGGTCATGTGGGGAAGTGGTTAAGGGGGCTAACTGAAAGGGGCTAGGCCTGTCTATATTAAGAAGTGGGTTTTTAAGCCAAAGAACGGGGATTTTTAGGGATTTTCTTGGCTTTCAGTAAAGGGGAAGAGGTTGTTTAACCTGTAAAAGGGGATTTTTAGAGGTTCAAAAGGATTTTGAAGGATTTTCAGGGGGAAATGGGGGTCTTAAAGAGGAAAAGGAGGCTTTATGAAAATGAGGGGAGATGAGTCAAAATGGGCAGCTTTAGAGGCCTTTGGAAAACCGTTTCTTTGATAGATCTGGTAGGGTTTCGGGCATGCCCTTGTAGAAATAGTAGTGGAGATTAATCCAAAGGGTCAAGAACCATCACAAGTCTTCAAAGACAATGGATTTTCAGGGGAAATAAATCTCTTGAAGGCTTGTAAACAAACTTAGCCATCATTTGGTATATCACAATTTATGGGTGGCTAACAGTGGCTCCACTTGGGGAGGACAACTTTCCCTTTAGGTGTCCAGAACCTCAGTAATCTCTGTATTTAGCAGACCAGTGCCTTTCCATTGGGTGGCAGGTTTTATTTTGATCTGATAATCTTTGCAGCAACTTGAAAACAACTGTCATTCTTTAAAACAACATCTCTACCTACCCATTTCCTACTGTCCTAGCATTTTTTCTTCTTCCTTTGAGTGCACTTGGGTTGGCAAACTCTTTTCAACATCAATTTTTTACAAGCAGGAAAATAAACCTATTCTACTTCTACCCTTATTACTCCATGAGACCAGATTAAACTATTGGTCTCATAGTTTCTCTACCTAATCTAATACCTGTCAGGATTAAACAGTCTGAAAGGCTTTCATTTTCTATATTCTACGACAGAAATTGAAAACAGTCAAGCCAGGATTAGACTGTCTAGCTTGCTGGACTTTGGAGAAACTAAAAAAAACTAACTACACACTCACACACTGAGCTTTATTGAGCCTTCCTACCTACTCTACTCTAACCTGGAAATCTCTGATGCTTTTAGGTGATACAATAACACCAGTGCAACTGGTCAAGCAGCGATAAAAAAGGATAGAAGCACTGACTGCTCATCAGAGACGACCACAGGGTGCTCTGCATGTGGTTCTTCAAAACTGCGGTCACCATCAGTGATGACCACTCCTGATGAATCTGGCCCTGGCGAAGGATCAATGCTGGAGAATTTGAGCTAATCAGGGCCTCCATATACTCTGCCACAGGATCAATGAACACATGATGTACACTTTCTTCTTTCAAGCCTGCCATGACTAGTAGGCTGTCTTTATCCTGGGCAGCTTTGATTACTGCATCTCCCACTACATCTTCAGTGTGGCTCTTGAAAGCCCGATCATCTTCTTCTTGCACATCGAAAGGCAGTGGAATCTCCTCTCTCTTAGGGGGAGGGAGACTTTCCAAAAATGTTCTGGGGTCTCTGAACTGGTATGATTTCTCTTCTGATTTCAATATGTTAATCTCAGCTTCATACCTTTCCAGCAGCACTTCTAGAAAAACTTTCTTCAGATCAGGTTGATTATTGAATCTTAAGCTGGAATAGAAAACCTTTGGAAGGTCCTTACTTCTGAGTTTAGCCAGTATATTTGATATTCCACAACGAAACTCTTCAAGGGGGCTTAGCTCAGAGTCTTCCATCGATGGGGATGATGTTGTGATGAAACTGGTCTCCCAATGGAGTCTTTTGGTCCTTTAGGAACCGTGGAGTTGCCAGGTGGAAAATATTTAGCTTTTTCTGAAGGTAAAGTGTATTATGGTACCACCACCATGTTTATTATGAAGCCAATCTGAAGTTTTTTTGGGTTTTTTGAGTTTATATGGTTATTTAAGGACTTACTGAGTCTAGAAAAGTTTTCTAGACTATCATATGCTCAATAGGTCCCACCGTGATCGCCATTACATTGGGGTCCTGTGTTTTGATAGATTGGCTTACCAAAAGACAAGGCAACATATAAACCAGACTTTAGAGCTCTAGGATCTAGCCCTCCTAGTCTCATAGAGGGATCTCTCAATATGTTTATAAAGATGTGTCTTGAAAGGTTTAGAGATTGATTTTAGGCTAGTTATGAGGTTCAAGGTTGTTTGTTTTTGTTTGGTTGGACAAATATGTTTCATGTGGTATAGATAGAGCATGGGAATCTACAAGCCATTGGGAAATGGAGTCATGTGCGATCCAAATAGTTCTGAATAAAAAGGAAGGGAAACCAAAGGGAAAATCTAATTTGGTTGAAGATCTGTTGAATAATATAGGTGAAATGGGATGGACATTAAGGACTAAGAGTGAACAACAAACTAAAACCTTTCACAATGACTTAAAGGATTCGGGGAACGCCTTATTTCCTCCAATAATCACGTTGCTTTGGACTTAATCAATATGAACACTCAAATAAAGGAGAAATGAAGATTAAACCTTCTAAATGAATAATAGGATTCGGGGAATGCCCTATTTCCTCCTACAAATTCACCTTTGAGAGCTTAACCAACAAAGACATACAATTGCAGTCCAAGAAGAGGGAACGCCTTAGAAATATAGGACTACAATTATAGGGGCCTTCAACACAATGATGAAATTAAGGAACAGAGGGTATGATTGAGACAAAACCTCCTTGTCAAACTTCCAACATTAATAATCAAAGGTGGGCTTCAAATATGATAATTAGTGGTAAAGAAAGAGGGAACGCCTAAACAGTCTTTAACACAACTGAATTAATCACTTCTGAAGTAAAACAAACTGAATATAGAGAGAGCTGTTAGACTACCCTGTCACATTCAATAGCATAAAACATGTAAACAGTCAAGGATAAACAGGTCAGAGGTGCTTCTAAGATACATTTCTTTGCCTAAAGTTTTTATCCTACTGTAGGAAAAGCATGATGGAACAAAGTGGAAACACAGGAAATAACATTGACTATAAGAAGAACTTCACCAAACCAGGCTCAAGGATCCGATGGTCCAGCCTCCTTCATCAACAGAAAAACACAGATCTTCACACTCTTTCAGAACGCCAAAGATTCTTCAAAGCAGCAATATGTATTACTTTATAAATCACAAATGCCAACCTTTTACAATGAGACTTCGAAGAGTCTTTATAGGAAAAATGAGGAAAGTAGGTGTGGATAGTTTTAATGAACATCAGAGATCAGAGAAGGTGTTTTGAATGCTCCATGTTGTGTCTCAGACATTTCATTGAATTCTGGACAGGATCAATAACTCTGTAGCTCGTTTGAGGCTATTTTGATGTGACATCAATCACCCACAGGGTGTTCTTGAGAAAGAAATCATCTGGAGAGGCACTGTATCTTCTCGATGTGAATTAAGTGAAGGATGCGCTATTAGGACTCCCATACTCCCAAATAAATACCTTTGACAATCTGTAGTAACTTCCCTAGTGAAATCGTTGTTCTGTCTCTTTTGTACTTAATCCTGTATTAGCTCTGTTCATGCCTCCTTTCGCTGATTGCCCGAAATGTTTATGTACTAATGCAGATTTCTCTATGCGGTGTAATCAATGCACTGTCAGGTCTTCGAGACTTTCTGCCAAAAATAATAATTGTGTTGGGGCTCGATGCAGAATGAAGAATGGGCAGTAGTGATCTTGGTCCTTCCTTCAGTAAAGGACTGTCCTACTGACATATCTTGTGCACTGCCATGACCAATGATTTTTATTCAACCATGATGACTGTGGATTAAGCCTCTTCATCTCCAACGTTTAGGATTTCAAGTCCTTTACTCTTTTTCTGATACACTTTAAACTTCTGCAAACCTATTTTTGCGAATAAACAGGTTACAAAAGGGCACTGGAGGATTCACGTCGGGGTCAATAGCCCTGATATTTGATAAAAACAAAATTCTTCTAAACCTGCTAAACCTGAAAAATACGAGAAACCTGTTATGAAATCTTGTGCGGGGCTTAAAACTGCTTCGGAAAGTTTTTGACGAAGGTGGAGGAGCGATTGCAGAGGAAAGGTGCGCGACGAAGAAGGGTTACATGGAGCAACACCATGAAATCGAGTTTTAGACATGAATTAGCATGGAAAAATGAAATGGAAAACATATGCAATGGGCCTTAGGTGGTGGGACCCGGTCATGGCAGAGCGTGATTAAACGTGAGTCGTTGGATCGCATGAGGCAATAAATGGTGGTGATTGTCCGACGGGGTTAATAGGGAAACCCGATGGGAGAATTATGGTGGAAGAGCGATGAGATCTGGGCCATTGATCTCAGACCAAACGGACGGACATGATGGAATCGGAAGATCGCAATCAGGGGAGACGGAGGGTGGCTCCGTTTGGATTTTGCGATTGCGATTGGAGCGGCGGTGCGATGGAGCGACTGTTGTTCGATCTGGAGGCAGATCGACGACTCTGATGAAATCGGGGGTGGATTGATAGGGGCAACAGGCACGCTGCGATTAGCGCTGGGCTGTCAGATCTCAAGCGATTAATGGTTCGGATCGTGGCGAAGGTCTATAGACCAAAGCCCAATCGCATCGGGGATTTTTAAGTCACCAAAGAAATGCGCTCGCCCAAAACCTCCGATTGCGATAAGCGCCCGGGGCTTAAGTGCTTGGTTCTGGGTGCGAGTCATGTGGGGAAGTGGTTAAGGGGGCTAGCCGAAAGGGGATAGGCCTGTGTATATTAAGAAGTGGGTTTTTAAGCCAAAGAACGAGGATTTTTAGGGATTTTCTTGGCTTTCAGTAAAGGGGAAGGGGTTGTTTAACCTGTAAAAGGGGATTTTTAGAGGTTTAAAAGGATTTTGAAGGCGTTTCAGGGGGAAATGGGGGTCTTAAAGAGGAAAAGGAGGCTTTATGAAAATGAGGGGAGATGAGTCGAAATGGGCAGCTTCAGAGGCCTTCGGAAAATAGTTTCTTTGATAGATCTGGCAGGGTTTCGGGCATGCCCTTGTAGAAACAACAGTGGAGATTAATCCAAAGCGTCAAGAACCATCACAAGTCTTCAAAGATGATGGATTTTCAGGGGAAATAAATCTCTTGAAGGCTTGTAAACAAACTTAGCCATCATTTGGTATATCACAATTTATGGGTGGCTACCACAGTCCTAGCCACATTCTATTTGTTGTTTCTCCAGACCGCTAATGCGGTATAGTGGGACCTTTCCTGCCACGTCACCTACCTCTTGATCACATTTTTCGTAACTTCGTACTCTTTACCATCCCATTTTTCCGCTTCTAACGCCTTTGCGATACAAGGTGGGACCCTTCCCATCGTGTTACCACTATTCTCGTCCCGCTTTTAGCCTTTAAATCCTGGTCCTCGAAAAAAAACCTTAAAATTTTTGATTTGTGGTATTAAATGGGCCCCATCTCCATCCCGCCACATCACCCTCCATCATCGCACATCACGCTTCGCAGGTTTTAGCACTTACTTCATTTCCCCGATCCCAAACCTTGCGATGTGTGATAAACCCTAAACCTTGCGATGTGCGATAAACCCCAAACCTTGCGATGCGCAATAAACTTTAAACTTGTTAATGTGCGATAAACTTTAAATCTTCTAACTTGCGATATTGGTGGGACCCAATCTCATATCCCACTTCACAAGCTCAAGAGGATAATCGACTAGGTATATGTTACAAACTCCGAGGTGCGATTCACGATATTTGGGCAGACGCGATGTGGGTTGATGTTGAAGCCTAAAGGATTTCAAATATGGGTGTATGAGTTTTGTTATGTTGTTTTATGAAGAAAGGGCTTAACACAATAGAAGGAATTAGCCACCAATTCGAAGCAAATGAGACACAAAGGGAAGAAATTATGTAGTTGATCAATGAACAAACTTAGCAGATGAAGAAAATGGAAAATTAAATGGAAAATATGGTAAAGGAAATACAAAAAGAAGTGAGCTAAAGCTATGTAGAACATGCCCTGACAGAAAGCAGAAATTAAAATGCAGCAAGATCAAGTTAGTCACCTACATGACCATATGAAGAGGAAATATTCAGCTCCTACCACAGAGTTAGAGATCAGAAAAAGGTTAAGTGAAGGATTGAAGAAGTCCCTTCAGGAGTCCTAAATTGGAAGCATGGTAGGAAGAGTTAAACAAATTGTCTAGTTGGATTTTAATTGTATCAGTGAAAGTTTCCATCGAGAGAGAAAACATGAGCTTGGGGATAAGCGCCAAACTGCCAACAATAACATTAGATTCCTAAGTTCTAAAAGCAGTCACGAAGTGTGGCAACTACAAGTAGCAGACGGAACAACCACCATACTTAAGGTAACAAGGTGTTACACAAGAGGAGTCTAGTAACCGTTAGGGGAATTTTGAGGTCTAAAATGGGCCTCTTAAGGAAATTATAAAATAATAGTGGAAATAATAAAATAAGATTGATTACATTGTCAAATTTTAGAGGGAAAAAAGAAAAAACTACTTTTTCAACTCATATTTTCAACTTATCTCCCAAATTTGTTACTCAAATTTTAAGCGGGAGTACTCATTGGATGAAAAATTTAATTCATAATACAAGGAGTACCTATGTTTCATACTTTCGATGGGTCCTACTACACCAAAAATGAGAAATACATGAAAATCGTGATTGCAATCACGTTCTTTATGTATTTCTCATTTTTCGTGTTGGAAGATCCATCTGTTGTGAAACTAGATCCAAAAATAGAAGAAAAGAGAGATCAATGCCTTAGAAATCAGCCACTTCGAGGGGGAAACCTCCAATACATTACATAAATGAATAATTCTCGGATGATACAAATGACCAAAACCTCCTTCTATGTATAGGAGTCCATGGGGCCACAATATAATCCTAGCCGACCTAACAATAATAATATAAGGGCACAATAATAACAATATTAGGGTTACAGGGGTACAAAAATAACAATAAGGGGGCTACACTAATAACAATAAGGGACTAAAATAGTAATATAGGGACCTAACATGCCCCTCTCCTTCAAAAAAGTGTTTTCCTCAACACTTGAGTAGCTATGGGTGCTTCTGTATAAAATTCTCATCCTCCCATGTAGAATCTTCAGTGGGTAAGTTCTTCCACTTGATGAGATACTGCGAAATTGATCGATTAGTAGTTTCGTTTTCTTGTTTTGTGTTGTAGGGTTCTAATATGATTTTTCCTTCCTCATCCAAGTTTCAAGTTACGGCAATATTGTTTGAACTAGAAGATTTTCACCTATAACCTTCTTTAAGCATGAAACATGGAAAACTGGATGCACTCACGAAGAAGCAGGAAGCTCCAATTTGTATGCCATAGTACCAATCTTTTGCAACACCTTGGAAGGTCCATAGTACTTTGGACATAATTTATTATCCTTCTTAGCTTGCTTGAGGGACATTTTTTTGTATGGTTGTAGCCGTAAAAATATCCAGTCTCCTACATCAAAACTTCTCTCGCTGCAATGTTGATCTGCCTATTTTTTCATTCAATTTTGTGCCAAATTTAGGTTATCTTTTAAGAGTTGGATAACTTCTTGTTGATGCTCGATGTGATATTCCACTGCTCGAACCTTAGAATTTTCTCTTAAAGATGATGTGATGGATGGTGGATGATATCCATAAAGTGCCCTAAATGGGGTCAATTTTGCTGCAGTATGGAAGGAAGTGTTATACCACCATTCAGCGAGAGGTAACCACTTGACCCATTGTGTTTTTTTATTAGATACAAAACAATGAAGATATCCTTCCAAACATTTATTCACTATCTCAGTTTTACCATCAAATTGAGGATGATAATATGAGCTATGAGCTAATTGAGTACCCAAACAAGAAAATAAATACGTCCAAAAATTTCCAGTAAAAATGGGATCTCTGTCGCTCACAATAATCTTTGGATTTCCATGTAGCTTTTGAATTTTGTCCTTAAATGTAGTAGCAACTGTACTTTCTTTAAATGGATGAGATAATGCACAAAAGTGTGCATACTTGGTAGGTCTATCAACTACCACCATGATGACATTCTTTCCTTCGGACTTAGGTAAACCTGTGATAAAATCCATTGAAATCTCCTCCCAACATTGACTTGGAATGGATAAAGGTTGTAGAAGACCCAGGGGCTTAATTGTCTCAACTTTATTTTGCTGGAAAACCAACATTCTGCCACAAAATTTTGAATATCAGATTTAAGGCCATCCCAAAAAAATTCTTTCTTCACCCTGTGGTAAGTTATTAAAAATTCTGAGTGTCCTCCTAAAGGAGAAGTGTGCAATTCCAAAAGAATCTTTTGTTTTAGTTGGGAATTATTACAAAGATATAAGTGATATTTGTACCATAAGGAATAATTTTTCGAACTAAATGTATCATATGTACTAGGATCTTGCTGCAACTTTTGAATGAGTGTCCACACTTCTTCGTCCTTCTTCCATTCATCCCTTGCTTTGGTTATCCAATCTGGTTGGATAATAGAAATGGCACAAAGCAATGCTTCCACCTCTTCATTCTTTCTTGAGAGTGCATTTGCAACAAAATTTAGCTTTCCTTTTTTGTAGATTATTTCAAATTCATAACCCAACATCTTTGTGACCCATTTTTCTGCTCTTATGAAGATAGGATTTGTTTCAAAAAGTGTTTAAGACTATCATGATCATTTTTTACCTTAAAGTGTCTTCCCATTAGGTAAGGTCGCCATTTCTTTAGTGCATGTAGTATTGCTAACATTTCCTTCTCATAAATAGCTTTCTGTAAATACTTTCCTTTGATTGGATGACTTTCAAAAGCAATGGGTCTTCCTTCTTGCATTAAGACAACACCAATTCCATTTCCCGAGGCATCACATTCCACAATAAAGGTTTTTGTGAAGTCTGGCGTAGCTAAGACCGGTGCTAGGCACATTGCCTCTTTAAGATGTTCAAAGGCCTTAGTTGCTTTAGGAGTCCATGAAAATGCATCTTTCTTCAATAATGTCGTTAGAGGTGCTGCTATTCTACCATAATTCTTAACAAACTTGCGATAATACCTTGTTAACCTGAGAAATCCTTGCAATTGCTTTATGGTTATGGGGAATTTCGATTCCTTAATGGATTTAATTTTGTTAGGGTCTACCTTAACACCCTCGTGAGATACAATATGACCCAGATATTCCACCTCTTGTACTCCAAAGAAACATTTGGATGTTTTTGCATATAATTGTTTCTCCTCCAATAGTTTGAGCACCATGTCAACATGTTGAACATGATCCTTCCAAGACCTGCTATATATTAGTATGTCATCAAAAAATACTAGCACAAATTTTCTAGGGAAGGGTTTGAAAATGGAATTCATCAACCCTTGAAATGTAGAAGGTGCATTGGTAAGGCCAAAAGGCATGACCAAAAATTCATAATGACCCTCATGAGTTCGAAATGCTGTTTTCAGAATATCTTCGGTCTTCATTCTAATTTGATGATACCCTGAATGAAGATCTAATTTGGTAAAATAAATTGCTCCATGTAATTCATCCAATAATTCATCAATCATAGGAATGGGAAATTTATCTTTAATGGTGAGCTTATTGAGCTCCCTATAATCCGGACACATTCGCCATGATCCATCCTTCTTGTGTACCAATACTACAGGAGCAGAAAAAGAACTTTGACTAGGTTGAATTATACCCGCCTCTAACATTTCTGCAATCATGCGTTCAATTTCACTCTTTTGGAAGTAAGGATATCTATAAGGCCGGATGTTTGGAGGAACACTTCCTGGAATCAAATGAATAGTATGATCATGATCACGAATAGGTGGGAGTCCTTTGGGAGTTTCAAACACCTTGGAATGATTGTCCAAGACTTGTTGGAGATCTGCAGAAATAGATGATTTTGATGTTGGAACTTCTAGTGAACATAATTGTGCAATTACGCCTCGCTGTTCTTTCTTTAGAAGCTTTGTCATGACATTAGAGCTTATTATCCTTCCTGGCTTCCCCGCAATACCCCGTAATTCGACTTCCTTTCCTTCTGAAAAAAAATTCAAGAAAAGTTATTGAAAATTAAAAGCTACCGTCCCCAAAGATTGTAACCATTGTACTCCTAGTACAACATCAGCACCTCCCATAGGAATGGAAAGCATTGGACTAGTCAATACATGTTCCCCCATGGTTAGCTTGATATTATGGCATTTCCCAGAGCAATTTATAGTTCCTCCATTTGCAACCATCACTTGACATTCTGGTGCTGGGTATAGGAAACAATTTAATTCCTTGGCTACCTTACAATGAATAAAATTATGGGTGCTACCTGAATCAATCAACACTATTACCTTTTTCTTCTTGATATGTCATTCTATCTTGAGAGTTTGAGGAGTGGTAATTCCTGCCAATGCATTACACGATATGGTCGGACTCATTTCTTCCTCTTCTAGGGCTGGTTCCTGGTGTATATCCTCTTCTTTTGAATATTCTTGTTCATTTTCTTCTTCCTCTTCACAATCTATGTAAAATAATTTCTTCTCAGCACACTTATGACCTTTAGTGTATTTTCTATCACAACTGTAGCAAAGCCCTTTTGCTCTTTTTCTTCCAATTTTTGTGGTGTCAACCTTGTAGGTTGTGGAAGTCTAGGAGTAGCAACACTTCCATCTTTATAGATGTGAGTGGTAGGCTTCCTTGTCGCCATAATTTTACATTCAATTTTTCTTGCCAACCTGAATGCCTTCTCCAATGAATCAGGTTCCCAAACATGAACTTCATGTTGGATGTTATCCTTTAAAGTCCCTATGAAGACATCAATCCTGTGTTCCTTTGGAATATCAGTTACCCTTATATTCAATTTTTGGAACTCCTCAATGTGCTCCACCACTGAACCCTTTTGTTTGAGATTTATCAATTGGCTAAAAAAGGTGTGGCTTTTTGTATCCTCATAATGTGCTATCATTTCCTCCATAAAAATTGACCAAGTGACAATTTTTTGATGAGAGAAAAGCTATCGATACCATACAAATGTATTTTTTTCTAAATGTAAAGTTGCAATGCGTACCTTTTGTGTGTTTTTCACATTATTGAGATCAAAATATTGATCCATCTGTAGTATCCATGTTACGGGATCCTTGCCATAAAACCTCCTCATATCCATCTTTGGAATATGGTGATTCTTCCATCCAACATTAGAGTTTATAAAATCACAATTAACATTTATTTTTTTTCTCATCATGAGTTTCCTCTACTATATTTTCGCCATTAGGAAACATTTCTTGTATCAACTTCGCCAAACCTTCGATGTCTACTTTTAGATCATTCTTCATGTTTTCCATTTTTTCATCGATCTTAGCTTCCATGTCATCCATATTAGCTTCCATGCCAACTTCCATGCCCTCCATCTTAGATTACAAACCATTCACCTTAGCTTCCACGCCTTTCTTCAAACCATCCATCTTAGTTTCTATGTATTTCTTCAAAACTTCCATTTCATTTTTTGTTGCTCTTTGCGATAGGTGCACTTGCTCTTGTAATTTTGACATCTCATGTTGTATTTATTCGTCTTCATGAGTCATAGTAGAGCCTTCTGACAGCTTAATGGGTGTTGAATTATTTTTAGGGGGCATTTTAGAACCCAATATTGATATCTATTCTTCAATATGCCCTTGGAATAAATTCAAACTAATTTTTTTCAAATGAGACTTATGTAATTCGAAAATAAATACACACCTTTTTCTTGCTTTTGTGGAGCTCAATATTGAAACTAAATTATCTCTGTGATTTCGGATCTTCAATATCTGAAATTTTTCCCTGAGGTAGCCCTCTGAATCCTCTTGCGAATTCCACAGGTCTGACCTAATTTTTATTCTTCAAGACAAATTTATGTCCAATCTCCCACAATGACCTAATTATGGACTGGTTCAGTAGAGAAAACTTATACGAATTGCCACGTGTCATTGTTTCCTCCTTCGGCTCTGAAATTTATAGACAGGAAACTACAGTTTGTGCACTTTCAGCCATTATTTACAAAATTCCAATCTGATGTTCAGAGAGAGAATTATGAAGATTTTCCCATGATCACCTCTTTGAGATGAAATTCGGGAGCCTGAAAAATCCCTAACTTCCACAGATCCTACCTCCCAAAATAATGCGGATCAATATCTGAAATATTTCCACGATGTTCCTCGGGATTTCAGCTTCGCTCTGTGAAAATTTCATCTTCTGAAACCTCATAGAAAAATATTTATAGCTAATATTCCATGGCTATTCTGCTTAGGTTAAATTTGTAGGAGCTAAAAAAACTCAACTTCCACGTATCATATTCCGAAAATATTGCGAACCAAGCTCTGAAATTTTGTGAAGATGTTTCGAAAGATTGCAACTTCGTTGCCCCCCCCCCCCCCCCCCCCAGCTTCCGAATCAGAAAAAAAATTATATTAAAAATTCCACGATGACTTGTTTGGACAAGTAAAAGCCTAGAATCCAAATCTATGATAGCAAGTGTTATGAAACCAACTCCAAAAATAGAAGAAAAGAGAGATCAACGCCTTAGAAATCAGCCACTTCGAGGGGGAAACCTCCAATACATTACATAAATGAACAATTCTTGGATGATACAAATGACCAAAACCTCCTTCTATATATAGGAGTCCATGGGGCCATAATATAATCCTAGCCGACCTAACAATAACAATGTAAGAGCACAATAATAACAATATTGGGGTTACAGGGGTACAACAATAACAATAAGGGGATACTCTATTAACAATAAGGGACTAAAATAGTAATATAGGGACCTAAAACCATCGAAATTATGCAACATGGGTACTCATTGGATGAGGAATTAAATTTTGCATTCAATGTGTACTCCCGCTTGAAATTTGAGTAAAACATTTGGGAGATAAGTTTAAAATACGAATTGAAAAAGTAGTTTTATTATTTTATTATTTTTTAATCTTTTTACCCTTTTACTTAAAAAATGGTGAATCATTCCCCATGGTTGAAATAATAATCTTTAATCTTATTGGTTCTTATAAATTTTATTGTTGTTGTGCATTTTTCTTAGGAGCCGCATTTTAGACCTCAAAATTCCCCTAATGCACAACAGGAAGAAAGATGTCATCAGTTGGAGATCAGAGTAAGTAGATTTGTCAATAGGACTGAGCCACTAAAAAAAAGGGATTTCCTTCCTTATATGTTATCAATGAAAAGTTGATGGCTAGCACATATTATATCAAAAGGCTCATAGAGGTTTCAAAGGATACATCTAAGCTTACCAATATGAAGAACAATATGACGGGGAATTTTTTTTATGAAGTTATCAACAATGAGGTCTTCATATAGCATGAAAATAGGCACATCTATCAGTTAAGGCCAACATTTGCGAAGTACACCGAGGCTAATGAAGTCTACAAAAATTTGAATAGAACTAAGATTATGACTCAAAGGATTGGGAAAATTGGTGGGGACTCCATGGAGGATGGCAACTATGCATGCTAACAAAGCATGTTGCTCAGCGAATTATCTACATCAGCAGATCCAGTGTATCAGAATAGTTCATCAATATCAAATTTCCTACACAGCAGACCGCCACAACACTAAATAACAGCTTTATAATGACTTCAGATGTTTGTTGAAGGTCATTACACAGTATCCATGCCTGAGATGCACAGGCCCAATTTCAGTTACTTTGTAGTAAATGAACCAATTGCCCTTCTAATAATGACAATCAATTGCAAGTAGTTTAAATGTAGATTTTTGTTTAGTAATAGGGGTTGGACCCTAGTTTTGTAAGAATTTTTCATTGCAAGTACTTGTAATTTTTCAACCTGGAGCATCAATAAAGTGTTAAAATTGAAAGATTCATGTGATGTGTAGTCCTGGTGATGTTCTTCCTTATTCCCATTTAATGTTTACCCACTGTAATATTTTCATGTGTGTCATTTAAATTCTAATTGTAAAGCAGGAAAGTTAGATTAAGAATTACTGTTAAGAGTGCCTTAATTATTACTATCTTTACAATTTCAATGTTTTCTTCTGACGTATGGTTTAATAATTCTTATTTTCTCTTAAGTCATTACTGAAAACGTTTTCTCCATTTCAAAATTCCACTCAATTATAAGCACCAGTATTCACAACTAGCTTTCCTTGAATTTTCTTTGGAATTCGATGCATATACCTAGCCTATTTCGACTCCATAGCACAATGGAAACCATTGAGAGAAACCCCTTAAATCCAACCATGAACACTCAAAGAAAGAAACCCTCATAATCAATTTAACTAGCCTAGTATCAGAAATCTTAAAACAAATTTGAATCTTATATAGAGAGATCCCTCTCTGAGTCTAGAAGGGCTAGATCCTAGGCTTCAAGTGGTTTTGATGTTGCGATTTATGATTTAGTCTTGCCAATCTTGTAAATTATAGAGTGATAACATAGTGGCAACCGTACTGGGGATGGAATTTATCTTCCTTAGAAATTACCTCAAAGTTCAAATCTGATTACTAATGGTGGACAGTGACCAGACACAAGAAGGATGCATCGTTCACCTGGAAAATCCATGAATCAAAGAACCCAGCTTTTGAGCATTCATGGTGACTCCACAACATGCTGACCAGATTTTTTGCAAAACAAGATGACAAGGTTTGTGGCAGACCTTTTATCTTGTGAAGATTTAAATGCATTCAGGAATCAATTATCAGAATTTCAGCTTGATAGAGATTTTCTAGAGGTTGTCTTTCTCATTTTAAAATCAAGAAAATTTGGTCCTGAAGCTAAAACATGTTTTCTGGAGGTAGTTTTTGAACGATACGAAAATGGCAATGAGCTTTTGAATTCTCAAATTCAGTCATATAATTTATGATATCCTAAATAATTCTTGGAAAATCTTCCTTCTCCAAAGAAAAAGGAATTTGTACTACCTTTTGACTTACATGTTGAGGATGATTATGCTATCGAGTACCAAACTGAAAAGGTGGTTTCAAGGTTTAATATTGAGGATACAAATGATCAACTAGTCATTGAAGGCCTAGAAGCTAATATCAAACATCATGCTTTTATCGATCCTATAACAGATTATATGGAGGTTCTTTTTAGCTCAAGTTTTCAAACATGTATTCTCTATAAGGATCAAATACAACAGTAGTTGCCATTACATATTACCACTTTGATTATATGGACACATAATCAAGTTATACTACTGATTTTCCTGACCAGAAGTCAAGTTGTCCATTTGTTTTTGCTACTACTTGACTGGTTGCACTGGAATTTTTGTATTACCCGATTCAGTAATATTATCAGTTGATTAGGGTAGGTAGCAGTGTGAAAATAAGCTCAGTACTCTAAGCATCTTTCCAGTTTTAGATTCATATTTCTCTTCGATTTCAGTTCAAGTGTGTTCCAGACTTCAGTCTACAAAGAGTGTTGTTTTCAACTTGAATATTTTCAGCCACAAAGTTTGTAGCAGATCAGGTTGCATATTTGGGATCAACCCAATGGATTAGGCTACTAATATACGATGTTCTTGAAAGCTCCTAAAGGAGCTTCCATCCCCAGCTGGAGCCTCTGTTAGTGCCCTATAATCTATAGTATCACAAGGTGACTGATTATTCTTTTCAGATCTTGTATATTGAAAATAATATTCCATGACTGTCATTTATTTCTAAGAAGATACTTCTGGCACCAAGGAAAAGGATGGTTGTATTCACTTATTACCATTATAGTCCAAACTAAGGCTAATTTCATTGGTTGGAACTATCCATCTCATAAAACCCCCCAAAACCCACATGCATAAATTTTTAGGACTTCATATTGAGCACCGATACCTCCATTTCAGCTTTGCCCCCCACTTTAGGCTGCTTGATATATATATATATATAAATCATATATGTCATAAACCACATAAGCCTTAACTTACCACAAAAAACCTTGTGACCCATTCCTTGCCTTTTCGCATCGTCATTTCGCAAACAGTCCTAGCCACATTCCATTTGTTGTTTCTCTGGACCACCGATGTGGTATAGTGGGACCTTTCCCACCATGTCACCTACCTCTTGATCACATTTGCACAGTCACACTCTTTACCATCTCATTTTTCCGCTTATAATGCCTTTGCATACAAGGTGGGACCCTTCCCGCCGCATTACCTCCATTCTCGTCGTGCTTCGCACTTTGCGAGTTTAGCCTTTAACTACCGCTCCTTGTAAAAAAACCTTAAAATTTGCGATTTTCGGTATTAAATGGGCTCCATATCCATCCCACCACATCACCCTCTGTCATCACACATATCACTTCGTAGGTTTTATCACTTACCTCATTTCCCCAATCCCAAACCTTGCGATGTGCGATAAACCCCAAACCTTGCGATGTGCGATAAACTCTAAACTTGGGGATGTGTGATAAAATTTAAATCTTGTGACTTGCGATATTGGTGGGACCCAATCTCACTTCGCAAGCTCGAAGCATAAGTGCCCATGTATATGTTACGAATGTTGAAGTTCAATTCATGATATTGGGGAAGACACGATGTGGGTCAATGTTGAAGCCTAAAGGATTTCATATAGGGGTGTATGAGGTTTGTTACATTATTTTATGAATTAGAAAGGGCTTAACACGATAGAAGGACTCGGCCACCAATTCAAAGAAAATGAGACATAAAGGGCAGAAATGATGCAGTTGATCAATGAAAAAACTGAGCAGAAGAAGAAAATGGAAAATGAAATTGAAAATATGGTAAAGTATAGACAAAAAGCAGTGAGCTAAAGCTATGGAGAACATGCCTGAAAGACAACAGAAATTAAAAATCTTCAAGATCAAGTTAGTGACCTACACAACCAGATGAAGAGGAAATATTTAGTTTGTGCCACAGAGTTGGAGATCAACAAAAGGTTAAGTGAAGGATTGCAAAAGTCCCTCCAAGAGTCCTAAATTGGAAGAATGGTAGAAGAGTTAAACAAATTGTCTGGTTGGATTTAATTGAATCAGTGAAAGTTTCCATCGAGAGAGAAAATATGAACTTGGGGATAAGCCCCAAACTACCAAAAATATCATTAGATTCCTTAATTATAAAAGTAGTCATGAAGTGGGGCAACTGCAAGTAGTAGATGGAACAACCACCATACTTAAGGTAAAAAGGTTTTAAACAAGAGGAGTCTAGTTACACAACGGGAAGAAAGATGTCATTAGTTGGATAATGGAGTAACTAGATTTGTCAATAGGATTGAGCCACTGAAAAAAATGGATTGCCTTCCTTATTTTTTATCAATGAGAAGATGATGGCTAGCACAGATTATATCAAAATGTTCACATAGGTTTCAAAGGATACATCTAAGCTTACCAATATGAAGAACAATATGATGGGGAAATAATTTTATGAAGTTATCAAAAATGAGGTCTTCATACAACATGAAATTAGGCACATCTATCAGTTGAGGCCAACATTTGCAAAGTACATCGAGGCTGATGAAGTCTACAAAAATTTGAATAGAACTAAGATTATGACTCAAAGGAATGGGAAAATTGGTGTGGACTCCACGGAGGATGAAAACTCTGCATGTTGACAAAGCATGATGCTCAACGAATTATCTACATCAGCAGAGCCAGTGTATCAAAACATCTCAGCAGTATCAAATTTCCTACAAAACATACTGCCACAACACTAAATAATGACTTTATAATGACTTTAGACATATATTTAAGGTCGTTACACAGTATCTATGCCTGAGATGCACAAGTCGAATTTCAGTTACTTTGTAGTAAATGAGCCGATTTCCCTTTTGATAACGACTATCATTTTCAAGTAGTTTAAATGTAGCTTTTTATTTGATAATAGGGGTTGGACCCTGGTTTTGTAAGTGCTTTTCGTTGCAAGTACTTGTATTTTTCAAGTTGGAGCATCAATAAAGAGATCAGTCTGCAAGATTCATGTGTTGTGTAGTCCTCATGATGTTCTTCCTTATTCCCATTTAATGTTTGTCCACTGTAATATTTTCATGTGTGTCAAATAAATTCTAATTGTGAAGCAGGACAGTTAGATTAAGGTTTACTATTTAGAGTACCTTAATGTTGATTGTCTTTACAATTTAAATTTTTTCTTCTGACGTATGGTTTAATAATTCTTAATTTCTCTTAATTCATTACCAAAAAAACTTTCTCCATTTCATAATTCCACTCAGTTATAAGCACCAGTATTCACAGCTAGCTTGCCTTGCATTTTCTTTGGAATTTGATGCATATACCCAGCCTATTTCGACTCCATAGCCTAATGGAAACCATTGATAGAAACCCCTTAAATCGAACCACGAATAATCAAACAAAGCAACTCTCACAATCAATTTAACTAGCCTAAAATCAGAAAGCTTAAAACAAATCTGAATCTTATATAGAGAGATCCATCTCTGGTTCTAGGAGGGCTAGATCCTAGGCCTCAAGTGGTTTTGATGTTGCGCTTTATGATTTAGTCTTGCCAATATTGTAAATTATAGAGTGATATCACTAAGATGCTAAGGAAGGAGTCTGATGTTAAGTGGACAGTAGAAGCAAAGCAATCATTCAAATATATAAAGAAATCCCTCGCTCAAGCCCCAATGCTCATAAACCCTGAATTTTCAAGTGAATTTCTAGTTTTTACATTCGCCTCTGAACACACAATTGCTGGAGTATTATAGCAGAAAAGGCATCAAGATGGTGAGAAGCCTATTTATTTATTTAGTAGGACTCTTTCCAACTCTGAATTGAAGTATAATATCATGGAAAAACAGGCATATGCTTTAGTCAAAGATCTTAAATATTTCAGAATTCTCATATTATTGCATTTGTTCCTAACACTGTGGTGAAAGATATTCTGACCCAAGCTAATCTTGATGGCAAAAGGGGGAAATGGATTTCCAATTTACTGGATATGATATATAAATTAAGACTGCCAAGTTGGTGAAGGGTCAAGGGCTACAAAAATGGATGTCACAGTCAAATTTTGAGTGCCTAGACATGAATTTCTTTGCAGAAATTTCAGAGGTGGAAGAAGAAGAAGAACTGGTCCCTATTGAAGAGAAATTAATTTTTTCTGAATGGTACAGAGATGTGATCTTTTTTCTACATCATCATAAAGCCCCTCCTTAATTGACTAAGTCCAAGTCAATTTTTGTGAATCTGAAATCTTTAAGATACTACATTTTGAATAAAAACTTGTATTAGAAGGACACCAGTGGAATTCTTTTGAATTTATTGCTGGAAGAAGAGGTTGAAAAGGTCATTGAAGAATTTCATAAGGGA
Organism: Pinus albicaulis; assembly: GCA_034641835.2. Classification (NCBI taxonomy): domain Eukaryota; kingdom Viridiplantae; phylum Streptophyta; class Pinopsida; order Pinales; family Pinaceae; genus Pinus; species Pinus albicaulis. The sequence continues at coordinate 1,843,682,847 of CM076578.1, forward strand.
TATTTTGGAGGACACCATTAATGGAAGGCCACAACTAATAATATACTTAGAGTAAGATATTATTGGCCTACCATGTTTACAGATATCTACAAGAAGATTGTTGCATGCCATGAAAACCAAGTTTTTTATGGTAAGAAGAAGTTGACTCCTTTACCACTGAAACCAATATATGTTGACGCTCCTTTCTAGAAATGGGGGTTGTATTTCATTGCCATAATACACCCAACATCCTCAGGGAATCATCGCTGAATTTTGACAACCACTAATTATTTCACCAATTGGATTGAAGCGGTCCCTACAAGGCAGGCTACTGACTCATTCATCATTCAATTTTTGGAGAAAATTTTTTCCCGGTTTGGTTGTATTATGAATATTATTACTGATAATGCACAAGATTTAAAATAAAAAAATCTGATTAGTTTTTGTCATCAATAACATATCACTCTTGGTCATTCCACAACCTATTACCCTCAAGGTAATGGCTTATCAGAATCATCTAATAAAAGCATAGTGAGGATCATCAAAAAGGTGCTACAAGAAAATAAAATATCATGGAATCTAAAGCTAAAGTTTTTTTTGTGGGATGATAGAGTTTGTACTAATAGATCGATAGGTACATCTCCCTATGAATTAGTATATGGAGATGAAGCGATAGTCCCAACTTCTTTGGGGGTTTCGGTAATGAAACAGATACAACGAATTGAAGAAGAACCTAATTCCATCCAAAGGAGGATAAAATAGCTCATATCTCTACAAGAGAAAAGAGAAGAGGTGTATGACAGTCATCAGCAATAAAAAAACAGAGTGAAGAATACTTTTGACAGAAAGAATAAGGAAGAAAAATTCAAAATCCAAGATGTAGTTTTGAAATGGGAAGCCAAAATTGAGGAAAAGGGGAAGCATGGAAATTTTGAAAACATCTGGAAGGGGCCAAATGTGATAGCTGCATACCATGGAAACAACACTTTTCTACTTCAGGAGATGGATGGATAGTTGTGTGGAGGAGGACATGTCAATGGCACATTCCTAAAACACTATTCCTCCTAATTTATTTTGTGGAATTACACTCCATTGTACATATTTCATTTTTTGTTATGATGTTTTGCAAATAAAAATGAATTCATCATCAAGGATAAGGCCATAATATTTTGGCAAAGTCTTCATCAATTTCAGAAAATTTTATTTTTTCAAGGAAGGCACTCAATCTACAAGTTGTTTGTTGTACCACAGGGGCACACCATCCTCAATGGAGCCACTTTTTTCACAAATAAAAATTTCATTTTGGTAATAGAGTCATTTAGCATAGGTGTAATTTGTCTTATCAAAATTGGTTCTTGAAATTTATGAAATTTTATGAATGGGTTATTATCCTAAGTTTAGAGAGTCCCACTTGTCATGTCATTATAGTCAGATCCATCAAAATCCACCAAAGGTTTCAATGCATTGGTTTAAAAATCGATAGTGGCCACATGTATGTATTTTCCTGAGTCTACAATGAATTTAAATAAAAACAGGTTATTTTCGCTACGAACTCACCTAACCAGTCATTAGATAATCTGCCATAATTATAATGGAAACTGCTACGAAACATATTTTTATGCACCGATAAAGGGAATGGTGAGGTGTCGAGTCTTTAGAAGTTCAAGGTCAATCCAAGGTCACGTGATTAGTTAGATGAGTCATGCAACATGTGTAATCATAAGTGGTCACTCATCATTTCACTTAACCTCTCCCATTTTTTCAATATCCCTCCCATATTCGAATTTCACCTTTTAAATTCACCTTCAAAGTTGCTCCCTGTCATTCTTCTTTCGACCTTTGTGTCTAGTTTTTGTTGTCCTCCTTGAGAAATATAGCTTCATTGCAAGCTTCTTTTTGCTCAATTCCTTTCTTTGCAAGTGTCACAACATCAAGAGGTCAACATAGTGTAAAGGGAGATGGCCATGCAGAAAATGAATAATAAAGGGGGCTCATGAGTAAGGTATGAGCCTATGGATCTAAAGTTACTCAATCAGGACCCTAGCTTTGCAGAAGCCTTCAACAGTGTTGGATGCATGAGATTCTGCCAGAAATTACAAGGTTTTCATGCCCAGGTTTCAAAAGATTTTGCAGTGAATTTCATAGGTATTACATCAAAGGTGGGGGTGTTGAGTTTTGTGGTGTCACCTGAAACAATTTCCCAAGCCATAAAGATTCTGAGGATGGGAGAAGAGTGGTTCAAAGACACTAAGTTTAAATTACATAACTGTGTTCCAAAGGTGAAGCTTCTAAAGCTTGAAAAGTGGACAAATTACCTTTTTTGATATTTTTTTCATCATTTTGACTCAAAAATTGCAGATCCATAGGAAAATTTTGAAGAAGGAAGCACAATTTTCGATTTTATAGCCAATTAGGCAAGTCCATAGGGAATTCGTAATGTATCTCAGGCTTGAAGCCTAGAATTCAGTACGAAATCGATGTAGGTGTCGTTTTGTTATAAATCAGAGGTATTGTCATAATGAATGCAGTTAAAATTTTGTATTTAACTATTTTGAATTAATAAACAATTTAAAATCAACAAATCGAGAACACAGGTGACAAAGGTGGCTAAAATAAAACTACTATAGAATTTCACTACGAAATTTCCTTAACTCCCTTATTTCTTTAGCGAAGAAGTTTTTGTAGCATTTTCAAATTTTGAGGGTCTACCTCAGATAAGCCATCCACGTGGAAAGGTTAAAGGACATCAGAGGAATTTTTTGGTGGAGGCATAATCTTCGACAAAGATGTTAAGTTCACCAGCTCACCATGAAGACACTCATCATCCATCATGACACCACCTCTTAAAAAGTAGGAAGACAAGTCTCGTAACTTGGTGGGGGAAATTGTGTTTTGGTCATGGTCAGTGCCACCCAAGCACATGAATTTTCTCATTGTAAATATGCATTCTTTAAGTTTTTCAATGTAATAAATAGGTTATAGAATCCTATTAGGTCTCTAAGTCCTAAAATTAGTAGTTGTCAATTTTATCTCCATATAATTTTCTTATTTTTAGATTAGGTGTCATCAAAGAGACTCGAGGGTCCGACCTTGTTGGAAGACCTAATGTAAAGATTCTTAATCCTATTAATAGGTAGAATATTGAAGGATAGAGGGTTGAATGATGTTGACTACTGAACTACTATTGTAAAAACCTTCTTATTAGTAATATACAGTGGCTATTGGCTCTTACTTCACCTGAGATTCATTGATGTTTTCATGAGAATTTGTCTTATGTATCCTACTATTTTGTCTTCATTACTCTGATGTTTGATTACTTAGAATTCATGTATATCATGCTCTAACTTCCTTCAAGCATTAGACTATTGCATATTTATGTATGTTGTCTTTTCATCAAATAATATATATGCCTCAACTTCCATAAGAAGGCTTTCCATGTCATTGAGTTTCTTAACACTGAATCCATATTCCCAATGGTAGTGATTCCTACACATCTTTCACCTGCATACAAACACACTCAAAACTCTATTTCAGAGTTATCCATCTGTTGAAATTAATTTAAATAAAGTCATTTTTTTCTTTGAGAGATCCCTCTCAGGCTGAAAAGGCTAATTTTTAGGTAGAAGTAGGTTTGAAAGAGTTATTATAGGTTTTCTGGTGGAGCATCCCATTTTTACCAAATTACTGATAACAGCGAGACTGAACCACTCCCTCTTAGGGTTCATTAAATATACTCATATGTATTCATTTAAAGGATGAACTTACAGATCAAACATATGTTATCCTCCTCAATCTTGTTAAAAAACAAAGAGGTACTCACTAGAAATGGTTGGGGAAATTGGAAAACAGGGTACTTCATCTATTAATGGTAGTGAGTCCCTCTTGAACATGACACTCTTCCACTTCATATCCATGGTTTTTGGGTTGGGAAATATCCTTTTCATTTTTTTCATCACACCATATCAAAGCCTCCGCTTTTGGTTTTGGGTCAATGCTGCCAACTCCATTCTGTGTCATCGATATGTTCAAGAGAAATCATTTGGTTGATATCTACTATGATACTATTAAGCCTTCATTATATGTCTTCCTTTCCTGACCCAATTCCACATTGACATCATTCTTTCTCAAATAATGATATCGGTTTCATTTTTTTGATGGGGGATACATCAAGGCCCTCCTATATGTTGGAAATGTAGCAAGATTCCTAATTTAATTTTTCCTTTGATTAAATTAGGAGAAAATAAAATTCCACATCAGCAGACAACTTGAATGAGTTAACTAAGTTATTATCACTCAGTTAGCTTAGTAAATTCGATTTGGAGGATGAAATTGAGTTATGTACATTGATTCCTAAATTTTAGGAGCCTAGGTTGAGTTAATTTCAATTGTAATGATTTAATTAGGCTAAATTTAGTTATGGTCAATTAAACTAGTTCCAATTGTTGGAGGAATTAGTTGGAGGTCTAACAGTGGGGTGTAGCTTCAATGTTTAACTAGTTAACTTAAGAATAGACCTAAATTAACTCATGCATGCATAAAATTCGAGTTACCCAGTTGATATTGAAGTTCAAGGGTAGCGTACTATCAGTTGTAGAATATTCAAAATTTTACAGGTCATGCACGCAATCAAAGGAAGGACTAAAGGAATTGTGCAATTATCATTGAGGAATTTCCAAATTGATAGGGGCCTAATTCCCAAAGAAACAACACAACGAAATAGGAGCTTGGAGGCTTAGAAAATTGGTGAAGTATTGGCCAAGGTTAGTCAGTCAGGAAGAGGATAGAAGATACTTGTGCAGGTTGAACTCAAGGTTGAGCAAATCATATTGTATTCATTAATATTCTTTGATTAATGCGATATATATAGTAATTAGTTTTGAGAAATTTCTTTCCCCTAGATATATCTCTGTGTATGTGTGTTTGTTTTACAAAAATACAAACCTATGGATAAGTATGCTTTCCCTAAATGTGGTGGTGCAATTAGAACAACAGAAAGAAATATATATGACCTTTTCCTTAAAATGAAAAGATAAAGGGAGAGAAACCTACTTGTAATATGTTCACTTTCCCTCTCCTCCCTCCATTGCTTTCGTCGCTCTCAATCCAAATTAACTCACTTGACTGATATCTGCCATGGAAAAAAGAAGTCAGAAAAAAACATAAAGGCAATACGATCTATTCAAGTTAAAAAAATTCAATCGATTAAATTCATACATACACATAAAACATCATTGACACATGCATTAGCAAAGGAAAAAATGTCTTTATTCTGAAGTAGAAGGAAGAGTACAACCAATTGATCAATTCACTGTCACTCATCTAGCTTGAGTCCCATCCTCATCACATCTAGCATCAACAATCCAACAGCATCATAGTACATGCATAATACCTCCAAGAGCTGATATATCACCAACATAGCTCTACTTAACACAAATTCTTTCTCTCTTGTGCACTATGTTCAGTGCTATATTTATAAGTAGATGAAGGTAGTTTGACATAGATTAATCATTGAATGGATTTCCTAAAAATGGATGAATAGGTTTCCTTGTTAATGGGAATAGGAGGATAAGAGTTTTAATGACTTCATGGGTTGCAAATTCGAGGCTATCAGATGAGGTGAAAGCTGGAACAAGTTCTAGAATTCACTAGAAGTTGGGTAGATTCCCGGAATCCAATGAATAATTCGCTCATAGTCGACCAACACACTCTAAATTGGGCCTAGATCCTCTGCAACGCAACCTTGCATGGGAGTATATGCTCTGAAAAGCAGTTATAACTGTCTAGGGGTGCATTGATAGCTCAATGGGGCACTTCAACTGGAATCTAAGCAGTGAAACTTTCATGAAGGAAGACCATCAATGTGATGGTTAGGGCATGTAGCAACCAATTTAGAGTATGATAGACCCTAATGAATACTGATATGTGTTTTGGGATGATGCCAAAATTGACCTGTAACAATTTCCCCCTAAAGCATGAATTCAAAAATGATAATGTTGAGTGATTTTCTTTACAACGCGATGAGGAGGAACTGAAGCAGACGATGACCTGCATCAATTACAATGCATTAAATCATGATATATGTTCATCTTGTACATGAATTGCTGAGGGAGGCATATCCCATACTCAGCACATAAACTATCATAACATAAAAAATTCATCTATATATATACTTGTCTACAGATTTAGACCCATGATAGGATGACCATCTGAATAATGACCATCGTACGGATGATTTGGTACTTCTCCTGAAATCGCAGCCCGGATGGATGAAACTAGATTCAGGGTCTTATATATTGTTCACTCTATTGCTTAAAGTACGAGTCTAACCATGTGAATATATGATTTGAGGTCGAACATGGGAAGACACCATCTGATTACCAGCTAATTATATGAGTCATTAACAGACACAAGAGAAGAAACCTCAAGGTACTACAGTACATTCTGAATGGTGTGAATAGATGATTTGATGTCGAACACCATACAAATTCTTTTGGTCGAAGGCCTGTGATGTCAACCTATCATCGGAAGCGAGAAACCTGTCGTTGATGTAAGCAAGCTCCAAGGTACTGAAAGGTTTTTTCTAAGTCAAGTTCCTAGATGATGAGATGATGTCAACAGGAAGTGACTCATTACATGAGGGAATTTATGCTTCCCTCAACAACGACACAAAACAGGAGTAATGATTTTGGAGACAAAATGTGATTGATGAAGCAATGTCAGGGATGGCGGTCATGAAATGAAGGCTTATGAGTATTGCAAAAGATGAGGAATAACTGAGTGACTTCTCTTGAACATATCAGCGACACTGAATGAATTGGAAACATTTGACCCAAAACCGAAGTGATGGATGGTATGATAGACCATAGGTATGATAGACTTCAATAAAACTACCCAACCCAAAAATCACAGAGATGAAGTGAATAAGTGTCATGTTCAAGAGTCACTTTCTACCATAAAGTGTTTTATCCCTTTCCAATTTTCACCACTCATTGCTGACCAATACCCCTTTATTTTTTAACAAGCTTGAGGAGGATAACATATGCTTGATGTATAATTCCACCCTTCGGGTGAATCCATCGCTATTTGATGCTTTAACGAGTCCAGCGAAGGTGAAACTCGATATTTTCATGATGGACAAGTCCATCTCTATTTGATGCTTTAACGAGTCTAACGATAGTGAGAACTCGGTCCTTTTTCATGTTTAGAGAGTTTGAAAAAGGGACTAAAAGAAAACTCCACAAGTTATTTTTCGTAAAATAGTCCCTCAAATCTGAAAAAGCATACAATAATACCTGAGAGAACCTCCTAGCCATGTTCGACTAGGGTTTTACTTTTTCATAAACATAATATACCTCAGTTTGGAAAAGGGTTAAACTTAATACTAAGTAGATTTCATTTCAATTCCTTTAACAAGATTGAAAGGAAAAGCGCTCAACAATATTTTCATATTTTGAGAGTCTGAAAAGAGTTGAAAGAGAAATACAGGGGGGTTCCTTTTTTTCATTTAACAAAGCTCGAAAAAGAGATAAAAGCGTGCTTTGAATTCCTTTTTCATGTTTAAAAAAGCTTGAAAAAAGAGATAAAAGTGTGCTTTGAGTTCCTTTTTCATGTTTAAAAAATCTTGAAAAAGAGATAAAACTGTGCTTTGTGGTCAAAATTGCATTTCACGATCATGCACGACTGACTCACTATAAACAACTGCAAACGTGCTCAAAGAAACATCAAATGGATATACAGTACCTGTTTAAGATTGTAAAAATGGGTAAAAACCATTGTCATTTCATTAAATATGCATAAATTAATAAAAAAGACTATTAAAATAAGAAATTAATAAGTCATTTTTACCATTTCACCTTTACCATTCAAATTTTAGTGCTTTGAGCGTATTTTACCCTCGAACTTTAGCAACTGATTGTGTCATATTCTATGGATCATTTCTCATGCCATCTGGACCAAGTAGAAGATCCTACCCTCCTCTTTCTATTAGATGCATTATTTTTTAGTTTCATGCACATTTTTAGGTTTTTTGGGCTCTTATGGTAAATATACAATTCCCGAGGGCCAACGCACCCTTGAATCTCAAAAAGTGTGTAACAAAGAGGCTGGAAAGAGGCCCAGTTCCTCTGCACACTCTGTATTCCACTCAAGGGTGCATTGGGCGCAATTCAAAAATTTGCATCTTGATTTTTGCCCAAAATTTCCCCAATTGTTTGTATGGAATGGATCCTAACTAAGCCTATGGTGTGATTCCAGACTTTTATCATATAAGAATTTCGATTACATGGTGAGAAAGAGAACATGAAGAACATGATATGGTTTCCCTAAATGATCCTGGCACTGTGATAACCCTCAGATATTATGGGTTTCTCAAGTACTTCCAATTCAGGGATGAGACAACATATGGAACTATTGTAGTTCTTGATCCATTCATGGGACCCGACACTACAAACATTTCACATTGGGGACAAAGTGCTCCCAATATTGGTTGATGACATTTACTTTCTGACAAGTTTGTAGAGACGTGGTGCCCCCCTTTCCCTTGCAAGATCCATTTGTGGAGGTGAAACATTTAAGGACTACATCCGATAGATTTTTCAACCAGGAACTGAGGCTAACAAAGATGGAAAGATAAATATCAAAGATGTACATGAAATTCCTTTGCAAATTCTCCTATTCACTATCACAAAGCTAGCTAGAAGCATGACACTACATGTTAGGAACATATCATACATGCAATATGCGCTTGAGGGTTTCGAGCCAACCTTGTTCAACTGGGCTAAAGAAATACTCCTTCAGATGAAAGAACAACTGACCAAGGTAAAAATGGAAAGACCAAAAATTTCAGCTATGGGTCGATTTTGATCACTTTTGTTTTGGAGTGAGTTCCATTGATGTGGCCACAACATGTGACACTGAGATTAACTAATCCTAGAGATCCATGGATACAATGGTGGGTCGAGCTAATGGATAGACATGCTAGTGAGTCATCGATCTCATTTTCCATTGCATTCTTCGGTTGGCTATGAAGATAAAATATCTTCATAGAGGATAATCCATACATAGGGATGGATTTCCACGGAGATCCAAATTTGATTTTAATAACTGATGCTCAATGGGGTGCTATAGGTAAAAGGTTGACCATGTTTTTTATTTTTTGGGGTTTTTTACATATTTTTGTGTTTTTTGATGTTTCCAAGACTAAACTAAAGATTTTTTATGTATGCATATGTACGTACCGTTCGACCAGTAGTTCGTTCACAGCAGGTGAGAGAACCAACAGAGAGGACTGTTGGAAAAGCAGTCCTACAGGATTTGGATTTAGCTGAGACCCTTGTTGAGTTGCAGTAGCATGTGGAGGGATTGACTCTTGGGATTCTGGATGTCTATATCGATGAGTTACCTATGAGGCTATAGCACCATACCATTGGTGTTCCTAGTCGTTGGATGAAGCTATTGTGCATGATAGCCCAAGCAGTGACCGGCTATCATGAGCATCACTAGGCTTACTTATATTATTCTATGTCTGTATACATTTTGAGGTTAGATTACCAATGTGTCTTGGACACAATTTTTGTAAAAAAGTCGATATAAATCGATTTTACTTTTAGTGTTTTTCTATGATTATATGCAATCCTATTCAATTGTGTGATGTCAATTGAAAATATATCTTTACAGATGTTGCAAATGTCTATTTAACACATAATTTGACAATGAATCAACCAAGGTGTTAAAGTTTATGGAAATATGTTGATATTGAATGTAATCAAAATGTCTTTCCAAAATAAGAACTCTAATGAACATGTGATGAATTTCTGGATTTTGAGCAGTATAGGCGCAAGTAATTTGTAGTACGACAAGTTGTGAGTCCAGACTGATGATGATGCAGCGAATTCCAACTGAAATCGCATTAGGGAGTAGTTAAATCAACCTACTATACTCAACTATATTGTTGGTCGATTGACTAATACAAATCCCTTGGAAGCTCACTAACTTGCCACTTGGAGCAAATATGGCCCATGATGCAGAGGATAAATTTGGAGTACTACGAATAGCACCATCATCATATCCAACAAATAAATCCGAAGATTCTAACATCTGCAAAAAATGCAAAAAGGATTACTAACCACATGAAAAACTCTAAAAGACACACTGCTACATACATGCAATCAAAGCATATAATACAGTGTTTACTACATAAAATTAGGCATATTAACATTTAAGATACAACCCATTTCTAGGCTACGATAATGGAATCCCATCATAATCTACCAACTCGTAGGCACCCTTAGCCAGAATGCGCTTGAAAATGTAGGGGCCATGCCATAATGGTTCAAATTTCCCTATTCCTATCTTATCAGCTTCCTGATCATAAAGCAATACCAAGTCTTCTTCCGAGAAGGTGCGAGGCTTGACATTGCGGTCATATTACGCCTTAATTCATCTCTTATGCGCTTCATTGGCCAATGTGGATTCACAACGTGTTTCATCTAGATGGATGAGATCTAAATAACGTGCCTCTTCTTCATAAGTGTCAAGTAGCAGGTCAATCACGAGTTTCAATGATGGTATTTCACATTGTATCAGTAAGATAGCTTCCAGACCATAAACCAACTGAAAGGGAGTGAATCTGGTCGCATTTCTCACCGAGTTTAGTTATGACCACAAAGCCGAGTACAAGATAAAATGCCAGTTTCGTTTATGAACCCTAATCATGTGTTGAAGCATATACTTAAGAATCTTGTTGATAGTTTTAACTTGTCCATTAGCTTGCGGATAATAAGGGGTAGAACTATCATGTGACAATCCTAACTTGGCAGTCAACTCATCCATCATGTGATTACAAAAATGTTTTCCATGATCTGTGACTATGGCTTGCGTTACACCAAACCGTGAAACCACATGTTTAACAAATAACAATGCAATTGTCTATCCCGTGTTGTTGAATGTAGGCATTGCCTCGGCCCACTTGGTAAAATAGTCAACGATGACAATAATATACCCATTCCCCAAACTGAGCGGGGGTTACATGTCATGAAGTCAATGCCCCATTTTTCAAATGGTCCAATAGAGATGACATGATGCATTGTTGCTAGCAACAAGCGGGTTTTACAATCAAATATCTGGCAAGCATGAAAACTTCTAACCGCGATAATGCAGTCGAGAAATATGGTAGGCCAGAAGTAACTAGCATGGAGAATATTTTGTGCGGTAGCAGAGCCAGACATATGTACACCGCATGCACTTGAATGACAATCATTTAGAACTTTTTCGGCTTCTTCATGCATGAGGCACCTCCGTAAAATCATATTGACACCACGATGATAAAGTGTATCGCCGACAATCATATAATCTTTGGCTTGGTATCAAATATGTCGTTGCTACGAGCGAGAGATATTGGGCCGAAAAGTTTGGATCTAGAGATAGATGATGAAATCTCCATACCATGGGTCAGATGACTCGATCAGAAACAAAGACTCTTCCAGAATTGATGGTTCTATAGTAGGATCGGTACTACTCGAAGGAAGGTCACAAATAAGCTTAGAAAAAACCAAATACTTCCTTGAATTGGATTTGATGAATTCCAAATAAAACTCCTGCAAAATGACGATCCATTTTGAATATTTCCCCCCCAGAAATTGACGTGACAGAATGAATGTCATAGGTTTGCAATCGAAAATGAAAATTTTCTTTCAGAGCGGGATATAATGGCGAAATATTTGTACATCTTGAATGGCTGCCAAAGTGAGCTTCTCAATATATCTATACTTAACTTCTATATTATTGAGATTACGAGTCAAATAATATATCAGATGTTCAATCCCATCTTCTTCTTGGACTAAAACCATAGGGATGGTTGTATCTGCAGTGGCGATATACAGGAAATAGTCACTTTGATAATTTGGGGGATAGATTAATGATGCTTGGATCAAGGAATCTTTAAGAACACCAAAGGAAACTTGTGCAACCTCATCCCAATGGAAGGGTACCCTATTTTTCAAGGGTCAAGTAAATCCTTTAGCCATTTCGACGTAGTTAGGAATGAATCTCCTTAGAAATTTATCCTACCCTTGGAGTCTTTGTAACTGAAGCATATTGGAAGGAGAAGGAAAATCAAGAATAGCTTGGACCTTCAATGGATCAAGCCGAATTCTGTCTTTTGACACGAAGAATCCAAGAAAATGAACAGAACCAACACCAAACACACATTTGTGTGGATTTAGGTGTATTTTATAGTGACGAAATCCTAGAAATATCACTCTCAGATGTAGCGGGTGGTCATCTCATTTCCGTGAATATGCAGGTAATTCCTCCAGATATGGTTGAACTATGTGCTTGATGTCATGAAAATCATAATTCCTTTCCCTCTGGAATGTGGGCCCAACATTCTTTAAACCAAAAGGGAGCTTGCGATAAGAGAATGTACCCCAGGGACAGAAAAAAGAAGTTTTATATTGGTCCTCTAGGTGGATATTAATTTGATTGTAACCAGAGAATCCATCCATGAAAGAAAATATTTCACATCCAACACATTCATCAATAATATGGTCAATAAAGGGAGTTGGATAGTTTTATCTCAGACAAGCATGATTAACATCCCGATAGTCGACACACACTCTAATTGCCCCCTGTTTCTTCATGAAAGGAACAATGTTAGATACCCAATCGGTAAGCAGAACAGGATAAATGAATCTAGCACGCAAAAGTTTTTCAACCTCTTCTTTAATGGAAACAACTTTATTAGGGTGAACAGGATGAAGGCACTGTCGCATCAGCTTAACATCAGGATACATTTTAATCTCATGTTCAACAATGTTGGAGTCGATACCTGGCATCTCCTCATATGAACAAGAAAATACATCTCATAATTCATGAAAAATAGCGTGGTAAGTGTCAAGATAAAATGGAAAACAAGACACACCAACATGAATATTTTCTACAATACCTGGTTTGGTCGAAAAATTGATAGAAATCATTTCTTCGATATTTGATGGTTTTTTCTCAGAATCGATGGCATGCATAGGAATATAATTCATCAAGAAATCAATGACAATAGGCTGATATATTTTAAATGTATTATCTTCACTATAATCTGGAAGATGGGATCATTGAGGTGATGATTCCCATGGTTCCTCTTCTGGCATCATGGATTCCATAATGCTCTCATCAGTCAATAATACACATGAAAATCGATCAGAAGAAGTACCAAAATCCGAAGAACGATCAACCTAAACTGTTGACGAAAATGGATTTGGATTGGCCTCATAAGCCAAGAAAATTTATTGATATGCTAGCTCAATTGGAATTAGCGGCATGATGTCGCCTAGCCTAAAAACTTCAAAATCATTGGGTATCTTCCTTAATTCAGATGAAGTGGAATATATCATGTTGCAGGTCTCTATGTGTGTGATTTTTTCCAATGTCGCAAGCGACAGTAATGAAAAGGTACCCATTAGGGAAGGATTCTAAAAATTCCTACACCAATGTCTTGAAGAGAAGGTGGGGGTCCATGAACAAACGGAATGCTTCCAGTTTCCTGGGAACCAGAGGTGAAGAAAGAGAGTTGATTAATGGATGTGATACTTCCTTTATGGGGGAATATGATCATACGAAAATAAGTAGATACTACTGCAGCCATATCGTAAACCCATGGTATTCCAAGTAATATGTTGTATTCGAGGGGTCCGTCAATAACCTCAACTTCAACAGTAACTGATTTCCGCCATAGTTCTACTTTTAGGTTACTAAGAATTCCACAAGGCCTATATATAGGATCGTCAAAAGATTTCAACATCATAGGTGATTGTGACAAAGTCGACAAGCCAAGTGACTTCTAGAAACCCATTGACATGATACAAGTAGATGTGCCTTCATCAATGATAGTGCGATGAACGAAGCGATTCAAGACAAGAACTTGAATAAAAAATGTTATCTATGCTGGTAATTGTGGCACATAGCCTGCGTGAATAAATACTACAAGATTTGAATCCATCAGATCGATTCCACCTATCGCGGACAATAAAGCCTGCTTCTGGGGGGGACAATTCTAAAGAACCTCAAGTGTTTACATAGCAGAAGGTGACTGGGCCAGATCTTCTACTACATTATAATTTTGAGTTGCATGAGATCAAGGGTTGAATGTCGATTTGTGAACTAATTCGTTTGGCGAATTTATTGTTAACTCTGGAAGGATAGGCGGTAGAGTTGAATCAGATGAGGTCGAATTCGAAGTGGTAGCTTGATCTGTAGCCTGAACATTGGACGACGAAAATGTATTACTATAATATTTACTTCAAATCGACACCAAAACATTAGTTTTGTGCTTTTTGGTGGATAACATAAGCACTTGTGAACTAGAAGCAGGATCTGTAACAGCAAAATGTGTTTTCGGGTTTGGAAAAGGATTAGTCAACACTACAGATGTGGAAAAATTCTTAAGAAGCTTTGGGAATTCTAAGTGGTGAGGACAATCTTGTGTAAAATGCTCCTCATTACATATCAAGCAAGGGTAATGAGGTTTCTGAAAAGAACCGAATGAATTGGATGATTTTGCCTACGGGGGTGAATTTGATTTCTTCTTATCTTTCCCCTTATTCCTATTTCCAGGTTGCTTATCACTTTTTCCTTTGTCAAATGACACGGCATGGATTTCAGAAGAAGACATAAGATCAAATGCAGTAGGTTTTTTATTTGAAACAACAAGTGTAGGACCAAATACTCGACTTGCTGCCAGAGCGCTAGCAGAACCAATCACACCATCACTGGCATGAATGTCCTGACCAGATGGAGCAGGAGGAACAATAAAATTTGGTTGCAGCTCCTTTGGAATATTTTCATAGAGCGTGCTAGACTGAGTGTAAATCAGATTGAAATACTGGGCACGAGAAATAACTTGCTCTTCAATGACAACATTGCCTTTGGCCACATCCTCGGTGATAGATGGCAACAAGGACTTAATAAACCATTCAGCTAAAAGTTGGTCAGGAAAAAATGTTTTAACCATTCGATGACAACGACGCCACTCATGTATTGATCTGATATATGAGTAGCAATGGTCTGTTTAAAGCTGGTCAAAAGTTCTGTTCCAGTTTGATATCTGATGTGTAACTGGAAGTGGGTTAAAAAAGTAGTGGCTAAAGCTGTAAAGTTATCAAACGAAGCTCGTGGTAATTCTATGTACCACTTCACAACTGGACCAGTAAGCGTTCACTGGAAAAGACACAATCTAATAGAATCATCATTTAAGGAGTTTGATGAACACCATAAATGATAAGTCATGACATGCATAGATGGGTCTTCTCCATAATTTCCATTGGATTTTGGAATGTCTAAGGGTTATTTATGTGGAATCAGCGTTTACTAAGGTAAATAATGAATGGGATCATTGGTGAGCCGATTTAAATCTGGTAAATCTAACGTTGCAACAAATGGCAACTGTCGATTAAGGTCATGTTGAGCATAACAAGGATAAGTTGGAATCGCCTGAGCAGTAGGCCTTTTCATACCAACAAATGGATTCTCTTGCTAGTAACCTAGATAGGGGTAGGCTTGCTGACCAGGTCCTGGATAATCCTGATACTAGGAATGGTTGTTGTGGCTGCCATGGTATCTGATAAAACAGTTGCCTACCAGGATAATTTGAACCTTGTTGTGAATAGACAAGCCTAGTAGAAGCTTGTGACAAAGGTAAACTAGCCTGTGGTTGCGAAATTTCTGATACAGATGGTTGTTTAATACCAGCCTGGGAAGATAGAGTCTGTAGACCCAAAACTTGATGGTTAGGGGTGGAAGGACCCGCTTGTGCAGACTAACCAACAACCATAGAAGAAATGACAGGCATATTAGGCACAAAAGAACATGTTGAACTGGTTGATATTGATACGCAATTGTTTGTGGTTGAACATGAAAAGTAGGCTGCCATTGGAAAACATGCATTCCAGCATATGATGGACCTAAATATGATGAAGTACTACCATATGGACCGAACATCTATGGTCCCGAAACATATGGAGTATAGGGATATTTCACATACTGACTTTCATATGATGGGTATCCAACAGATACTCGATAAGATGGAAAATAATTGGATGGACTAGCCTAATATTGAGGGTCAAGTCGTTCAGTAACCATAATATATGAACCATATATAATTCTAGATAGTGACATGGGTGAAGTCCATGGACTAGAGGAGACACCATAGTAGGTTTCATTTAAAGCCTGGTAACTGAGTGGGATGGACAAACCACCACAAATATGTTCCTCGAGTGTCGTAGAAAACATGAAGATGAAGCAACAATAGATGTTGTCGCAGTTGTAACATTTGGTACAATTTGGGATGTTGTCTCTGCCATAGTTAAATAACCCAACAAATACTCTAATGAATCTACAGGAACTTGAGATTGAAAAGGATCAGCAGAAAAAAAGTAGGTCAAACGAGGAAAAGACTGATATAAATGAAGCCCCGACCCAAAATGAGTGGGATTCGAAGGGTTTGTCTCTTCCTGAAGTTCTTACTCTATTAAAATAAAACCAACTGGAATCACTTCACCATCAGGCCTGAGATAAATTTCAGGCGATAAAAGAGGAAGAATCGACAGTTACGAATGGCTGAGGATCAGACAGTTGCACTGGAACAACTTCTTGTTGTTCAACTTCAAGATCAACTTCTGGATCTACTTCTAGTTGAACAGGCTCGGGTTCAGGATATATCGTTTCACTGGATTTAATTTTAGTGTCTTCGAGTAATTTTGAAGTTTCCATCTCGACAGTAGAAAATAAACCGGAATCAGTCGAAACGACTCGAGACTCGATACTCAAAGGATTATATGTCTCTGGTATATTAGATGATGTAGCACCAAGATTTCCAGAGGTACCGGACTCGGTAGGATGTACGCACCTTCGTCTACTAGGTGTAGCTTCTGGCTATAATGGAGGTTTATTCGCTGTCCTACGTGAACGACGGGGAAGGGGTCACTCTTCTTCCACGATTTCTGATTGATTTTATAAAAAAAAAATAAACAAAAAGAGGGCGATTCTAGGGAAAAGTTTTACCAAGCAACTATGAACTTCAATATACTGCCCCAGTAAACCAAGGACTTGTTATACGTGCAGGAAATATCCCCGAATGTTGTGTTTGGTGTATCATAGGTACAAGGTAGCCGACTCGGTTACCTATGTATGGTAAGAAACCTAAAGTTGTCCTCCCAAATATAAGTGAAGGTACGTGGAGGCCCAATCCATATTAGCGATGTCTAATCCGAAACCGCACAGTGAGAGTATCCCCTTATACTTTTCGCACTAGAACACCGCCCAATATACCCAAAAGTACATGGATGAGCTCCGATATACTTATGTACGTGGAATGAGGTATCGCAGACAGTTAACGACAACTGTTATGTTTAACGACACCAGAACATGTCTTTTAACCTAGAACTCTAAATGTTATCGTTAATGTCACAATGCTTCCTTAGATAAATTCAGATAAATTGTATGTTGATCTTGATTATCAGTTTGTATTTCAGGTTCACCACGAGCTGTATTTAGCATTCCTAGAATGCAATTAGAATGATAAGCATTCATTTCAAATTGATTTTAGACAATGAAAAACTAGCTACTAGGGATAGAGCAATCAGATTGTATGCAATCAACAATGAGCACATGTAAATGCAAATTTTCCCTAAACTATTCCTTAAGCAACACTCACAATCCCTATATGCAAATTCATGTTTTTCTTTTCAATTTCTTTTAAGTTTAGATTAACGAAAAGAAACTAATGCACAAACAATCACTCAAAACTTCCAAGAGAAACGAAGAATAAAACGACAATTCCTCTTTTCGAAAATAATTAATTGATCAAATGTAAAATTTAAATTTGGAACTATTCAACAATGATAAAGAAAAAAAAAAGAAACATTAATCAAACAAATGCAAAGTGAGGCAAGAAGAGTAAAGGAAAACTAGTCTCTAAAGGCAATCAATCATTCAAAACTTTAGTAAGAAAACATTGACATGAATTGAAAAAAGACAAAATAGATAGATTTTGGTTGGTCACATGGGAAACACACCCCTGAGTGAGAGACAGTGCATTTCAGAGCACTGTTCCTAAGCCCGCAGTGATATGCAGAGCACTGTGTTAAGACCAACAATGCGTTAGTGCCAGAGGACTCCCCGAAAATCCAATCAAACACACTACTTTTTCTAAGACTCATTCAATTGAATGAAAATAAGCAGGTAAATTCTACTAGATGTTGATGGAAAAGGACAAAACCACTAGGTATGATCCTTCATTCCCCAGTATGGTCGCCAATTTTTTTTACGGAAATAAAAACCTACGGATAAGTATGGTTTCCCTAAGTGTGGTGGTGCACTTAAAACAACAAAAAGAAAGATATTTGACCTTTTCCTTAAAATGAGTAGATAAAGGGAGAGAAACCTACTTGTAATCTGTTTTCTTTTCCTCGCCTCCCTCTATCTCTTTCATCGCTCTCAATACAACTTATTGTTAATCAGCGGTTGTCATTGATGTCAACCCAATTAGAACCAGGGACTACCCCAATATTGCATGGGAATTTTTACCTACCAAATTAATATATTTTGGGTCAAGAATTCTTTTGATGGTTTCTACTTTTCGAGATGTTTCCGTTGATATATGGCATGCCACGTAATTCTTCACGGTTTGAGAGATATTCATGTTTGAAGTTTGTAACCCCAGTTAGTGGGCTAAAACCCCATGGGGTTGTGGCATGGGTCATTGAAAATTCATAATTAATTTTTTTAAGCTCCTAAAATCCCTCCTACGTTCACTTTTTGAAGCCCCTCTCAACCTAACCATTTATATAAATTTTGATCCTCATATCCTCCTTATGCAAGGGATTTCACCATCTGAAATAGGTCATCGTGGAATTTTCACTATAAAAAATTTTCTACGAAGTTTCAAAATCTGATATTTTTATAATGCAAAGAAAAAATCCTAAGGAAGCTCCTGTGAAAATTTCAGATCAAGGTGTGCAATATTTTCGGAGATATGATCTGTGGAAGTCAGTGTTTTTGCAGGCTCCTGAAATTCATCTAAAAAAAGTGACCTTGGGAAAATCATCATAACTCTCTCTCTAAGTATCGGATTGGAATTCTGTAAAAAGTGGCAGATAGAGCATGGATATTATTTTTCTCTCTATCAATTTTAGAGAATAATGAAGAAACAGTGACATGTGGCACACCGTACAAGTTTTCTCTACTGGAGTAGTCCATAATTAGGGCATTGTGAGAAATTGGGCATATAACTCTCTTGAAGAATCCAAATTGGGTCAGACCTATGGCATTGGAAATATGACTCAGAGGACTACTACGAAACCAAAAATCAGATATTGGGGATCTAAAATAACATAGATACACCAGATTCAAGATCGAGCTCCTAGAAGGCAAGAAAAAGCTAGATCATGTGTTGTCAAGGGCTACAAAGGACCAGAATTTATAGGGCAGCAAAGCAATGCAAGGTGTAGAAGAGGGTAGCGTGACAAGAGCAGAAACAAAGGTGCAGAACAGTAGCAAGAATTTCATCACATGAAGTCTTCAAGTGGGCAGCACTGCATACAATCACTATAAAGGTATCATTGTACTAAGTCATTGTAAATACATTATTGTAAAAATTGTTCTAGTGTCTATCTACCAAGTGTTGAAGAGGTAGTGTTGGGAGGTCTAGGATCTTCATTAGGTGGTTGTGTCATAGTTGGGGTTATGGTCTAGTGTGTCTTCTTCTTCTACATCATTCTATATCATTGTAAAGTGGAACATTTTCCCTGGTACGGGAGTCCATTCTTCTTTTATTCTTCTATAGGGTATTAGGGTGGTGCTAGGGTGAGTTGTAGCTCATTGGGTGTTGGGGCATCCATTCAGTTGACTACTAAAGAATCATGGGTGTTTGAGTGTCCATCCAGGGGGAGCTGGAGAAGAATTATTTTCTAGATTCTAGGAAGTTGGAGCTTTATTTTCAATTGGAATTCAATATTAAATAATTATTAGAAAAGCATTAGGTGGTCTTTGTCCCGGAGTGGGTTTACAACTTAAAAAATGTGTGCATTTGTGTTCCTTTTGTTTACTGCTATCATTGTATATGAACTGATAATAATTGAAGATTAAATAATTCTCTAATTGAAATTAATATTGATTCACCCCCCCTCTCAGTATTTCCAACAATTGGTTTCAGAGCTTGGTTCCTATAATAGTTGTTTAACAGTTGGAAGGAGGTCATGGAGCATACCAAGAATGGTGTACCTCTGTTCAATGAAAATAATTATGCACTCTGGAAAGGAAGAATGGAGGTCTATATCTAGGCACAAGGTTATGAAGTATGGGACACTGTTCAAAATGGATTTACATCAACCGCGGATGAACAAGGTAAGAAGAATTTGGTAAATGATGAAAAATAAAATAATATTATTATCAGTGGACTTATTGAATCTGATTATCATAAGGTGTTGGGTTTTAAAACTGCAAAAAATGTATGGGACAAGCTTGAGAATATATATGCAGGTGACTCAAATGTCAAAGAAGCAAAGCTTCAAATCTATAGAGAAAAATTTGAGCAACTAATAATGAAAGAATATTGCAACATTGTTGCATACTTCCAATACATTGATGAAATAACCAATACTCTGGAAGGATTGGGAGAGCCAGTTGACGAGAAGATTATTATACGAAAGATTCTTAGAACGTTACCAGGGAGATTCAACCCAAAGGTATTGGTCTTAGAATACAGTGAAAATCTGGACAAACTCAGCAAAGAGGAATTAAATGGAGTTCTCATAGCATATGAAATGAGACTTGATGAAGAAGAGGGTACTTCGCATCTAGAAACTGTGTTCGTTGCATCTAAGAAAACCCATAAGGACAAACAACCTTCAATTGAAAAGACATACACCTGCAAGTGTGAAGAAAAGGGAGATGATGAAGAAGGTCTTCCAGATGAAGAATATTCTTACTTTATGAGAAAACTAAAAATTGGTAAGGGAAAATTAAAAGGTAAACTTCCATTGATATGTTTCGGCTGTGGTGAGGTTGGGAATTTCGCATCAAAATGTCTGAACATAAGTGATGGCAACTCAAAAGGAAAGAAAGGCTTTTATAAATTCAACAAGCAAGGATCCAAAATGAAATTTCTCTCTAAAGAAGATAGCTTATCATCCGATGAAGAAAATGATAGCGAAGAAGAAGCCAATGAGAGAGTATTGTTTATGGCCAAGCACAATAAACAAGAGGTATCAAACAATGAAGAAGAAGGATTTACCATAGAAGAATTTTCTAAGGAAGAAATCAAACTTATAAAAGAGCTCAAGGTAGAGAAGATTTGTTCCAATACTCTTGAAGAACAAGTTCAAGGTCTAAAAATTGAAGTTGAAGAACACAAATGCATTGAAGAGTCACCTCAAAAGAAGTTGGAAGAAAGCAACCAAGAAAAGGAAGAATTAGAAGTCGAAGTAGTCTTGCTGCGTAAGGAAGTGAAGAAAGGAAAAACTATCCAAAACTATAGAGGAGAGGAATAACCTGTTTCTGAGTTTTTATTAATAACCCAACGTTTCGGACTGTCTATGTGATTCCATCATCAGGGGTAGAACGTCAAAATTTCAAGAAACTTTTGACGTTCTACCCCTGATGATGGACTCACATAGACAGTCTGAAATGTTGGGTTATTAATAAAAACTCAGAAACATGTTATTCCTCTCCTCTATAATCTACTTCACCTGTATGGATTCTCTATTTAAAAATATCCAAAACTATGCCAACATCTCAAGGGCATTGGAAGAACTCATCAACAATCAACGATCTTACAATGACAGAACTGGCATCGGTTACAAAGAAGAAGAATCAGGACCTTATACAACAAAATACAATGAACCTATGAGATCTGACATGCATGTAGACTTCATTGGACAGGATTCACAAGAACAACCTTGGAAGAAAATTCCTCGATAAATATTTCCATCCAGGTACCAACATATGTTTTATGGCTACTGTTATTCATGTGGAAAATTTGGTCATAAAGCTGTAGAATGTCACACGTACCCCAGGAACGAATACAATTCCAGGAGATCTGTCAAATATGAACCCCCCATGGCTCAACTAAACATCAATAGATTTTAACATTTAAGAAATAATATTGAATGTTACAAATGTCGAAAATTTGGACACATAGCCAGAGACTGCAGACTTGAAAATCCTCCAGAAGAATCTTCGAAGCCACAGAACAAGCAAACATGGAAGAAGAAGAAGACTGATAATTGTGCTCTCGCTCTCAAGGCTCAAAACAACAAAGATGTGTGGTATGTTGATAGTGGTTTCTCAATGCATGTGACTGGAGATAGAAATAAATTTGTATCTCTGAAAGATAAGAAGGATGGAACCTTGTCCTTTGGAAATGATGGATCTTCAAATGTTATAGGATTAGGTATTGTCACTCTCGGAAGCAAAGATGCTCTAGCCAAGAAGGTTCTATTGGTTGAAAACATCAATCACAATCTATTCAATGTTGGACAAATGTGTGATCAAGGACACACAATTCTGTTCAACTCCACAAAATGTGAAATCAGGAAAGGGAGGTATGGTGAAATTGTGGCTATAGCAAGTCGAGCTCCAAATGACATATATGTTCTGGATGAAGCAACTAAAGGATGTCTAATAGCTAAAGAGGATGATATAATATTTGGTAGAAATGATGATCGACTAAGTAAGAAGTTTGCTACAAAGATGCAAATTGATTTCGAGATGTCTTTTCTTGGTGAGTTGACATGCTTCTTAGGGCTTCAAATATCTCAGCAAGAGAAAGGAATATTTATATGTCAAGACAATTACATCAAGGAAATGCTCAAGAAATTCAAAATGGAATATTGCAAACCCATCCTTACTTCGATGGTAACAGGTTGAAAATTGAGCATAGATGACTCATCTAAGGATGTGAATCAAAGGTTGTACAGATCTATGATTGGTAGTCTTCTGTATGTAACAGCCTCCCCGCCAGATGTTATGCAAGCAGTTGTAAAAGTAGAAAGATTCCAAGCAGCACCAAAAGAATCACATATTATTTCCATCAAAATAATTCTTCAATATCTAAAGAGAACAACATAATATGGCTTGTGGTATCCCAAGGGTGAAAATCTCATTATTCATTCCTTTACAGATGTAGATTGGGAAGGAAGTGTTGATGATCGTGAGAGTACTCGTGAAGCATTGGAATATATTTTCCAGAATCTTGGGATTCTCCCAAATTCTCATTAGATTTTCCTTATTCATAATATAAAGGGGGAGTGGAAGTGTGTACAGGTCTGCAAGATGGTTTTATGTTAGGGGGAATGGAAGTGTGTACAAGTCCACAAGATGTTTGTATGTCAGGGGGAGTTAACCTTTGCCATTGATATCAAAGGGGGAGAGAATTTTGTTGGAAGAGGTGTCATGATCGCAGGGGGAGTACTTGTGTTGCCATCAACGCCAAAGGGGGAGATTGTTAATCATCGGTTGTCATTGATGTCAACCCAAGAAACACTAGGGGCTACCCCAATATTGCATGGGAATTTTTACCTACCAAATTAATATATTCTGGGTCAAGAATGATTTTTATGGTTTCTACTTGTCGAGATGTTTCCGTTGATATATGGCACGCCACGTAATTCTTCACGGTCTGAGATATATTCATGTTTGAAGTTTGTAACCCCAGTTAGTGGGCTAAAACCCCATTGGGTTGTGGCACGGGTCATTGAAAAGACATAATTAATTTTTTTTAAGCTCCTAAAAACCCTCCCACGTTCACTTGTTGAAGCCCCTCTCAACCTAAGAATTTATATAAATTGTGATCCTCATATCCTCATGCAAGGGATTTTTCCATCTGAAATAGGTCATTGTGGAATTTTCGCTCTAAATTTTTTTGTACGAGGTTTAAGAAGCTGAAATTTCTATGAGGAAAATACGAAATACTGAGGAAGCCAATGTGAAAATTTCATATCAAGGTGTGCAATAGTCTTGGAGATATGATCTGTGGAAGTCAGTGTTTGTGCAGGCTCTTGAAATTCATCTCAAAGAAGTGACCTTGGGAAAATCGTCATGACTCTCTCTCTAAGTATCGGATTGGAATTTTGTAAAAAGTGACAAATATTGCACGGATTTTAGTTTTCTCTCGATCATTTTCAGAGTAGAATGAAGAAACAGTGACACGTGGCACGCCATACAAGTTCGCTCTACTGAAACAGTGCATAATCATTGTGAGAAATTTGGCATAACTCTCTCTTGAAGAATCCAAATTGGGTCAGACCTGTGGCATTGGAAAGATGACTCAGAGGAATACTATGGGACCGAAAATAAGATATTGGTGATCTGAAATAACAAAGATACACCAGATTAATTATCTAGCTTTGAGAAGGCAAGAAAAAGCTAGATCATGTGTTGCCAAGGGCTGCAAAGGACCAGACTTTCTAGGGCAGCAAAGCAAAGCAAGGTGCAGAAGAGGGTAGCATGACAAGAGCAGCAACCAAGGTGCAGAACAGCAGCAAGAAGTTCATCACATGAAGTCTTCAAGTGGGAAGCACTGCATACAGTCATTGTAAAGGTATCATTGTACTAAGTCATTGTAAATACATTATTGTAAAAATTATTCTAGTGTCTATCTACCAAGAATTGAAGAGGCAGTGTCAGGAGGTCTAGGATATTCATTAGGTGGTTTTTTCATAGTTTGAGTTATGTTCTAGTGTGTCTTCTTCTTCTACATCATTCTATATCATTGTAAAGTGGACCATTTTCCCTGGTAAGGGAGTCCATTCTTCTTTTATTCTTCTATAGGGTGGTAGGGTGGTGCTACGGTGAGTTGTAGCTCATTGGGTGTTGGGGCATCTGTTAAATTGACTACTGAAGAATCTCGGGTGTTGGAGCGTCCATCCAGGGGAAGTTGGAGAAGAGTGCTTTTCTAGATTCTAGGAAGCAGGAGCTTTATTTTCAATTGGAGTTGAATATTAAAGAATTATTAGAAAAAAATTAGGTGGTTTTTGTCCCGGAGTGGGTTTCCACCTTAAAAACTATGTGCATTTTTGTTCCTTTTGTTTGCTGCTATCATTGTACAAAAACTGATAATAATTGAAGATTAACTAATGCTCTACTTGAAAGTAATATTGATTCACCCCCCCTCTCAGTATTTCCAACACTTATATCGCTTGATTGATAACTTCCATGGAAAACAGAAGACATAAAACAACATAAAGGCAATACGATCTATTCAAGTTAAAAAAATTGAATCGATTAAATTCATAAATACACATATAACATCATTGACACGTGCATTAGGAAAGGAACAAATGTCTTTATTATGAAGTATAAGGAAGAGTTCAACCATTTGATCGATTCGCTATCACTCATCTAGCTTGAGTCCCATCCTCATCACATCCAGCATCAACAATCCAACAAAATCATAGTAAATGCACAATACCTCCAAGAACTGATATCTCACCAACATAATTCTACTTGACACAAATTCTTGCTCTCTTGTGCACTATGTTCAGTGCTCTATTTATAAGAAGATGAAGGTAGTTTGACATAAATGAATCATTGAATGGATTTCCTAAAAATAGATGAAGAGGTTTCCATGTTCATGGGAATAGGAGGATAAGAGATTTAATGACTTCATGGGTTCCAAATTCAAGGCTATCAGATGAGGTGAAAGCTGGAACAACTTCTAGAAGTCACTATAGGTTGGGAATATTCCTGGAATCTAATGAACAACTCGCTTTGAGTCAACCAACGCACTCTAAAGTGGGCCTATATCCTCTACAACGCAGCCTTGCATGGGAGTAGATTCTCTGCAAAGTAGTTACAACTATCTAGGGATGCCTTGATGGCTCAATGGGGCACTTCAGCTGGCATCTAAGCAGTGAAACTTTCATGAAAGAATACCATCAATGTGATGACTTGTTTACGACATGTAGCAACAAATTTAGAGTATGATAGACCCTAATGAATATTAATCTGTGTTTTGGGATGATGCCCAAATTGACCTGTAAGAGTGTTGAATCTTGATGCATGTTATTGATTTGTGCTCTTAATCGTGAATTTAATTCTGCAGATTGGTAGAGTATATTTGAGTATTATGTTTTAGTAAATTTAATTACAAATTTGAAACTACATTAAAATTATTCATGGTACCAGAGCTAGATTCAAAGTAGAGAAGAGAATTCGAAGTTGTCATTTCAAGAATATTCGAGGTTCCAAATCAGGTTGCATTATTTCTTCAAGACCAAGGAGACGACTTGCAATGGACTAAGGCTCAAGTATAACCTTGAGGATAGCTCAAATTATGTTGCATGGAGGGATCATATGGAGGTAGTACTGGAAAATAATGGGTTGAAGTACTAAATTGACAATGATGTTTTGAAAGCAGCAATAACTAATGCTCAGAATCTATCAAAATGGAAGAACTGTGTTGCTAGGGCAAGCAGAAGCATATTGGAGAGAGTTTTAGATCATATTTTCTCCAATATCCAAGAGAAAGAGACTTTGTATGCAATGTGGAAAACACTGATAGAGTTGTTCTAGAATAGTAACAACCACAAGAAATTGGCGCTCAAGGAAATGATTCATAACATAAATATGGAAAATAATGAACCAATTCCGTAGAAGTTGAGCAGGTTTAGAAAGTGTTGTGATGAACTTCACAAGTTCAATGTTACTTTTCTTAAAGAATATTTTGTAGCTCTAGATCTATTGGGTATTCTCAAGAGTTGGCAGAGTTATCAATATTCTGTAAATGGTAGAGAGAAACTAACACAGTGGGAGAGGGTATGGTATGATATAGTGCAAGAAGAAATAAGGCGGAGAAAAAAATATGGGACCTCATCCAAGGTTGAGGATGAGGAGAAATGTGCCTTGGATGGAAAGGAAAAGAAAGGGAAAGGGAATAAATCCCAATCCAAAGAATATTCCAGTCAAGGGGGGCAAGAAAAAGGACTTGTCGAAAATCAAATGCTTTCACTGTCATGAATTCATGCACTATGCCACAAAATTCCCACATAAGAAAAAAAGCAAGAAGACCTCAGGAGGAGTGGAAGGTGAAGCTCTAACTTCACAATTTGACCTTGATTTTACCCTCATTGTATGCATGGAAATCACAATTATGGGAAGTGTTTGGTATCTCGATAGTAGTGCCTCATTCCATGTGACAATGAACAAATATTTCTTGAGTGACTTGGAGAAGAAAGACCTACATATGCACATTGATATGGGAGATGATGGGAGGTATAGCGCGATTGATATCAGTAAAATTACTTTTCAAAGGGAGTCTGGCTCCCCTATCAGGGTAAAATATGTGATGTATGTTCTGGGTCTAAAGAAGAATTTGGTTTATGTTACGGTATTGGAAGACCATGGCTACGATGTGATATTCAACAAAGGAAATGAATCCTTGAGGAATATATCCATGGGAAAAATGAAGCAGATCAGGGTTCGGGTGAAGAACCTCCATAGGTTGGATGTGTCAGAAAGTGTTGCTTTGAGCACAAAGGCAGAGAAGGTGCAGAGACGAGATGTTGACAAATTATGGCACATAAGACTTGGCCATTTGCACCATGGATATTTGATGATCATGTAACAAATAACCACATACATCCATAATGGAGCATTGGTGTATTAGAATATATGAAAAGGGTGTACCTTGGAGAAGTACACAAAATCCACCTTCAATGATAAGGATATCAAGACGCATGTAATCCTTGAAAGGATCCACTCCGATGTTTGTGGAACTTTCTCGACTTCCTCCACAACCAAGCACATGTATTATGTTATATTTGTGGATTATTTCTCACATAGTGTTGAATTTTATTCAAGTAGAAGAAAGACCATAAATTCTCCAAATTTCTTGAATTTAAAGCACTTGTTGAGAAAGACACTATCAACAAGTGAAGGCTCTCAGGAGCGATAACTATGGCGAACATGTGTTGAATGAGTTTTATAAATTTTGTGAAAAGGAAGGAATTCGATGGGAGTTGACAACATCCCATAACCCACAACAGAATGGGGTGGTTTAGAGGAAGAACACAAGCATTGTGGGAGATTCACAGGCGATGTTGCATGGTCAGAGCCTACCTCCACACTTATGGGCCAAAGAATGCAACACAACGATATAAGTGTAGAACAGGAGTCCTCATTGGATTCTCGGGATGAGTACACCAAAATAAGTTTTTTCAGGGAATAAACCAGATGTGTGACACTTCAATATATTTGGTTCATCTGTGTATTTTCATGTTTTTAAGGATGCAAGGAAAACTTTAGACCCAACCTAATGATATAAGTGCAGAACAGGAGTCCTCATTGGATTCTCAGGATGAGTACACCAAAATAGGTTTTTTCAGGGAAGAAACCAGATGTGTGACACTTCAAGATCTTTTGATCATCTGCATATTTTCATGTTTTGAAGGATGCAAGGAAAAATTTAGAGCCAAAAAATGAGTTGGGAATATTTGTGGGGTACACTAATACACCCGAAAACTATCAGGTGTACCTTCCATCACTTAGGATGACAATTGTTCGTAGAGATGTGGAGTTTGATGAAGAGAAGGAAATGAAGTATTCCCTTCAGAGGGAGCTTCATTTGTATGCTTATCAGGAGCATTTGAATCTAAAAGAAGAACCTCAAGAATATGTGGAGTAGCCACATGCAGAGGATCAGAGAGTGGAGACAACCACTCAAGCATATACATACAGGGAAGGAAGAAAGTGGACCAAGGAAGATGACATATTATTACAGGATGCTAGAGAGAATGTGGGAGCACCCACATTACAACATAGGCAGAGGAGGTCACCAAAATAGTACACATGCTACATGGCTTTGATGAGTGAGATATTAGAGACAGAACCAGCCTCATTCAAGGAACCTGTAGAGAAGCTATTATGGGTTGATGCTATGGTAGAGAGATATGATTCCATTGTCAAAAACTGTGTTTGGGAAGTGGTCCCTAGACCTATAGACAAGTCAGTAGTGGGTTTCATATGGCTTTACAAAGTAAAGCATGCAACAAACGGAATCATTGAGAAGGACAAGGCCATATTCGTGGCCAAGGGTTACTCTCAGGTAGAAGGGATTGACTATAAAGAGACATTTTATCTTGTAGCAAGGTACTCTTCCATCAGATCAATTCTAGCTCTGACTGCACATATGGGTTGGAAAATCCACCAGATGGATGTGAAGACAACACTCCTAAATGGAGTGACTGAGGAGGAGGTGTAAATTGAACAACCTAATGGTTTTGATGCCTTAAACATAGAGTCACATGTATGTCGACTCAAGCGAGCATTGTATGGGCTGAAGAAAGCACCTTGTGCTTGGTAAACAAGGATCGATATCTACCTCACCAGTTTTGGCTTCACCAAAAGTGAAGCAGATGCAAATCTTTACCACATTCTGGTAGAAGGTAAATTGTTGATTTTAGTCTTATATGTTGATGACTTGATTTTGACTGGTGAGGAATAACTTATCAGGTCCTGTAAGGAGGATCTTGCAAGAGAGTTCAGATTGAAATGAATGGTATTGATGCACTATTTCCTTGGTTTGGAAGTATGACAAAGAGATGGGGAACTATTTTTCTCTTAGGGAAAGTATGCCAACGATATACTTCAGAAGTTCAACATGGAAAAATGCAAACCCATGGAGACTCCTCTAGCGATCAACTGGAGGAAAGAGGATACTAATTCAGGTGAGGAATTGGATGCTACCATGTATAGGAATTTTTTGGGTTCTCTAATTTATTTGGTGAATACACAACCAAACATGTGTTAAGTAGTCAATCAATTGAGCCAAGCCATGGTTTGACTAACCAAATTATTTTGGAGGGCTACTAAACATGTACTACGGTATCTTAGAGGCACCATTCAGTTTGTAATTTGGTATAAATCGACAAAGGGAGTGAAGTTGAAAGGGTTCAAATATGCAGATTGGGGAGGTAGTCCATCATATAGGAACAAAACTTGGGGAGGAATTTTCAATATTGGGTCAACAAAAGTTTCTTGGTACAACAAGAAGCAAAGATCAGTTGCACTTAGTTCAGCAGAAGCCAAGTCGATGGCTACTATCCAAGCATCTTGTGAAGCTATCTAGATGAGAAATATTCTTGTTGGGTTATTTGGTCAGATGATGGATCCTACCGTGATTCACTGTGACAATAAGAGCCGTATCAAACTCTCTGAAAATCCATTTTTTCATGATCGATCCAAGCACATTGATATCCGATACCACCATCTATGATATTGTGTACAGAGGTTGATAATGTTGTTGTAGTACATTCTGACAGAGGAACATGATGTAGATATTTTTACAAAGTCCTTGTGTTGTAGCTCGTTTTCACTATGTACAAAATGTGAAAAAGAAAAATTATATATTCCAAAAAAAAATTCTCATAAAGAAAAAATCAAATATTACTTAGGATAATATTTTTCTTTTGAAGAACAAAAAGGTGGATTAATTTTATACTAAGATAATGCAACATTAACTAAGGTTATGATTGGTGGGGAAACTATGGGAGTTCAAAGGATCAAAAAATTAAATTTTAAGCATGTTTGTCATGTAGTCTCATTGGATATGTCGAGCCTTCCCCACAGAGGAAACCCGACATCACAACAAGCGCAATGGTTATCGATGTAGGTGCCCTTGTAGAGGAATCACTATCAAATGCCTGACTTTCGATCAACGACAAATATTTGATATGTGATCATTCTTAGATGGTCCCACTTACCACCATGGGTGCTCCCATGAATGGTATATGGATACCATTGAGGGTCTACGACAAGCGAACGTGACTGTGCCGCATCGTTGAAACCTCACCACCATGTCATCTTAACCCATCACATCATCATTGTCACATAATACACATTATCACTGCCATTTTACTCTGTACACCCATCACCTCCACATTTAATCTTGTTTTCCCTCTCATTTTTTCTTGTTTTCCCATAAAAATATCTTTTACTACTCTGAAAATTTACATTGGTTGTTCATTTTACATGCATCAATAAGAACATTCATGCCTGCCAAATTATCAAATTCGGATTCTAGTGTAAACTTTCAGTATCAAGGTACTTATCATTGTGTTCTCCCACTCAGTTAACTTAAAATGTCGAAGAAAGTTTCCATGACCAGCTCTGCAACCCTTATTCCCCTCATGGACACAAAAATAAATATTTTTTACTCTGTTTTCTCCTTAAATTTGATGGAACTCCACCAAAACATTATAGAAGGAAAAATTGACTCCCCTGTATACTCCGTCATAGTAAAATCAGGCCTATTCTCTGCCATAATTCCCCAAACATGTGCTTACCCTAAATTTATTACTTGGTTGGTCTCTTCACTATACCCCCATAATTTTTTTTCCAAATGACTGCAGTAAGAGAAAATATCTTTCAGGTTTCTTCCCTACTAATTCAACAAGCTCTGGATTTTCCATCTTCAAAACATTATACTTCATTTTTAGAGAAAACCCTGTCAACATTAACCTTTCAAATTTTTTTGTTTAAGAGAATTCCCAATCCACTTTATATATTATGTTAGCAGGACAAACTTTAACTCTGAAACCAACCCAATTTCCCCTAGAAACCTTTGTTGAAGATGTTGGGACAATTCTGCAAGTAATTTCTAGGGTTTTGGGAAGGGAAAATACTTCTTTGGTTGACCGTGTTGTTTTAGGGATGTTCAATTAAGTCATGCATCATGAAACTATTCTTGATATACCAACCTTCTGGGAGGGATTAATAAACTCTCAATTGTCAAATTTGAATATTACTGGTTGTTTTAGGTTTCCATCACTAGTGACTTATATGTTCCTTTATGTCCATGTGGAAATGTTTATGCATTTAGGCTTGAACATAATGGATTCCCACAAGACAAAACAATCAATAGTAAATTGGATAGATACTATAAGAAGTCACCCTAATCATGAGGTTTTTGTATATTTTACTTTTTCTTTCATGTCAGTGGTATATTCCATTATAAACAACTCTGTTACACCATGCCTCTTACCAAAATCCCAATCCTTCTTACAACTTTGAAAATATGTCAAAGTAGGAGATTGGTTTCAGATTGAAGATTATGTTGAGATCATATTGTATGGAGCAGAGGTTTCCCCTTAAAAGATTCATTCTTTTGTGCCAATGATATTTTTTTATTTGGAATTCATTAGAAAAAGTTCGAATGTGGATGTAGTTCATTTTGTACCAGCAAATAAGGGGCATTTATTCAAGTTTCCTAAGACTGTTGGGCCTTTTATTGTTAATAATAGACATGCTATGGAAGAAGTTGAGAAAATAATTCAAGACATGTAATTTCAGAAAGGGGTAAAATGGCCTTATGATCCTCACCATATTATTTTAAAATTAAGGGTAGAGAACTCTTATGCTCCCTATATACATTAATCTATACCAGACATTGAAAAATTGGCCAATTGTGGTAAATCAGAAGCACAAAAAGGAATGGAGTTTGAGACTCCACATCCTATAGAAAAAAGGTTTGAAAAGAGGAGTTGAAGAGATAATTTATTTGGATGGTGAAACCAATCACAGTTCTAAGAAGAAAAAATTTCATGAGAAACAGGATTTCGAGCCTCTGGTTGAAATCTCCTCTAGTGCATCTGGTTTTCAATTGCAATTGGAAGAAGTGACATGCACACATTCTTCCCTTGTTCCTGAAGAATATTTTGAGATTTTTGTCTCAGTTTTAAAGGATTTGTATGGCCAAATTGAATAAAAGAACACAAAAATTAAAGAAAATGTTGTGTCCTAGCTTGAAGCCCAATAAATTTTAGAGTATCACACTAGATTTTTATCAGCCATGGATCTGGAAAGAAATCAACTCAAATTGTCTTGTTCTCATCCATCTTCTTTAACTGTTTCTTCATAAGGAGGTTTCAAAACTATAAATATAATGGTAGATGTGTTGATGGCTTGAAATTTCTGCCTCAACATCAGGGAAAACCACCCAGTCGAGACCATAGAGAACATCATTTTCTATTTGGATCGATGGCTCTGACTGGGATTATGGGACCAATTTCCCGTTTAAGAAAAATTATAAAAGGATGGTATGTATGTATAATGGTTTAAATGTAACTAGGACTTGAAACACAATGAATACTTAAAATTAATATCTATCATGGGAAAGCTTATATATACATATGTGATCTAAACATGATTTCATAAACAATATGACAATGTATATTATCAAACGATTATGAAGTTAAAACAACAAATGATAGCTAAATTTAATTAAATAGTTAGTTAAATTTGCTAATAAAACTTATCACATATATATGATTTCGTTTTTTATACATATATCATATGATTCCAATCACACATAATAATAGTGAAATATGTCTGACTACTCTCAATGCAAATATGATAAACTTAAATCAAATAACCATTTAACTCTTAAGAAAATGAAAAACAGACAAATAATAGTACCTGATATATTGTAACTCTGTTCATGAGAAGATGATAGTGGTTCAACCTTATATTAAGATAACTTGAGTTACAATAGTGCAAAAAAAAGCTTTCTCTCCAAAATTCAAAACCCCTTCTCAATTCAAAATGAAGGGGATTTATAGTTTTTTAATCAAATAAAATAATAGAAAAGTAGAATAAAATTCTGAAGCGGTTTTAACAAACAACGCTTCAAATAAAATAATAAGACAAATTTAGATTTTTGTTGTAACAAATTAGCTAAGACTATGATGAAGACTGCCCTCCCATATGTTGTCGAAGTTCGTGAATATATGTCATGGGATTCAATTCAGGTGGGGATTGCGGTTGTATCATGGAATTTGATCAGTCAATATAACATCCCTAAGTGTTGGTAGCATATGGGTGGTTGTGTTGGATAAGAATCTCAACATTAGCCATTAACTATGAGGCTTAAACAAGAAATTCCAATGGAATTTTAGGTCAATCTTTGATAGATTTTCAATCTTCTCAACCTTTTTCTTTGATAATTCTTGCAATGTTTTGGTCAATAATTTGATATCGGGGGGGGGGGTTCCCTTGGGGCAGTCTAGAATAATATTTTCCTGCAGTAATTGTCACTTATGGATTAAATGAGGTCTGTTATCGTTCTATAATTTTAAGATTCGAAAGAATAATTATATAGGACAACATCAAAACCACTTTAGAGCCTAGAATTTGGCCCTCCTAGACTCAGAGAAGGATCTCTCTTTTAGATTTATCTTTGTTTTATGAATCTGCTATTAGGCTATTTATAATGATTGTAGAGACTAATTTTTGATTGATCGTTTGATTGGACTATTAGATCTTATTTAAACTAATTCCATTGGGCTATGGAGTCATAAAAAGGTTGGGTTGTTGCATCAAAATTTCAAGAGCATCCACAAGGAAAAATAACTATGCTTACTAGATCTTAAAACATAATGAATTATGAGATGAAAGAAATAGTGAATTCAGTAATGGTTAAAAAGAAATTAAGAATTTCTTAACCAGAATTCAGAAGAAAAACAATTATATTGTAAACATAGCCAAAGCTAATATTCTCTAATAGAAAATCTTAATCTTCAAATGTAATATCCCAAAAGGGAGAATGCAGTAATACAATAACACAATAATTGAAACTGCAACAAAGTAAGCATTTAATCTAAATACACCATAAAATAGACATAAATAGCTGATCCATTTTATTATATAGGAGGTGTAATACAAGTAAACAAATTCTCAAAATATGAGACACTCAAGCCAAAGATATGGCCTAGAATGACCCTGAAATGATCCCACAAGAGGGACCACGTAACTACTTGTTGGGGCCCTTGTTTTGAAATCAAACAGTTTTGAGTTGTGGATAGTACGTGGCAGGACGCAAC
This sequence comes from Pinus albicaulis, assembly GCA_034641835.2. Taxonomy (NCBI): domain Eukaryota; kingdom Viridiplantae; phylum Streptophyta; class Pinopsida; order Pinales; family Pinaceae; genus Pinus; species Pinus albicaulis. The sequence goes on from CM076578.1 coordinate 1,843,717,688, forward strand.
CATGGTAGGCAGGGAGCTGTCAAGGTTGCGAAGGAATGAAGAATAGGTGGTGTTATTTCCCCGTAATTTCAACATATTGGTGAGACCGAAGCTATGGAGAGGACACTTGAACCACTTTGGGATTCTAGGATCTAGCCCTCCTGAATCCAAAGAGGGATCTCTCTATAAGTGCAAAGATTGATTTATCTTTAAGGCTTTTGAATGTGATATTAGGCTAGTTATTAAGAACAAGGGTTTTTGTTTGGTTTTGGATGGTTGAGCATGATTTTTAATTGAGTGGAAAATCCTAAAATGAAAGAGTTTCAAAGGTGTGAAGTTGCAAGCAATCAGAACAAGATTTGGCTGATAGGATAGATATAACGTTGGTTTTTAGTCCATTGGGCTATGGAGTCATAAAAGGGTTTAATTATGCAACAATTTCAAGAGTGGTCCAAGGGGAAAGTCATCTATATCACAATATCTCTTAGATAAAATGATGGAATGGAACAATAAAAGTGTTGAAGGGGTGGAAAAAGACGATAATTTCAACTACGATTTATCAGTCTTTCCAAACAAGAAAAGCCTTTTAAATAACTATTTAAAACCAACCAAAGGACAGGGCTAACCATAAACTTCTTTGGACAAGTTCGTATTAAATCTAACTCATTAGACAAACAATCCAGTAATCCACATAATTACTTTCAGAAGGGATGAAAACATATAAGAAAAACAAAGCGCAACCTAAGATCAGATAAGATACTTTTAAATCTAAACTGCTTTCAGCATACTCTTAGGGAAACTTTCAGAACTACCTTTGGAGAAAGAAACTAGAAGACAGGGCAAACCACAAACTTCTCTAGTCTAACTTTACTTAGCAGATAATGAAAATAACATTCAATAACTTCCTTTCAAGCTTCGCACATCAAGACAGGGGCAAACCAACATTCCTTGATAATGTTAACACTTAACTTAAGTCATTCTTAAACACAAAATTTAGAGGAAAACATTGAGATAAAGCTTATCAGTCAGAGAAGGGTACTGTAAACAGTAAATCCTAACTCTATGCTTGCTGTTATTTATCAGAGAATAAGTGGACAAAATGGCATACATGAAAGGAAAACAATAACACAGAAAGAAGAACTTCACTAATGCTATAGACTAGGATCCCAAGAATCAGCTTGTATATTGATGTCAATCCAGTTACATTCTTCAAGTCCAATGTTTCAGTTCAGCAATCATATTTTCTTCTCAGCCTAACTTATTTGATCAAAAACAGAGCTTCAAGAGCCTTTGAACACTATTTACATGTAGAATTTTTCGAGCACAATTATATTTCAAAGTTCTGCAACCAACCCTTTACAATGAGCTCCTCAAGAAGATTTTATAGAAAAATAATGAGGAGGTGGGATGGGATAAAAGATCTTCTAAGTTCAATTAATACAGTTTAATGTTTCTCGGCCTTTAAGGGGCTCAATGGAGAAACTTTCTGATATTTCCTCTGTATTAATTGGTTCAAATTAAGTATTAAGCTTGCTGGGGAGATTATTTGACTTTAAGGCTTTCCCTTATCTTTGTAATAACTTCTCTAACAATTTAAATTAGTTTCTTCGATTTGGAATAACTGTTCAACTGTATTGGGGCAAATATCTTATATTTTGGTCATACTCGGCCTCTTTTGAATGCTTTGAGGCTATAGGTGGCTTTTGGTAGCTGAGAGGATTCAATTAGCCTCTTATGTGGCAGTGGAGGCTTTCTCAGATTGATAGATCTAATTGTCTTTCTTTAATCATTGTTAATTTTGATTTGATTCTGTGTGTTAGGCTTAATTAGGCCTAAATTCTATCTTCTGTCTTTCAAACTATGTTTAATTGAGTGGATTAGGATTTAGATGGTCGTTTGAGGCCATAATCCCTCAAAACTGTGTAAACAGTCTTCAATTCTTCATCTCTGCTGTGGTTGGATATTTTCACACTGATACTCTTTGTTTTATTAAATTTTGTTGTGTCTTGTTGATGTGCATGTGCGTAGATGGTTTTAAATGGCATCAGTGCTCATGAGGCACGGACGAAACATGGTGTTGACCCCTGTGGAATAATATTCTTTGATGAATAAAGGCCTGGGGGATCGTCATCCCTGGCCTTAAACCTTCTTTTAAATCAATTGAAAACATTTTAAAACCTACATAAACCAAGAAAAATTAGAAAAATTCTATGTATTTGGGTTTAACTGCTTTGGAGGTTGGGGTTAGAATGCAGCCATTGGATGAAAGCATCCAATGGCGAGGATTGCTTTGCGGGAGTCGAAAGGGAGGCAGTTGGATAAACGGTGAAAGAGATTAAGTTAGGGCCGTCGATCTGCAAAGATCGACAGTCGAGATTTATTGGGGGAAAAATAATGTAGAGGGCCACATTATAATAAAATAGGCGAAAATGTGAAGAGAAATGAGAAAATACCTTTGGTGGAGGAAAAATGTGTTGAAAGGAAATTTGGGGTTTCTGAAAGGGATCTGGGCCGTCAGATGAGATCGGCCTCAGAGATCAACAGCGGAGGTTGATCGATAGAGTCCCTTGGAGGATGGCGAAGGGAAATAGTTCAAAAGTGAGATTGAATGCGAGCCGTTGATCTGCAGAGAACAACGGCGGAGATTAAGCACGATGGAATGCAATGTAAATGGGAAGGGTGGTTTCGGTTAAAGAAACCAGCGGTTTCACGCAAGAAAATGGAGGAAGGCAAGTTTTAACTTTTCGAATGAGATATGCGTTAGAGCCTGACACGTGGCATTTAAAAACCACCTATATCGCATAGATTTGAGGAATCAACTGTCGGGCTTAAATTTACGCGAAACTGCACATCGGCCGTCAGATCAGGGGTCTTAGATCGGACGGATGTGGAGAGAGCGCAATGGCGATGAGATGCACGGGCGGAAGCAGGTAAGGTGGTTTTAATCTGGACCATCCGAGTAGGGGATGAACGGCGGAGATTGGATTTGGAGAAAAGTAGGACCCAAAGGAGTTGGGCCTATCAGGATAAATCTGGGCCGTCAGATGAAATAGATCAACAGTTCAGATTTGATCTGTGGGTTTAATGAAATAAATATGAGGTGGGGGCCAGGCGGGGAGAGGATTAATGAGAGCCGTTGATCTACAGAGATCAACGATGGAGATTCGCCGAAAAAACATTATACAACGGGGTTCATGAAATTAACCAAAGGTGCGAGGATTGATCTAGACCGTCAAATCTTAATGTATGGACGGCCCAGATGCAATCGGAGAACGTGATAGGTGGGGGAAAAGGATAAAAATATCTGATGCAATTTATCGAGGGTCGTTGATCTGAGGACCAGATCGACGGTGGGAAATGAATCTGGGGAGGTCACAGGTGGGGGAATGGGCTTAATATTAGATCGATGTGGGCCGTCAGATCTAAGCCTGGTGGGGGGGATCAACGGCGGAGAATTCATCGGGAGGTTGCCAATTGGGAGGGGCAATAAAATATTTCAACACGCCCAGTGGAAATCTCCAATGCGAGATCTTGCCGATCATTGATTGGTTTAAGATCAACGGTCGGGAATGGTTTAGACTGTGAACTGGCGGAACCCTTTGAAACATAAGAAAATCAGATTTTTAATGAAATAAAAAGGATATATTGTATCAGGGAAGGGTTTTATATTATGTTTAGTGCCATATTGCGGGGCCTTTGGGTATATGAAGGAAAGCGAAGGTCGAGGGTTTATAACAAAGGGGCTCATCGGAATTGGAGCAAAGGAGGGGCCTTTCAAAATGCTCCCGATGAAAATCTCCGACGCGAGATTTTATTGATCGTCGATCGGTTTTAGATCAATAGTCCTTTTCCTTTAAAACAATGAAATAGTGGGCTTTAATATAAACGTAGGAAAGTGGTTTTTTAACAAAATACAAAGAGAAAATTTGGTTTTTTGCTAAGTCTTTTTATGTTTTAGCGCAAAGGAAGCAAGGGATCGGGAGTTTATACAAAGGGAGCCAATCACATCGGAACTTTTATGTAACAAAAGAAATGCACCCATCACAAATGCCCTGATGCAATAAGCGATTTTGGACTTAGTGCTTGGTTCTAGCACCAAGTCACATGGTGGAGAAGTGGTTTAGGAGCTTAGCTGAAGGGGGCTAAAGCCTTAGTTAAAAAGACTATTTTTTGGCTTTTTAAACAGAGTTTTTAAGGGAAAATGAGGGTTTCGGTAGAGGAAATAAGGCTTTTTAAAACTAATGGAAGGAGTCCAAATGATTTTAAAAGGGTCTTAAAGTGATTTTGAAGGTTAAAATGATGAAAATGGAGGAATTTTTATGAGGAAAAGGGGATGAAATGGAGGTTAATGATGAAGGGAAGGAGGAGTAAAAAGAGGGGAAAATGGAGTTTTTTGCAACAGTCTTTTCTTCAGGATAACAACAGATTTTTAGAATTTAGAGGGAAACAGTAGTGAATATTAACTCAAGAATAAGTCAACTTCACAAGACTTCAAGAACTAACAATTTTGCAATAAAACTTGTTTCTTGAAGGCTTTCAAAAATGATTTAGCCAACATTTGATATGACAAATTTTATAGGTGGCTAACAGTGGCTCCACATGGGGATGGTGCCTTCTTGAAGGCATCAAGAACTTCAGACTTGTATTCTCTAGGGGGTTGATCAGTGCCTCATCCATTGGGCTGCAACTTTCTTCACTTGGATGATCTTCTTTTGCTTCTGAAAATGTTAGCAGCCATGAAAGACAAGGGAATAGTATCAAACCAAGCTTTCTACCTACCCAATCCTACTGATCTAAAATTTTTTCTTCTTTCAGAGTGCACTTGGATTGGAAAACTCTTCTATAAACATTTTATTCTTTTGAAAGTGAAAAACTAGTCTATTTCTACTTCTTATTTCTTCATGAACTCAGATTAAACAGTTGAGTTCATAAGCTTCTCTACCTAATCTACTATCTGTTAGAATTAAATAGTCTAACAGATTTTTATTCACTAATTTCTAAAATAGAAATTTAAAAGCATACAAGTCAGGATTGAACAGTCTAACTTGTTGCTGATCTATGGCATAAAAACAAGCTGCACATAGATAATAATTTTGCAGAAAATTAAATCAAAATGGTGAAGGCTTAAGATCTGAAAGTTTTCAGCACATCCTTCTCTTTTCTTCAGCTCTGTTTTTTAGTTTGTTTGAGTTGTTTTTCATTTTTTCTCTGGTTCAAGTTTTGAGCATATCAGAACCAGTTTACTTCTGTCTTTGACTCAAAAATTAAATAGTTTTAGAGCCATTCTTCTTTTGAAAACTGAGGTTCAGATTTTGAGCTTGTTTGAACCTTTACTTTTCTATCCTAATATACCTAACTAATAAGCCAAGATTGAGCTTTTTAGCAAATCTGATTTCACTAACCTATCAGCAGTAAATTTAAAACTAATTAGTCATGATTAGGTTGTATGACTAACTAGGAGTGTGTTTTTCAGGAGTGGCATTTGAGCTTCCAAACTTTCAGATTTTGTTTCTTTTTTTGGTATGGGGTTGTACCTTTATTATTTTTACAATCAGCCCTCTTTTCTATTTCTATTGTTTTTGTATTTTTTCATTTTACAACTTTGAATGCAATGATGGATGAAATATTTATAATGAGAAAAAAGATAAAAAGGCTTTCACACATGATAGGATCAAGAGAAATAATGTTTGAGCATCCTGCCATTGACAGGACTCCCAAACAGTTCAGCTCCATTCAACTCCTGCAAAAAATAAGCATTATTACCAGCAGAATAATGAATGAGATAAGGACCAAGCCATAAGTTATCAAATTTCCCATGCTTTCCCTTGTCTTCTCTCCTTGAGTCCCACTTTAACACTTTGTCACCAACATTGAAATTATTGGCCTTTGTCCTTCTATCAAAAAGCTTATTGATGCTCTCTTGCTTTTGTAATGCTCTGTTGTAAACCTCCTCATAGGTTTGCTGAAGATGTATAGTCTGATTGATCCTTCTGATCAAGTCATTGTCTTTAGATTGCACTTCTTGGATCAACTTCATAACTGGCACACCAAGGCTGGTTGGAAAAATTGCATATGTACCATACACAAGCTGATAAGGTAACATCCCAATAGATTTCTTAAGTGTTAATCTGTCAGCCCATAGTGCATGTACAAGCTTTGTGTGCCAAGACTTCTTGTTTTCCTCCAGCAACTTCTTGATTATGTTCACCAAACTCTTGTTTGAGGATTCTTCTAGCCCATTACCTTGAGGGTAATAAGCAGTAGAATGACCCAATGTAATCTGATATTTGTGATAGAATTCAACCATCTTCTTGGATCCAAATGCAACAACATTATCAGTGTTGATCTTTCTAGGAAAGCCAAATCTAGAGAGGATATGAGTCTCAATGAATTTTATGATGACAGAGTCATTGGCTTGCCTAGAGGGGATGGCTTCTATCCATTTGGTGAAGTATTCTGTTGCAGTGAGAATCCATCTATGCTGGGCAGATGAAGGTGGATGGATTTCTCCTATGAAGTCAAGTCCCCACTGTTGAAAAGGAGCTTCAACAGTGACTGGATGCAAAGGTAAGGGAAGCAACTTTCGTTTGCCTTCAAAAAGTTGGCATTTATGACAGGCAATTATCATCTTGTGTACATCTAGAAAGAGGGTGGGCCAATAGTAACCAGCTCTAAGGATTTTGTTGGCTGTTGTCTTCCAGTAGAGGTGGCCTCCACATTCCCCTTCATGGAACTCGTGCTTAACCTTCTCTGCATCATTCTCAGGCAAAAATTTAAGCAATAACCCACTTGCATTTTTCCAATAAAGACATTTATCCATAATGAAATAGTTTACAGCTTTTAACTTTAAAAACCTTGCCTTTGTTTTTTATAAACTAGGAGGTGTATTCAAATTAAGAAAAACATATAGAATATCAACATACCAAGAGGAATTCATAAAATGATCTTCAATAATGGGAGTTGATAATTCTTCTTGTTCATCTAAAGCATTTATCATATTTATATCAAGAACTTCAAAATTGGATTCAGCCATTAATCTAGCTAGACCTTGGCCTTTAATGAATTTAGTGGGCTTGATTTCTAAATCATATTCAAGTATCATAGCTATCCACTTTCCTCTCTTATTATCTGGGTCCTGTGTTAGAATGTCTTTCACAACTGAATTTGGGACAAAGGCAATGATGTGTGAGTGAAAAATGTATACTCTGAAGTCTTTTAAAGCTTTGACCAAAGAAAAAGCTTTCTTTTCCATAATGTTGTACTTCAGAGGAGCATCTCTCAATGCCTTGCTAAATAATTCAATGGGCTGCTCTTGTCCCTGTGGATTTTTCTACAATAGGACATCAGCTATTGTATGTTTTGATGCAAATGAAAAAATGTAAAAATATTTTGAAAAATCAGGAATTATTAGAACTGGTGTTTTGGTTAATGCTTGTTTTACCAGCTCAAAAGACTTCTTTTCTTCCAAGGTCCATTTAAATCCCTGCACATTTTTCAACATGTTTGTAATGTTTCTAAGGAGCTCAACTAAGTTGGGTATGAACCTTCTCAAGAAATTAATCTTTCCAATGAAATATTGAAGTTCCTTGATGTTTCGAGGATGAGTGATTTGCAATATAGCCTCGATCCTTTTTGGGTCTATCTTTATTCCCTCTTCTGATATAATGTGTCCAAGTAGTTTACCTTCTTGGAGACCAAATAATTTTTTCTTAGGATTTAAAGATATCCCAAACTTTCTGCACCTCTCGAAGACTTTTCCAAAATTTTCTAAGTGCTCTTCATCTGTCTTTGAAAAAACAGTGACATCATCAAGGAAAATAATGATGAAGTAGCCCAATTATTCTGAGAATGCAATGTCCATGGCTCTCTGAAAAGTAGCACCAGCATTAATTAGACCAAAGAGCATTTTCACATACATGAAAGTGCCCCAAGGTGTAGTAAAAGTTGTCTTTAATTGATCATCTAGATGTACTAAAATCTGATTGTATCCTGAGTAGCCATCTAGCAAAGAAATTTTTTTGGAACCAACTACCCTTTGTAAAATATGATCCATCTTGGGTAAAGGGTATTTTTCCTTCAATGAGGCTTTGTTTAAGTCTCTAAAGTCAATACAAAGCCTAATATCTCATTTTTTCTTCCTAACTGACACCAGATTAGACACCCATTCAGAATATCTAATAGGGACAATAATACTAGCTTCATACATTTTCTTGATTTCCTTCTCAACCAAAGGTAACTGAACAGGGTTTATTCTGCGTAGTTTTTGTTTAAATGGCTTTTTGTTTTCTTTCAGAGGTATTTTGTGCTGGATTATTTCAGTGTCATAGGATTTCAGATCCTCATAACTCCACGCAAAAACATCAGAAAATCATTTAAACAGCTCTATGTATTTGAGTTTGATGTGAGCTGGTAAAGTTTTAGACAGTTTGATCATCTTTGGTTTTAGTTCACTGCCTATATTACACTCTTCAAATTCATTCTTGACAGGCTCCAGTTTCGGTTTCTTGGCCACATCGTTGAAATCAAACAACTCTTCTAAAGGGGCGAGACCTTTCGGAAAACTTTGATCGTTAGACTGCAGAGTTTCCAAGTCTTCTGTTTCTAACTCTGCAATCATTTCTATTGTATTTTCTAGTTTTATAGACAACATATTTACATCAGCCGTCTCTGGAGACTCTTCTTCCTCAAGTATATTTTCTTCTCTAGGACAGTCTATTTCATAGTCTGAATCTGAACTTGGTAGTTCAAATTCATTTCTGGAATGCAGGAAGTCTTCTATTTGTTTGTCTCCATCAAACACTTGCCAATACTTCTCGTTATCAGGGACGGCTGGTCTAAATTTAATTTTAGTTGTACATTGTTTGGTTTCATAAGGCGTTAAGCATGTTCTAACAGCAAAAGCTAAACTGTGGGCCATGATATTCTTTTGTCTTGGGACAAAAATAAGTTGGGATTCCTCAAAAGTTTTCAATAAATCCATGACGTCGTTCCTGTAGGCTCTAAGTCTGGGGTGTTTAGCATTGTATTCCCCATTCACTTGCCTAATGAATAACGATGAATCCCCATGCACTTTAATTCTCTTGGCTCCTAATTTCTTCAACAAGTGTAAGCCTAAAAGAAGGGATTTGTATTCCGCTATGTTATTCAAACACTAAAAAATTAATCTGTAGGAATGGGCTTCTGTGTGGTTGTTCTCAGTGTTACATATCTAGATGCATACACCAACATTTCTCCTAGTGCAAGACCCATCGAAGTTCATACTCCAAAGAGGACTAGTTTCAGGTTCACCCGCTGGGTTACTATCCTCTTCAACTAGCGTGCTTTCAAATTGTTCTTGAAGGTCAACACTCTGTTGAATTTTTTTTAATTCCTCAGGTTTTTCACTGTGTTGAGGACTACTTTCTTGACTCTCAAGGTTTAAAAGCAAAGGATGGATGATTTGCAGCTCTAGACTCGTGTTTTTTTTTATGTAGTTCTCTGATTTAGCAAACTGTTTCGACACTTCTGTGTTGTCTTCCTCCTCCTCTCTATCTACCATTAATTCATTTAAGGTCACTTGCTCACTGAATTTTTCATCATTAAAAAGGATAAATGATTCAAGGCCTATGTTTACAGAATAAAGAGGAGAGTTCAGCGGTCTCTCTTGGCTAGTAACCATGTATTGCATATGAGACTTCCTGTAAAGTCTTCTAGTCTGATTGAAAATAGGGATGGTCACATATGTCATATCCATATGCATCGTTCCTTGTAACTTAGCTCCCCAAGATCTTGATAATAGCATACCATACTTCGGGGGTTCATCAGCCACAACAATATCCATGACTAAACATTTGGCTAGAATTTGCGCTAAGTTAACACAGAGGTCTTTAATTAATCCTAAACATTTCACTCTGCTTGAGTCAAAGGAGTAAAGATATTTGTAAGGTCTGGTGATTTCAAGGCCTAGGCTCTCCATTACAGCTTTGGGCATTAAATTGTGAGAGGCCCCTGAATCATGCATAGCGTTGTGCAAAATCTTGTCATGAACATTTAAACTAACATAAAAAGGAGGAACTGGTCCATCTTGATATCTACCTTCAATCTTAGGACCGAATATGAGCTCTGGTTGGTCATCATTAAGATTGACAGTATCATTATTCTCTTCTATGTTAAAAGCCTTCAAAATTTTGGATCTATATACATTTTGGGCAGCTAATTCAGTAAGGGGAACAGAGATTTTGATTCTGGCAATTTCCTGCTCCAAACTAAAAGGCATCTGATTCTTTGAAGTGCTTGTTTCAGCCTTATTAACTGCCACTCTATCAGCAAAATCAGTTTGCTAATTTCCTCTATTTACATTTGTCAAAAAAAATTTAACAGGAGCATTAGCTGAGATGCTAACACTACTAAAGTATGCACTCTGTTTTTCATTGTTTTGAGTGCTTTTCTCTTTACCTTTATCAGAATTTCTAGCTACTGTTTTATCTTTCTGTTTTGTAGTCTTGGGTTTATTCACAGTGCTAATTTGTACAGATTTTTCAAATTTTTTAGTTTTGGGAGTTTCTTGATTGCTTTTACTCCTAAGGTCATATTCTTTTTTAGACTCTATGATGACATTTTCCATTTCTTGATAATAAAATTCATCTTCTGCTCTTTTGTCATCATAGGGTGTGTATAGACCTTGTTTTCTATTGTAATGAACTTCAAAGTCATCATTATCTACACCCAGCATGTTGATGTCATCCTCCTCTGTTTGTTAACTTGTTTCTTCAACCTCACTTACATAGTTTTGATGAAAAGGAGGAGTGATATGTTGATCATCCTCCCTTGGTCTATTCTAAGGCTGGTTTCTCCTAAAATTCTGATTTTGGTTTTGATTTCTGTTCTGAGTTGCTGTTTGGTTTTGACTAGCTTGAGCTCTCTCAAGTATACTCATCTTTTTCATCATCTCCTCCATAATTCTCTCCATCTTTGAGCTGAAACTAGAAGGTGTGGATTCTTCTTTAAAGGAGACTTTCTTCTCATTCCCCATTCTTACTCTTTTCTCCATTAAGTTAACTTCCACAGCAAGAGCTCCTTTTTGCATATCTTCAAGGGTCAAAGGATCTCTCTCTCTCAGCTGATAGGCCATCTCAGGATCAAATCCTTCAAGAAACTTGTTTAAAGCTGAGCCTTGTGGAGGTTTCAAGTCTGGGGGAAGGGAATTATAAACATTGTTAAACCTAGTGCAATAAGCTTGTACACTTTCCCCAGTGTTTCTGTGGAGATTCTTGTAGTCCGAAAGTATTTGGAGAGGGTTTTTCTTCACTTCCCATTTGTTTAAGAATAACTGATGGAAGGCTTGGAGATCATTAATACTGTGAGGGGTTAAGCCTTTGAACTATTTTCTTACTTCTCCCCCTAAAATCTAAGCAAATAATATAAGTTTGAAAGTTTCATCATCAATCTCATTTCTGTCAAAGTAGTGATTCATCTTATCCACATGTTGTGAAGCAGTAGTAGAATTATTGGCATCATACAAAGGTATCTTGGACTGATAGTCCTGTGGAAGATTGACTAAGGGTAAAGGAAGGACTAATGGAGCATACCATGTTGCCATGATGGGGGTGGAGGTGGATTAACAAGAGGGAAATTGGGTTGGAGTGGATTGGTTTGAACAGTGGATGTATGAAGAATAGATGTGGATGGACCAGCAATAGACTGTTGAGCTGATCTTGGATGAGAGACACCTAAATTGTGAAGGAAATGTAAATCAGGTGGTGTAGTTTCTCTGCTACCAGGATGTTCACTTCTGTCCAGGGATGAAAGTGAAGACTTTGAATCTAGCTGATCTAAATCATCAAGCGACCTAGTTCTAAATTGGTTTCTTAAGTCAACCTGTGATTTTTGTAGAGCTGCAAGGTTTTCAGGAACAGAATTAGCTCTAAAGGGTGATCTGAAAAGAGTTGAAGATTTAATGTTAGGAGACTTCCTAAGGATTCTTTCAGGGTTATCAACTATCTCGGGAGGGTTTAGGTTAGGATAGGCTCTAGTATGGATCTTTCTAAGAGCCACTATGCTGTGTTTTTCAGACCTAAGTAAACAAGAAAATTTTAACCAAATATGACAATCTTTAAGAGGTTAACTGATCTTTTAAACAAGAAAAATTTAATCCTAAAGCCTTCTAACTGAGTTTAAATGATGTTATGATGATAATGAGTCTTCCCAGTGGAGTCTTAAGGTTTGTTTAGGATTTTTGGAGTCACCAAGTGGAAATTATTAGCTCTTTTGGAGGTAAAAGGTTTTATGGTCCACCACCATGTTTATTGAATACCAATCTGAAATATTTTTGGGTTTTTATGAGTTTTTTTAGTCCTATGGGTTCTAAGAGTGTCCTAAATTTGTTTCAACACTTAGCTACGATGATGAGACAAAGAGAGTCTACTCTTATGGATAAGCTAGCTGATCCTTCAAGGTTTGATAAGCTCTTATGAGAATCCTAAGGTTTCCTTAGTTTGTCACTGACTCAAATAAGTTTATTATGATTACCATTTTCTTGGTAGTGCTTGAATAGGGCTACTTGTACTCACTGAAAAATATTCTTGAATCAAGGAGTAATCTGAGGTCTTAAAGGTATCGAGGATGAAAAATACTCAAATTCCCCAGTGGAGTCGCCAGAAATGTTATGCCTAGTGGCTCAGTTGACTAATATACCAAATATTATTGAATCAAACATTTTCTTGAGGTCCTTCAGCATGTATAGGTGTAAATTTCACTCAGAACTCCCCAGCGAAGTCACCAGAAATGTTAGCTCCCCATAATTTCAGTAGATTGGTGAGACCGACGCTGCAGAGAGGACACTTGAACCACTTTGGGATTCTAGGATCTAGCCCTCCTGAATCCAAAGAGGGATCTCTCTATAAGTGCAAAGATTGATTTATCTTTAAGGCTTTCGAATGTGATATTAGGCTAGTTATTAAGAACAAGGGTTTTTGTTTGGTTTTGGATGGTTGATCATGATTTTTAATTGAGTGGAAAATCCTAAAATGAAAGAGTTTCAAAGGTGTGAAGTTGCAAGAAATCAGAACAAGATTTGGCTGATACGATAGATATAACACTAGTTTTTAGTCCATTGGGCTATGGAGTCATAAAAGGGTTTAATTGTGCAACAATTTCAAGAGTGGTCCATGGGGCAAGTCATCTATATCACAAGATCTCTTAGATAGAATGATGGAATGGAACAATAAAAGTGTTGAAGGGATGGAAAAAGACGATAATTTCAACTAGGATTTATTAGTCTTTCCAAACAAGAAAAGCCTTTTAAGTAATTGTTTAAAACCAACCAAAGGATAGGGCTAACCATAGACTTCTTTATACAATTTCATATTAAAGCTAACTCATTAGACAAAAAATCCAGTAATCCACCTAATTACTTTCAGAAGGGATGAAAACAGATAAGAAAAACAAAGCGCAGCCTAAGATCAGATAAGATAATTTTAAATCTAAACTACTTTCAGCATACTCTTAGGGAAACTTTCAGAACTACCTTTGGAGAAAGAAACTAGAAGACAGGGCAAACCATAAACTTGTCTAGTCTAACTTTACTTAGCAGATAATGAAAATAAAATTCAAGAACTTCCTTTCAAGCTTTGCACATCAAGACAGGGGCAAACCAACATTCCTTGATGATGTTAACACTTAACTTAAGTCATTCTTAAACACACAATTTAGAGGAAAACATTGAGGTAAAGCTTATCAGTCAGAGAAGGGTACTGTAAATAGTAAATCCTAACTCTATGCTTGTTGTTCTTTATCATAGAATAAGTGGACAAAATGGCATACATGAAAGGAAACAATAACACAGAAAGAAGCACTTCACCAGTGATATAGACCAGGATCCCGAGAATCAACTTGTATATTGATGTCAATCCAGTTACATTATTCAAGTCCAATGTTTTAATTCAGCAATCATCTTTTCTTCTTAGCCTAACTTATTTGATCACAAACAGAGCTTCAAGAGCCTTTGAACACTATTTACATGTAGAATGTTTCGAGCACAAGTATATTTCAAAGTTTTTGCAACCAACCCTTTACAATGAGCTCCTCAAGAAGATTTTATAGAAAAAGAATGAGGAGGTGGGATGGGATAAAAGATCTTCTAAGTTCAATTAATACAGTTTAATGTTTGTCGGCCTTTGAGGGGCTCAATGGAGAAAATTTCTAATATTTCCTCTGTATTAATTGGTTTACATTAAGTATTAAGCTCGTTGGGGAGATTTATTTGACTTTAAGGCTTTCCCTTATCTTTGTAATAACTTCTCTGATAGTTTAAATTAGTTTCTTTGATTTGGAATAACTGTTCAGTTGTCTTGGGGAAAATATCTTTTGTTTTGGTCATACTCGGCCTCTTTTGAATGCTTTGAGGCTACAGGTGGCTTTTGGTAGCTGAGAGGATTCAATTAGCCTTTGATGTGGAAGTGGAGGCTTTCTCGGATTGATAGATTTCAATGTCTTTCTTTAATCACTGTTAATTTTGATTTGATTCTCTGTGTTAGGCTTAATTAGGCCTAAATTCTATTTTCTGTCTTTAAAACTGCATTTAATTGAGTGGATTAGGATTTGTATGGTCGTTTGAGGCCATAATCCCTCAAAAATGTGTAAACAGTCTTCAATTCTTCATCTCTGTTGTGGTTTGATCTTTTCACACTGATACTCTTTGTTTGATTAAATTTTGTTGTGTCTTGTTGATGTGCAGGTGCGCAGAGGGTTTTAAATGGCATCAGTGCTCATGAGGCATGGACGAAACATGGTGTTGAACCCTGTGGAATAATATTATTTGATGAATAAAGGCCTGTGCGATCGTCATCCCCGACCTTTAAACTTATTTTAAATCAATTGAAAAACTTTTAAAACCTGCATAAACTAAGAAAAATTAGAAAAATCCCGTGTATTTGGGTTTAACTGCTTTGGAGGCTGGGGTTAGAACGCATCCGTTGGATGAAAGCATCCAACGACGAGGATTGCTTTGCAGGGGTCGAAAGGGAGGCGGTTGGATAAACGATGTAAGAGATTAAGTTAGGTTTGTTGATCTGCAAAGATCGACGGTCGAGATTTATCGGGGGAAAAATAATGTAAAGGGCCACATTATAATAAAATAGGTGAAAATGCGAAGAGAAATGAGAAAAGACATTTGGCGGAGGAAAAATGTGTTGAAAGGAAATTTTGGGTTTCCTAAAGGGATCTAGGCAGTGGGATGAGATCGTCCTCAGAGATCAACGGCGGAGGTTGATCGATAGAGTCCCTTGGAGGATGGCAGAGGGCGATATTTCAAAAGCGATATTGAATTCAAGCCATTGATCTGCAGATATCAACGGCGGAGATTAAGCACGATGAAATGCAGTGTAAATGGGAAGGGTGGTTTCGGTTAAAGAAACCAGTGGTTTCACGCAAGAAAATGGAGGAAGGGCGGTTTTTAATTTTCAAACGCGATACGCATTAGAGCCTGACACGTGGAATTTAAAAACTGCCTATATAGCATAGATTTCAGGAATTAATTGTCGGGCTTAAATTTACGCGAAACTATGCGTCGGCCGTCAGATTAGGGGTCTTAGATCATACGGCTGTGGAGAGAGCGCGATGGCGATGAGATGCACGGGCGGAAGCAGGTAAGTTGGTTTTAATCTGGACCGTCCAATCAGGTGATGGACGATGGAGATTGGATCTAGAGAAAAGTAGGACCCAAAGGAGTTGGGCCTATCAGGATAAATCTGGGCCATTAGTTGAAACAGATCAACGGTTCAGATTTAATCTGTGGGTTTAATGAAATAAATATGAGGCGGGGGCCAGGCGGGGAAAGGATTAATGAGAGCCGTTGATCTACAGAGATCAATGGCATAGATTCACCAAAAAAACATTATACAACGGGGTTCATGAAATTAACCAAAGGTACGAGGATTGATCTGGACCGTCAGATTTTATGTATGGACGACCCAGATGCAATCGGAGGATCGCAATCGGAGGGGAAAAAGGATAAAAATCTCCTATGCAATTGATCGAGGGTTGTTGATCTGAGGACCAAATCGACGGTGGGAAATGAATCGGGGGAGGTCATAGGCGGGGGAATGGGCTTAAGATTAGATCGATGTGGGTCGTCAGATCTGAGCCTGGCGGGGGAGATCAACGGCGGAGAATTCATTGGGAGGTTGCCAATAGGGAGGGGCAATAAAATATTTCAACGCACCCAATGGAAATCTCCGATGCGAGATCTTGCCAATCGTTGATTGGTTTAAGATCAACGTTCGGGAATGGTTTAGACCATGAACTGGCGGAACCCTTTGAAACATAAGAAAATCAGATTTTTAATGAAATACAAAGGATATTTTGTATCAGGGAAGGGTTTTATATTATGTTTAGCTCCCGATTGCAAGGCCATTTGGTATATGAAGGAAAGCGAAGGTCGGGGGTTTATAACAAAGGGGCTCATCGGAATCGGAGCAAAGGAGGGACCTTTCAAAATGCGCCCAATGAAAATATCCAATGTGATATTTTATTGATCGTCGATCAGTTTTAGATCAATGGTCTTTTTCCTTTAAAACAATGAAACGACGGGTTTTAATATAAACATAGGAAAGTGGGTTTTTAACAAAATACAAAGAGAAAATTTGGTTTTTTTCCAAGTCTTTTTGTGTTTTAGCGCCCAATTGTGGGCTCTTGGTTTTACAAAGGAATCAAGGGATCGGAAGTTTATACGAAGGGAGCCAATCGCATCGGAACTTTTATGTAACAAAAGACATGCACCCATCGCAAATGCCCCAATGCGATAAGCGCTTTTGGACTTAGCGCTTGGTTCCAACACCAAGTCACATGGTGGAGAAGTGGTTTAGGAGCTTAGCCGAAGGGGGCTAAAGCCTTAGTTAAAAAGACTGTTTTTTGGCTTTTTAAACAGAGTTTTAAAGGGAAAATGAGGGTTTCGGTAGAGGAAAGAAGGCTTTTTAAAACCAATGGAAGGAGTCCAAATGATTTTAAAAGGGTCTTAAAGTGATTTTGAAGGTTAAAATGATGAAAATGGAGGAATTTTTATGAGGAAAAGGGGATGAAATGGGTTAATGATGAAGGGAAGGAGGAGTAAAAAGAGGGGAAAATGGAGTTTTTTGCAGCAGTCTTTTCTTCAAGATAACAGCAGATTTTCAGAATTTAGAGGGAAACAATAGTGAAGATTAACTCAAGAATAAGTCAACTTCACAAGACTTCAAGAACTAACAATTTTGCAATAAAACTTGTTTCTTGAAGGCTTTCAAAAATGATTTAGCCACCATTTGATATGACAAATTTTATAGGTGGCTAACAGGTGGCATGGCTGTTGTGGGAGCAAGCATAGATGGTATAAGAATGTGTCAAGAGACAAGCAGTAGAACTCCCGATGAACAGAGAGAGGTAGAAGATAGCCAAGCGAGAAGAAGGAAGAACTGTTAGTTGCGCTGGCAGCAGAACAAATATTCAGCCAACCAACTGAGAAAGGAGGTTGGCATAGATGGAATTAAGGAATAGGAGTCGTAGGAGAGCTCTGTTCATGTTGTTCCTTTCTCTATCTCTCTGTATCTTTGTGTTCTAATCCACTGGATAGGACTCTTTGTAATCTGTTCGGTTAAAGCTCATGTTAAGGAGCATTGTAATGGTCTGGTGCCAATAAGTGAATTATAATATGATCAGAGTTTGAAGTTGTCAATATATGTTGTAATCCAGATTGATTGAGATGGTAGTATTTTAAAAATTTTATTGACTGTCTTTCTGAATGCGCTTCTAAAGAATATCACCCATTTAGTGTTGTATTTTCTTAAGCTCTGAGATAGTTCAGGTTCATATATATTTGATCTTCTAGACTAATATCAATCTACTCCCAACCTTAGTAAGGTCGTGGCACGCCTCGGGTGAGACTCTCTACTCCTCAGAGTAGGGTGAAAATGTCGGCGTGGTGCTAGACTACAGCGGAAATCCTTTTTGGCCTCTAATACGAACCTAGGTCTTGCTTAAGAGACCTTTTTCCTCGCCAATAAATGGTTTTGTTGCCGGGACCTGAAATTTCATGTGGGAGCTAGATCATGGTATCTCGAATCTTCGAAAGAGAAATACGAAGCTGGTGGGATGACCACTTAGATCAATTCATCACTCAGCAAGCCAAGCTGAGACAACAGAGGGAGAAAACAGTCAAAGATCTGGTTCTATTTTGTGAATCCGCCAGCAACGTTTATGAGATCTTTTGGGGAAAGTTACCAGAAGAACTCTACAACTGGTTGCGAAGGATCCAGACTAAAGTAACCAAAATAAAGTCGCGGAAAGTCGGTCACAAGTGGTTGCATGGAGATCTAGTGTCCCTTCATTGGTTAAATACCAAGTTGACCCGAGCTGTAGATTACTGGGTGGAATCTACCTTGGCAGATACATAGTGGAGTTTGCAACGGAGTGCTACCAATCCTTTTCGAGGGCAGAGGATATATTCAAATCTGGGTTACGGGGGAAGCTGCTGAAGGAGATTCCATTGTAGATTAAAGCCTTGATGGTAGATGAAGGACTAATGGGGTTCCAAAAATCTGAGATGGAAGCGTAAAACTCTGATGCTGCGGGAAGGGACTGAGGGAGAGATGCTACAAGAACAGTGAAAAAAAAGGGGAGTAGGGGTATGGATGTTGAGACCTCTAATAGGCTAAGGGAGCGATGAGCACATCAAAGGGTGCAAATTGTTGAGAAGTGGCGAGAAAGGGTGATAAAGGAGTTGAAGAGACAGGAAAGTGGTCGAAAGGACAAGGAGGAGGTGGCTCAGATGACGAAGGAAGCGGAAATTCAAGTTAGTCCCCAAGATATAGGAGGGACCGTTAAAGAATTTCGGCAGGTGTATAGGAACCCAGCCCAGAAGGAGAAAGGAGAGAAGTCTGGTGGAGAAGATGCAAACGCATGCCCCGAGGAGATGTCCGATGTGGAGTTTCACGTTACAATGGAGCTACTATTCCAAGAAAGGCCGGTGTTCATATCTTAAGGTACTCATATTCCCCAAAGTTCAAGTAGCTCTAGTCCCAACCTTCCCCTGGCGCTTTACCAACCACTAATTGAAATTTTTTTTAAGTTGCATGAATTAAGTAATTTGCATAGTATTCAGTCTCCAGACGTAATACACACTGGTAGTAGAATTTCTAGTGGTACCATCTCACAACCAGGAACCAACGGTTTTTTTTTAGTAATGCCTACTCAAGTGAACATGGCAGAATCACTTAACCGGTACCCATAGTTCTCTGGGAGGGGTAATGACGATGTGGAACAGCAATGGTACCTCTGCGAGGCCATATGGAGGGCATGGCAGACACCAGATGCAAGGAAGTTGATAGAATTTAAAACCACTCTTAGGGAGAGGGTGCTACGCTAGTTTATAAAGTGGTCTGAAGCTCATCAGAATCCAGCGATGGAAGATGTGAAGAGGGACTTCATTAAGGAGTTCAAACTACCCCAAATAGACCAGTAAGGTCTATCAGAAATGTGGGAAATCAAGTAGCGGGAAGGAGAGACTGTTTGGGATTTGATGTGGAGATTCAAAGACGCGATTGGAAAACTCAGCTATCCAATCGATTCGAACCATCAGAGGGATTGGTTCATCAAAGCTCTACTACCCTTGACAAGAACTCCATTAACTCAATAGAGGAACAAGACGTTACAAGATGCACTGGAGTAAGCAATGAAGATAAAATCCATGACAGGTTATCCACAAGAGTTTAAGGGAGGAACATCAGTACAAGACCCCTCTATAATGGGGTTGCAGCATCAAATAGCGAGCTTGACAGAGAAGCTCTAGGAAATTCAACCAATATGGCCAGCAAGACCAAATGTATGGTGCACACATTGTCTAATGGAAGGACATGTGGTAACCGAATGTCCTCGGTTGCAGGGTCAGAATGGGGGGACATCGGCCGCAGGGGCACAGGGGGCTCCACCAATGGGAGGAGTGGCGCAGATAAACACCCACGGAATATATCCACCGCAACAACAATACACAGGGTTCCCTGTGCAAAAAAGTCCAACTACTGAATATTGTGAAATATGTAAGAACATGGGTCACCCCCCTCGCCTATGCCCTATTTTTCAAAAGTATTCCACTGTTCCGAATAACATATACTATGAGTTTTGTGCCTCAACAACACACGACACAAAGCAATGTAGAGCTCTGGATGCATTGGCAGAATGACTAAACCAGCCTTCATACCGAGTGAATGAGACTCCCCGAGGAAGAGGAGGAGGCATGAGAGGAGGTTGAGTAGGGGGTAGAGGTCCAATAATATGTTACAACTACGACCAAGAAGGACATTTAGCTAGGGAATTCCCACTTCCTAGAAGACCCTGGTGTTCCCAGTGCCGAGTTAACACACACGCAACAGAAGATTGGCCTGAGCTCATTAAAAGATGGGAGGAAAGAAATATATAAAGGGGAACAAATCTAGTAAATGTAGAGCCCAGGATAGTGGAGACTCAGACAATGCAGAACGTGGCAATAGTGACACAAGGAGGCAAGAGAACGGGGGAAGATGCACGTACATTGGACCTGATAAAATTGGTCAGGCAAGCATCCCCAAAACCGCTGATCAAACCGGAAAGACAGAAGAAATTTTTCCAAGAGGCAGTAGAAACATTTGCCCAACTGGGGGGGAAAAAAGGTATTGAGTTATAGAAACCACAGGAAAACAACGAAAACCAACCCAATTCAAGTACTATTATTCAAGAATGGTTCCATCTATTCTTGAAAATTGTTAACAACGCACCAATGTTGGAGCAGCTAAAGCAGAACCTGGAAGGAGTGGTGCAGAAGAACACAAGATCAAGGGAATCATCTGATGCAACCTGGAAGTATGTACAGAGGGTGAAAAGAAATAATATAAGGATAGGAAAAGAGTTCTGAGTAAACAACCAGCTTTCTGGTTTCCAAATTAAAGACACCATGCTTGATTTGGGATCCGATGTCAATATCTTACCAAGAGAAACTTGGGAAGAATTAGGAAATCCAAGGTTAACATACTCACCAATCCAACTTCGGATCGAAAAACAGTACTGCATTGTCCCCATAGGTAGACTGGAGGAAGTTGAGGTTGATATTGCAGGAGTAAAGACATATACGGACTTTGAGGTCATTGACATCATGGGGGATAAAGATCCTTACCCTGCATTGTTTGGAATTGACTGGGCCTTTGAAAATTATGCAATAATAGATCTAAAGAAAGAACTGATGATCTTTGAGGATGGGGAATTCAAAGTCACTCAGCCAATCGACCCATATCAAGGTCCAAGATACACAAAGACTGTAGACAATAGAGAAGATGTTCAGCTGATGGACCATCTTTATCAAATGACCGCAGGGAGAAGCGAGGATTACATCAACCCAACAACAGGTGGCTTTGTAAGCTGGAGAAGTATCCAAAGCTCAGAATTAGGCTCAGAAATATATTGGGATGATTGGCAGAAATGAAGGTATGAGACCAATACAAGGAGATGTGCCAACATCAGCAGAATCAATTGGATCGGGACTGAGGTAAGGGATTACCCAACTTTATCCAATATGAACGATGTAGACATTTTCATAATAGAAATAGAAGATAGGGTACCAGAAGGACGCAGGGTACCACTAATGGACATGGCATTACAGTCCACATCGGCAAGATGGTGGAGTAACCACCGCAACTCACTGTCGCAGTGGGGTAGAGTTGCGCAAGCATTGAAAGTGAGATTTAAGGAAGAGGAAGGACCTCGGGTAAAAGAGAAATACCAAGGGGACTCAAACCCCATAAACCATCTAAAGGGATGTGAGGATCAATGGAGAGCTGTAGGATATCCAGAAGAGCTATGGGTACACAGATTTATCCACTCTCTGGACTTGATTCCACAAGCCTAGTACCTGACAGAGGAAAAGAAAAGAGGAACTAGCACATGGCAAGAAGTTGCAGATAACTTCACACAATGCTTCTTTTTCGAAGGAAAAATAGAACCGGTCACACAAAATTTTTTAAGCTATAAAGAAGGTACTATTCTTCCCAAAAATTATAAAGGAGGATGAGCAGCCGCTTCCGAACCTTGGCTTCAGACAAAAGGTAGCATGTCAACAGATAAACAACGAAAGGGATGATGATAATCTAGAAGATCTTAGGAATTTGTATTTTGAAGAAATGGAAGGGGAAAGGGATATTAAAGAAGAACCAACGATAGAAGGGATTCACCTGCTACCATTAAAAACCAAGAAACTAAATATTGGAACAGAAGATAAGCCAAAACTAGTGACAATTGGAGATTATTGGGATGAACAGAAAACTAGGGAGATATATAATCTACTGCAAGAATATGAGGACTTGTTCCCTTCATCGGTAGCAGATCTAAAGGGAATAAAAGGGGATATGGGGGAGATGAGGATAATATTGAAGCCCGAATCAAGGCCTGTGAAACATAGACCATATCTTCTGAATCCAAGGGTGAAGGAAAAATTTAAGGTGGAAAACGACAAGATGTTAAAGGCGGGATTAATATTCCCAGTAGATGAAGCATAATGGGTAAGTCCTATAGTTATACAGAATAAAAAGGAGAAGTCTTAGATCAGAGTCTGTGTCGATTACAGGAGCTTAAACAATGCATGTATCCATGACCCATTTCCCACTCCGTTTAGTGATGAGGTCCTACACAATGTTGCAGGAAATGAGGCGTATTCGTTCACTGATGGATTCTCAGGATACCATCAAGTACGGATAGCAGAGGAAGATAAGAAAAAGACAACATTCACCACCGAATGGGGCTTGTTCGCATATAATGTGATGCCATTCGGATTGAAAAATGCACCTGTAGTATTTTCTCGTATCGTGATAGCTGCTTTTCGGGGGTACATCCACAAGTTCTTAGAGGTCTATATGGATGTTTGGGCAGTCTACAGCTTATTAAAATACCATGCAACGTTATTAAGAATAATGTTTGATAGATGTATGCAACTTCATATCTCGTTGAACCTAAAGAAATGCATCTTTGTAGTACCTTTTGGAACACTGATAGGACACGTGGTATGTACCCAAGGAGTTTGCGTCGACCCAGCCAAAGTAGCAATGATAGTCAACATGGACGCACCCGAGATGGTAAAATAGTTGAGATCACTGCTAGGCCACACAGGTTACTACCGGTGATTTAGCCGCAACTATGCGAAGATAACAACCCCTTTAGAGAAGTTGTTGCGGAAGTCTGAGCAATTTCATTGGACAGAGAATTGCAGAACAACCCTAAATACTCTGAAATAAAAATTAGCAAGTGCACCAATATTAGTTCACCCAAATTGGGACAAACAATTTCATGTGCACATCGATGCTTCCAGCATTGCTCTGGGAGCAGTCTTGGTGCAACCAGGGGACACTTCAGTTGACCACCCGGTATATTTTGCAAGTCGAAAATTATCCACAGTAGAATGGAACTACACCACAAAAGAGCAAGAGGCATTGGCAATGGTGTATTCCCTTCAGAAGTTCCACCACTACTCGTTGGGAGGTACGTTTACATTTTTCACAGACCACTCAGCTTTGAAATATTTGGTAAACAAACCAGTCTTAGAAGGAAGAATCTGCAAATGGCTCCTACTCTTCCAGGAGTTCACCTTCGAGGTGATCGTAAATCCTGGAAGATTGAACGTAGGACCTGATCACCTGTCTCGACTAGAGAATGGAGAAAATGGAGGATCTCTACATGGTCAGTTACCAGACGCTGATATTTTCAGAGTAGAAGCCATCCCAGAATATTTGGACCAAATAGCAACCTATCTCATGACAAGGTAGTGTCCACAAGAATATACATCAGTCCAAAAAAGACACCTGGTAGTTCGTGCTGCAGAATACCAACTCATAGCAGGACACCTATATAAGATGGGACTGGACCATATTCTTCGGAGATGTGTTATGGACCACTAAAGGGAAGTTGTACTATGGGAATGCCACACTTGGGTTATGGGACGACACGTGGGAGAAAAATCGACAGCAAGAAGGGTACTACAATCAAGGTTGTGGTGGCCGACAGTATATATAGACTGCAAAGCATTTGTTAAGAAATGTGATATATGTCAGCGGACGGGATGGCCATCCCAAAGAGATGAACTTCCACTTTATCCGATAAAAGTAGTGCATCTATTTGAAAAATGGGCAATCGATTTTGTAGGACCAATTACACCAGCTACAAGACACTTGCAGGTAAGGTACATAATAACGACGACAGACTACTTGACAAGGGGGGTAGAATAAATGCCAGTAAAAAATTTCACAGTAGACACTACTACTAGGTTTATATTTGAAAACATAATCACCCGATTCGGTTGTCCAAAGAGCCTGACCAGCGACCAAGGTACACACTTCATCAATGAAACCATTAAATCCCTGCTAGAAAGCTTCATGATACAGCATCATAAAAGCAATTCGTATCACCTGCAAGCCAATGGTATGATAGAATCATTCAACAAAATACTGGAGAAAGGCCTAACAAAAATATGCAATGTGCAACAGGATGACTTGGATGAGCGGATACCAACAACTTTATGGGCATACTGAACAACGGTAAAGCGACTGAACAACAAAACACCATTCCAGCTAGTGTACGGGAGATAATCAGTAGTCCCAACAGAATTCGTCATACCCAGCCTCCTAGTCGCAACATCACTCCAACTATCAAAGGAGGACTCGCTAAAGGAACAACTACATGAATTACAAGGCCTCGAAGAAGAACGATTTTTGGCAGAATTTCACCAAACGGTACAGAAGGATAGACAAAAATCTTGGCATGACCGACACATAAAGCGCAAGACTTTTCAGGTCAGGGGAAAAGTTTTACTCTACGACAGTAAGTACCAGAAGATCCCAGGGAAACTGCAGATGCATTGGCTAGGACCATTCTATGTGATAGAAATCAAAGATTCAGGAGAACTTCGATTAGCACAACTGGACTTCCAAGTTCTACAAGGATGGGTGAACGGCGCACGCCTGAAGCCTTACCAATAGTAATTCAATCATTTCCAATTCCAATAACTCTCGCAACCAAGAGGATTCAGTAGGGTAGAATAGTATCAATAACTCTCTCGCACTTGAGAGAGCTTAGATAGGATTTCCACTTTAGCAAAACTAGAAAAATCAGTACAATTGTGTTGCGGAGACTGCAACACAACCAATTGTGGTCGGGGAAGGGTAGTGTCCAACGTATCGTCCACGTCAGATAGAAAAGTGTGTCGAACATCAGCCCATCATCATTACGTGTAGTACCCGTGTCAGTCCGTAGGATTACCAAGATTTGGAAATAATTTCCATAATTAGCATCACCCATACCATAATAAATTTTCCATAATAAGGCATAACCACCAACTGTCACATCTGCCCAAATCCTAAAGCCACAGTCAGCATTTTCAGAACTCACCTCAGCCGGTAACTAATCACACGATCCATGGATGAGGCCAGGGGGGAATTGGGTCTCATCAACCTCACCTGTGTCGGTTAATTACATAACCTACATGCAAAGAAGTGCGAGAATGCCGGAAAAAACTGAGATAGAATCAGAAACATCCAAGGGAGCAAGAGAAGCAGAGCCAGAAGAAGAGAATAGAAGGCACGCAGAAGAAGGAGTTCAAAAGAAAAGATAATGAGTTATTCTACAGGTGTATCAGAGAAGATACAAAATGAAAAGAGCAACACCAGCAGTTGTAGAGAAAGAGCTTAATAACAGAGTGCAAAATAGGGAACCGTTAGTGGGGAAATATGACAGTGCCTCACTGATCAACACCGACCTCACGGACTCTTTCAAGTTTCCAGAAACAAAGAGACAAGTATATATGGATAATTATGCCACCGAAGCAAGGCAGCAAGCAACAAGATTCCTACCAGAGTTCCGGGGCATTCAACAGTCTACCATATTGAACTTAAGAGATCTCCTGGTGTTCAGTGTTACAGGCACTGCAATGCAGTGCACCAAGTTCTTATTGAGCCGAATTCATAATGGTTCACTGTGGCTAGGGAAAGAAATCCCGATTCATGCGTAGGACATCCACAGGCTAACTGGACTGTCAATGGAAGGGAGGGATGTTTCATCAGCATTCCAGATTGTATCCAAAAGGGCGAAGAAGACTGGCGATAACGAATACTACACAAAGTACGAAACAAAGAGGGGGGGGGGGGGGAGGAGCCAAAATTGACTTGATCAACAAGCCAGAGGTTAGGTTCTCTTGTTACCTAATTGCAAGTAAAATGATGAGGCACTATACAAAAGGAGAATGCACGCTGGATATTATTTCTGTTGCGGAGCATTGTGTCGAGGGGGCACAACTGAACTGGTGCTCATTTTTTTTGAACGAGTTGTCCGAAGCTTGCGAGGAAAACTACAAGAGGGAAACCAGATTCATCTATGGACATCTAATTATGGCACTAGAAATGTGGAAATGGATGTTTCCAGGTATTCGAGTACTTGTGGAGATAGCAACAAGATAACCATTGGCAATGAAGTTCGTGCCTTGGAAGGTATCCGGGGATCCTAGCACAAAGGAGGTAAATGCAGAAGCTTTTAGGATATGGTACAGCCAAATGGTTGATATGGTGATGAGTCAACAAAGAGTCCCAAGGAGTCTACTAGATGGTTATAGTGCACAGATATGGTTTGGACTTACCCACAAGCAAACCTTTATCAGGCCAACATGCGTACCAGAATCTACTTTCAAAATGAGGCCATTAAAGTTCCAAATTGATGAAACAACATTCAACACAGAAGTCTTCTCGTGGCCAGGAGTAGCGATGGAGGTTAGAAGCAGAGTCTACACTTATATCTTCGATTAGATGCTTCCAAACGCACTGTCGAGAGAGACTTCAGAGCAGACAGTGACTAGGACGGCACAGTTGCAGCTATCCCTGATCATTGAGCAATTAAACACTAAGGTACAGAATTTTAATAAAGTAGTTCGAGTGTTAACAAGTGATTCCACTACATTTCCTACGTTTTCATAATTTTAGGCATCTCACTCCAGACCATATTCCGCCACGACCTTCCTAATAGCACTAATACCCAACATTTTGTTTAGCCCACCGGCCCCAGCAACTACAGCACTAGTCTGGAAGACCAAAGCTGGGAAAACACCAATAGCGGCACCAAAAGCAAAAAGGGCCAAGATCGCAGTATCTAGTCCAGTGGTTGATCTCACTGGGGATGATCAGCCACGACCTTTGAGTATAGGAGTGCTGATAAGGGAAGAACCTGTTGTTGAGCCCTAGGTGACTAGGGGGATACCACCTTTCAACCCCCTATATTTCTTAAATATTCACATATCCCCACCTCACATTCACCAAACATCAGCACTCGCCTCATCCACCATTTAGGAACCACCCATTACCACGCCCTTCACTTCATCAGCCACCGTATCAGACCCAATTTTCAGAGGAATACCAAATGAGGACCCTGAAGCGGAAGTTAACTCAGGTACACCAGAAGTACCCCTCGTTAGCCAAACCCTGATTCAGCAGGCTACGTTCACAGAGCTTTTAAATCAAATAGAACAGTCTATGGAAGAAACAGGTGCTTCTCTCCCCGAGCAGAATCCACTCCAGCAGGTTAATTTGACAGCCCAAGAAACGAGCCCGATCTAAACATGGCTGACTCTAGTAACAATCTTTCGCAACAAACACCACCTCAGTCACTGCAGGCACAATCAGCAAAATCTATCGCCAGCGGACAACCACTTCAAGCACGACAGCCAGATCAGGGAAACTTGGATGCTAAGAGCGTAGAGACATGGGGAACAACCCAACTATACCATTTAATTCAAAGAGAAACACAGCAAGCGGAAAGGCTTCACGCGGAGCTCCAGAAAATATGCGAACAGTAGCAATTACAAATCAACACGCTTACTAAAGAGCATGAACAACTAAGAACAGAAAAGGGGAATCTACAAGAACAACTAGAGACAGTGACAAGAATATTCCGAGACGTTTGGCCCACAGTAACAACCAACAACAACCAAATACCAAAAGGGATAAAGGAGAATGATATAGTCGGATGCGCGGTCCACATCAGGGTGGCATGTTTGAACCTCTATCAGGAAAACGAGGAACTCAGAGCAGCATTGGCAGCCCAGCCCACGTTGCCAGACCCAGCGGTTGTATACACAGAGCAGATATCAGAGAGATAGAGCCAGATGACAAAAATGTAGGAAGTTCTGAGTACTGTAGCAAAAGAAGCGTGTGACCTACTGAAGGGTCTACAAGAATGTTCGACCTCGTTCACACTGAAGTCTCAACCGGTTTCATTACAGCTACAACAAGTATCAAGGGAGATCCAAGAGGCCACAGACCCTACTAGACTCGACCAACTATATGCTCAAGCAGATGCTCTAGAGGTCCAGATACAGCAGATTGAAGAAAACTCAACTGCAGCAAAGAAAGCTCTCTAGGAACTCAGGTAGCCGATAAAAACCAGCGCCCAAACAATGCAACGGCTGGTCTCCGAGGCCGATTCGAAAATCCAAAACGTTTTCGGTAGCCTGCCAGTTGTTTCAGGGGAGGAAGCGGTCGCACAAGTCACAGCACAAACTGACTCGCTCATGCAAGGATGGCATCACGCCCTAACGACCTTTCAGGAGCTCAAGGCATCAGCTCTAAGACAGGTCCCAGAATTGGGGCCCTTGTTTGGACAGTCAGGAGAAAGGGGACAAGAAGAGAAAAATACAGGGCCGAACGGACCGATGGAAATAGAGAAAGTGAAGAGCGATTGACTCGGGGCGAGTCAATAGGTTGTGGTCGGGGCCTGTTGCGGCCCTTGTTTTGAAATCAAACATTTTTGAGTTGTGGATAGTACGTGGCAAGACGCAAGCACGGTAGGCAGGGAGCTATCAAGGTTGCGAAGAAATGAAGAACAGGTGGCATGGATGTTGCAGGACCAAGCATAGATGGTAGAAGAACGTGGCAGGAGACAAGCAGTAGAACTCTCGATGAACAAAGAGAGGTAGAAGACAGCCAAGCGAGAAGAAAGGAAGAACTGTCAGTTGCGCTGGCAGCAGAACAAATAGGCAGCCGGCCAACGGAGAAAGGAGGTCGACACTGATGGAATGCAGGAATAGGAGCCGTAGGAGAGCTCTGTTCATGTTGTTCCGTTCTCTATCTCTCTATATCTCTATGTTCTAATCCATTGGATAGGATTCTTTATAATCTGTTCGGTTAAAGCTCATGTTAAGGAGCGTTGTAATGGTCTGTTACCGATAAGTGAATTAATGATATGATCAAAATTTTAAGTTCCTAATATATGTTGTAATCCAGATTGATTGAGATGGTAGTATTTTAAAAATTTTATTGACTGTCTTTCTGAATGCGCTTCTAAATAATATCACTCAATTAGTGTTGCGTTTGCTTAAGCTCTGAGATAGTTTTGGTTCATATATATTTAATCTGCTAGACTGATATCAATATACTCCTAACCTTAGTAAGGTCACGGCACGCCTCAGGTGAGACTCTCTGCTCCTCAGAGCAGGGTGAAAATGCCGACGTGGTGCTAGACTATAGCGGAAATCCTTGTTGGCCTCTAATCCGAACCTGGGTCTTGCTTAAGAGACCTTTTTCCTCGCCAACACTACTAGACTGATGGAAGGAATATTGCGTTGTCCCTGCTGCAACTGCTAGGACTGCAACTGTTGGTCAAATATAAATGTAGATCTAGGAAGTTTTGGAGCTCCGATGATGTTGAAACTTTAGATCTGGGCTCTTTGATGGACACCCAAGATAACCCAGGAAGGATTTCCCAAATATATCAATCTAAGAAAATCACCCTCTTAGGGCTTGCACATATAAACTGTTGGGTATGCAGATCTGAAGCATAATCTAATGAAATATGGCTGAAATGAGATGTACAATCAGATCTATGCTTGAAGGGTTGATCCCTTCACTAGATCCTCAAGCTAGAAGCTCAAGATCTAGCTCCTCCAATCTCCTCCACTGAATGCAACTGCTTAATACACGAAAACTGAGTGAAACTATGTTTTCAAGGATAGAGGCTCTCTAGCCTGCTACTGGATAACAAAAATCAACTCAAGAATGATGGAAACAATATTCTCAAGGTGAAGGAATGGTCCCTCACAGGATTTCTAGCTGAAATAATGGAAACTTCACTCCTCCAATGGATCTACAAGACTGGACTGCGCAATCCTTGAGGGGAATGCTACTACATGGAGGTATGAAATGTTAGCCTAAATTTTGGATATAGATCTATTGTTCCTAGAGGCTGAAAATGAAGAACAAGGTGAAAGGATGAATCCTCCACCGGTTTCCTAGCTAAAGTGTTAGAAACAACCTCCACCTCTCAAACTCTGAATCAGGAATATGTTATTCCTGTGACTGAATGTGCATATGAGAGTGGCATGAACATGGCACCAATGCCTGATGATGAATAGAGCTCAATAGAAACCTTCCCAGAGTAGGAACTCAAAGGCCCCCGTGTGTAAGCATGGGATTCCCACTCGGGAACACCATGTGCTAAACAACACTGCATACTTAGCTAAATAGCATAAGCGTGTATAGAAATGTCACATGAAAAATTTATATCTAAAAAAATCAGAAATAATAATCTAAAGCATGCCTTTTATTACTGCCTTCATCTCCCTTATATGCTTTGTGAGCCTTCCATAGCCTTGGCCCACCTCATAAATGCGTTGCACATGTGGCCACTAGCCTCCATGAAGACTACATTGTCTCTCCATGTTCTCCACCATATCTGCATTAAATTCCCACTCTATCCATCATGTGTGCATTAGATGCACCACTTCCTCCACTATTTCATCATAAGTGATTTATGATCTTACTTTTAATGCACCATGATCTCAGTTGGCCTCCTCCAAGATCTCCATGATTTTACATTAATAATCCATGACCTCCACTCTTCCTTCATTTAAGAAGTTTCTCCGGTACTCCATAATGTAGATATAACTCAATATCATCCACATACACTCATAAAAAATGGATTTTATTCATCTATAGGGTCTGTGGGTCCCTCCACCCTCTTATTTACTTAATTAATTAAGAAAATTAAGAACTCGAACATTCCAATTATCTGATGGAAAATTGGGAATATTACAGTCCTCCCCGCCAAAATGTTGCTTGTCCTCAAGCAACTGCAAAAGTGGATGCTACATAAAACATCCTCCCTCCAAATGGAATCATCATATGGAAGGCCTCCCCATTTTTCACAATGTGTCATGCATGCCCAACTCCAAAGTTGCCTCTCTAGAATGTCTAGAATGGCCTCCAACTAAAAAGTTAGATACCCATCCTCATTAATGAATCTCCAAGTGGAAACCATATGATGTCCAAAGATATCCTATAAACATGAGATACATGAAATGAAGTGGTTTCTTCCCAAAGTGGAAAGTCCCATCTCATGAACTCTCTCCAACCCATGTTACATAGAGTAGATTTCTTTTATCAATGCTCTCATCATTATCCCTGTTGGCCTTGTAGGATCCAAGCATCACATCAACACAGTGTAAAACAAGAAATAGAGACATATGGGTGGACATGTACAATGTCAAACCATATTCTCCCAATAAAAACCACCGCAACAAATCCTTCTGCTACCATGCTAGATCATCATGAAAACAAGTAAGAGAGCCATACTCTCTCAATAGAAGCCACAACAACAATACTTCTTACTGCCATGCCAAATGAGCATCAATATAAGTATGAGAGCCATACTCTCTCAAAATAAGCCACCACAGCAATGCCTCTTGCTACCACACCACATCATCATTGTACCAAATGTAGTGGCCATATTCTCTAAAGAGAAGCCATTGCAGCAATGCCTCTTGCTTCCCCATCACATCATCATTATACCAAGTGCAATGACCATAATCACCTAATAGAATCCAATGAAGTAAGGCCTCATGTTTCCATCCTCCATCAATATCATGCAATGTATGGGGAGAAATCAGCCCATACTCTCTCCCAATAGTAACCAAAGCAAAAGGATTATTGCTACCTCCTTACATCATCATGATGCAAGTCATGGAGAAACAACGTGTTGATTGACATGTGGGATGTCACATAAAAAAAATACAACTAAGCTCCCTTCTACCACATCATGTGAGATTTATGCCATGTCCCAAACCCAAGTACATACACGAGCATAAGATATGTGCTAAACAGAAATACATGTAAAGACATGAGACATATTCCAAACAAAAGTAAATACAAGGAAATAAGATATACCATGAGATGTCCAAACTCTCTCATCAACAACCAGCGCAACCATGCCTCCTGCTGCTGCATGTCATCAGTGATATACTTGACATGGACCCTGCAAATGTGAGATGTTGGGGAGAACCCATACTCACCCAAAAGCAACCAGCACAGACATGCTTCTTGTTGCCCGGTATCATAGATTTGCAGGAAGGTAGGAAACCTCCTTCTCCTCATCCGGATCCATTTATCCTAATGTGGGTGATGAATCATGCCAAGCTCAACCTTGGTATCCTCCCATTTTGGAATGCCAACATCCTCCATATGAATATTTTTTCACTCCATGAATGTTGAAGTGCACCTCCATTGAGGTCTCTCCATGAGATCCTCTCATCAATGGCCCATTGGAACCCATAAGGCTCCATACATGTTGTAGGTAGAATTTCCTCTTTGAGTTGTGAAGATATCATCAAGAAAACTTCATCTTGACAATGGAAAGTACTCTCCATCACAATATGTCTACCATCTATCATATGTCCCTCTAGTGCTTCATGAGTGAATCTACCTTCCGAATGCTCCAAGAATAATGGGGCCCTCTCATCATCATTGTTTCTAAGTAACAACGTTGTATATCTGCATGGTGATATATGTGTTTTCTCATGGCCACATACAATGCTAAACTCATAGTTTGGAACTGTACTGAATAGGACTGTGCTCCTCCCATCTTCTGCAACTCCACACTTCAACACAAAGTGTTGGGTGTAGCTCAACCATGACAAACTGGGATAGCAATACATCTTCTCCTTGACCAAATCAAGGGTCCTCTGTGCAGTGATAATTTCCTGCTCCAAACCAGCAAGGTGCTCTAATCCTTGGTTATGCACTTTCCTTGATGGCATGGTCTCACAAATCTCAATATGAGGTACTGAAATAATATGAGATGAGATTATGTGCAAACCTTGCATAAGTTGAATCTTGGGAACATCTTTCACATCTACAATAGTTCTGCTAGGGTCCTATAATAATAGGGATCATAATTTTGAATTGACTATGTTAAGTCTTGTAATATTGTACGTACTTTTCTTTCTACAAATTTTTTCCCATATTAAAAAATAAAAAGAGGGTATTGTTCGCTCAAGGGGTCCTGACCTAGGTTCGGAGTTCAAGGTTTGCCAACAAACCCCTATACTACTGGCCCTTTCGGCTATGACCCGCTTGCGCAGGTCAAAGTCTCACCCGAAGTAGTATGGGTGGGTGTTGGAACCAGGTTTCCGCACCCTGATAAAGGGTAGGTAAGGCAAGCAGAGTTGCGTCCGACCCTGTGATACCTAGATCGCCTCTTTCTGAGCCGGATCTATAGGTCTCTTTTCGCATCCACGTGTGCAAGGTCAACTATACTACAATGTTTTGATAATTATATACTTCGAGTAGCACAATATTGCATAAAACATAACAGAACAGATCTAGGTGCAATAAACACACTTACACAGAACTTTCGCAGCTGAATACAGAATACGCATAGTGTTAGCCCCCCTATGAATTTTTTGACAAGCAAATAGGGGGCTAAATTGTTTTTGAGCCTTCAAGGAATGCATTTCCTCTGAAAACACAGTCTCCTTGAAGCCTCCATGTGCCTTTTATCCTTTGATCAAATCCCCTCTGCTGATTTCCCTTTTAAAGCCTCTCTGTTATGTGAAGAAATGCCCAAAGGCCCCCTTTTCCTTCTTATTTCTCCCCCAATTGGACCCTTTTCATCCCCCTTGTTTTCCCCTTCTATTTCTCTTCTTACCCTTCAAATCCCCCGAAAATCCCCTTTGATTTCTCCCCCTACCCTTTGTTTTCCCTTCTTCCCCCTTTATTTCTCTATCGTTCCCCTTCCCCAGCCCTAAAATCCATTAGAAAGGGGTAAAAACCCACTTTCCGACCATGTTATAGGGCTTAGCCCCTTTACTGCAAGCCCCTTCAACCACTTCCCCACATGTGCCCCGGCACTGGGACCAAGCGCTTAAGTCCCAGGCGCTAATCGCAATCGGAAGTCGGGCGAGGGTCCATCTCCTTTGTTATATTCAAAAGTCCCGATGCGATTTGTTTAACACATAAGTCCCGCAGGGCGTTCCGCACCGTTGATCTTCCGCGGAGATCTAACGGCTGGGCACTAATCGCAGCCCCCCGCTCAATCGCAATCGCAACGTTCTGTGTGTGACCTCCGATTGATCGCAAGCCTCCTGCTCTGACCTCCGATTGCGATCCTCCGATCGCGTTCCCCACCGTTGATCTGTCCCACCGATCCAACGGTCTAGCATTAATCGCTTCTCACCCATCGCGCCTTCCTTTTCTCCCGCCGATTGATTGTGAGCCGTTGATCTGATCACAGATCCAACGGTCAGCGCTTAATCGCACCCTCCGCCCGATCGCGATCGCATCCCCTTCTCTCTGCCTTCCGATTCAATCCCGGCCGTCCATTTCCCCACCAATCTAACGGTCAGCGCTCAATCGCAAGCTCCCCTCCGATCGCAATCGCAAGTCACATTGGTGCCGCCCCGATTGCAAGCTCCCGATTACATCACAGTCGTTCACCCTTCCCGTGATCTGACGGCCAGCGCTTAATCGCACCCTCCGCCCGATCGCGATCGCAGCCCTTTCCACCGTCCTCCGATCTCATCCTGATCGTTGATCTGTCCCGCCGATCCAACGGCCCTGCGCTAATCGCTCCATCGCAATCGCAAAAACTCAATCGCATGACTTGTCTCCCAAACTCCGATTGCGATCTCCCGATTCTATCTGGGCCGTCCATTCTCCTGCTGATCCGACGGCCATCGCAACTCCTGATCACAAGTCCTCTCCCGATCGCGCTGCCCTTCCGATTTCATCTCCGCCATCCGTTCCTCCCAAATCCAACGGTCATCGCTTCTTCCACCCAATCGCAATCGAAAGTTTCAATGTGTGTCTCTTCTGTCCCCCCCGATTGCGATTGCCCGATTGAATCCTAGCCGTCCGTCTTCCCCGGATCGGACAGTTCTGGTTTATTCGCCCTCCGCCCCCGCCGGGTCCCACCTCCACGGCTTCCGCTCCATTGCTTTCGTCATTTCCTTTGTATTTCGACCCAATGCTAAAATTTGGGTTTTACACCGTGTGTTCATTGCTCCGCTCCTCTCCGCTATTTACACTGTTTCTCCATCGCTCCACCATTCCTCCGCCTCCACAGCATTTCTCCGCCACCACTGCCCGGGCTTGTAACAGTTTATTTCATCATGCAGGTGGTACAGAGATGGCCAGTTCAGCATTGCTAGCGAAGCAGAAGAAACAGGATTTAAAAGGGATTAATGCTTATTATCGATACAATTAACGTTTTAATCCTACATTCAAAGGCTTAAGGCACTGTTTGAAGACTAATGAGCGCACCAGCAACGCCATAACTGCGCTACCTAACAGCAGAGATTTTTCCTCCAGAGGTACACCTTCCCACAGTGTCCTCCATGCCTACTCGAGCCCTGAGACAATTAAATACACTGACTGAGGCTCATTTCAGACAGTCGGGCAGCATTAAAGAAGCATGGAGGGCCTTGCAGACTTTCATCCAGTTCATTTATTCCAGAATGGCAGCACAGAGCTCCAAGCACCAGAAAGGACTTCAAAGAAACATCCGAGGTCGATTTCGGCCTGACAGAGATCTCCGAACCAGATTACAGAGTACCTACAGCGTTGCAGATAGCCATTAAGCAGTGTGGGCGTGGACACTTTCGCCATTCTGTCTTAATGAGTCTCAATTAATTGTCTATCTACCTCTGTTTTCTCTCTTCTCCTATAAAAAATCCCTGAGAACGAATTGTAAAGGTTGTTGTTTCCTTGCTGGGCATCTGTTGTTAGAGGGATTCATTTGACTGTTAGAACAGTCGTGGGAGGGAGTAGCAGAGTAGTTGTATGTAATAGGCTGGGAGGAGAAAGTCTGGACTGTATTAGCTATTGAGCCATATTGTACATGACTGGTTTTGCATCAATTAATCAAAGCACATTTCACAGGATCCTGGTCTATTGCTATTGGTGATGTTCCTCTTAACTCTGTTTATTTCATTTACATGCTGTTTCACGTTCTTCCGGTAGGCATTAGAATAATGGTATAGGATTCACCCTTTGTTAGGTGCCCTATGCTGTCTGCTCTCCCTACCTTTATGTTTTCCGCTAGATGTGCTATCTGAGAGTTGTTTTCAGTTAATTTAACCACCGCAGTGGATGTTATTTCCTGATGGCTGATGTATGAATTGGTTGAAGCTGTTCTTAGATGTTCTTGAGGGGTTTAAAGCTGGAAATTTTTGGAGCACTGGGGATAAGTGTTAGCCCTGTCCACTAGAATCCTTGCATGACCAGTTTACCTTTCTGAGATCCCTTTGTTTATCTTATCTCTGTTTTCCCCTTGGAGTTGCTAAAGCAGACCTGGAGTTAAATGACCTCTGGTCTGATCTATAAGCAGCCCCTTTGTCTCTTTGAGAGCTGCCTTTGAGTATGTCCAAGCAGGTCTGGAGTTAAATGACCTCTGACCTGATCTATAGACAGAAAATTGGTTGCTTTCCTTCTTTCACTTTCCTCCTTAACGTTCCATCCCATCATCGATCTAAAAAGATCCTTTAGTATAGATGACTTGCCCTTTGAAAGCCTCGGCTAGTTGTTGCAAGTAATTCCCTTTCATGACTCCATAGCCCAATGGATGGCACTGTCTTGGCCCATCCTCTTTGCTGAAACATCCTTCTGCTTTGTTCCTTTTCTCCCATTGCTTTCCCAGTCCATGATTTCCTAACCAACCCATCAACCCTTCAACCAAATCATTTAAAACCCCTCTGTGCTTCATACCTAGCCTAACATCTCATTTTGAGCTTCAAAGATAAATCATTCTTTGTTTATTGGAGAGATCCCTCTCCGGGTCCAGGAGGGCTAGATCCTAGGGCCCCAAAGTGGTTCTGATGTTGTCTCATATTTTGGTCTTGCCAATCTGGCCAAAACATGGGAACCCCAACATAATGGCGACTCCACTGGGGAAAGAACTGCTTTGTCTCTAGATTGGCTTTTCATTGCTGATGGTGGACAGCATCCAGCTCCAAATAGTCATAATCATCCACCTGGCGACTCCACACTCCCTATGATCCAAAGACCAAATGACTCCACTGGTGAAGGACACTGAACTGGTTGAGAAGAGGCAGTAGCCTTCTTTGCATAAGCGTGAATCCAAGCATGGACAGGGATGCAAAGTATAATGCTTTGTATAACAAAGTATGCAGAATAACAGAAGTGCTTGGTGAAATGCTGGAGACGTACATGGCTAATATGAATGCAGATGATGATTATTTTGAATAGCCCATGTCCCCTTCAGAGCAAGAACAAACTCAGGATCTAGAAGATGAGCAGGACCTATATGATGCTCAAGAATCTGTAGAAGATGAGGAGGTTAGTGATCAGGAACTGCCTGATTGCTTACCCATGCCTTGTGTTATGCCGAACAGGGAACATCAGAACCTATTAGCACAGGCTGATAGGGAAAGCTTCCTTGAGGAAGCAGATGACTACATGGAAGAGGCAGAATCTGATGAAGAAGAAGAGGCTCAAGAGAACATCCCGCCTCCCAGTCAGCTAACACAAGAGGAAGACGATTGTTGCTCTTATGTCCATGATGTGAGGGAAACCCCTCTTTTAACAGAAGAAGAAATTGATCAGATATTAAACCAGCAGTCTTCCCCAGAAATCTTCTATATATCACATGTTCATGCTCAGTCTCCTTTTGAGTTTGATGATTCAGATTCATAAGACTCCTCTGTGGATCAGAACGAAGAAAGACCTACTGTGCACCCAGAATGGTGGACTTGGTCAGGTCCGCCTATCTATGACACTGATGGGGAAAGTTATGAAAGCATCAGTGATGAGTGTCATGAGACCGGACGCCAGCAGTCTTTCCTTTCAGAAGATGAGGAGGAAAGCAAAGAAGAGGTTCTTGAGCACGATGAAAGCAAGGAGCTTACTCTTTAAGAAGAGGAAGCAAAGGAATACGCCCCTGCTCAAGAACACATGGATCTTTTCACCGAGCCCTGCACCTCAGAGTAGAACATATCGGAGCTCCGAGAGGACTCAACCCCAATATACGATGAGTCCTCCAGTTCAAAATATGAGG
Source organism: Pinus albicaulis (assembly GCA_034641835.2). Classification (NCBI taxonomy): domain Eukaryota; kingdom Viridiplantae; phylum Streptophyta; class Pinopsida; order Pinales; family Pinaceae; genus Pinus; species Pinus albicaulis. The sequence continues at coordinate 1,843,756,007 of CM076578.1, forward strand.
GAGATTCTCTCTCTCAAGAGAGTCTTCTTCTTGATCCAGTGGAAGGAGAAGAGATCCTGGTCGAAGCCAGCCTGCCAGAAGTAACCAAGTATCTTTTCATGATCCTTATGCACATTTCCTGCATACATTTGGAGAAGGATCAAAGGTCTTGCTCAGCAGCATGTTACAGACACAAAGAAATTTTTTCAAAGCTGCTGTTTTTGAACAAAAAGAGTGGGAGTTGCCCTGCCTATCCAGCATGCTCAAGGAGTTGAGCAAGAAGGACCAGCCATGGGATCACTTGGTGGACTGGTTACATTGGAAGACAATGTTTGTAAGCTAGACCTGTAAATATGTCAGTAGAGTAGGGTAGGTAGGAAAAGCTCAATAAAGCTCAGCCTATGAGCAAGTAGGTTAGTTGTTTCATTTTCTGTCTTAGAATGTAGAGAAGAAACCTGCTAGACAGTCTAATCCTAGCAGGTAGTAGTGTAGGTAGAGAAACATATGAGACCAACAGTCTAATCTGGTCTCATGGAGTAATAAGGGTAGAGGTAGAATAGGTTTATTTTTCCTGTTTGAAAAAAAAAAAAAAATTTGATGATGTAAAAGGGTCTGCAAGTCCAAATGCACCCAAGAAGAAAAAATGTTAGGACTATAGTGTGGGTAGGTAGTTGTGTGGGAGAATTTTATTGCTGATATGTTGTCTTCATAGCTTGTGGCAACTGATAAAAGAAAGAGATGGATGGTTCAAGCAGCAGGCACCTGGCCTACACCAAGAGATCAATTTCTGAATTCTTGACTCCTTCAAGAAGAAGCCATCCCCATGTGGAGCCACTGTTAGCCCCCCTATGAAGTTTTTGACAAGCAAATAGGGGGCTAAATTGTTTTTGAGCCTTCAAAGAATGCATTTCCTCTGAAAACACAGTATCCTTGAAGCCTCCATGTGCCTTTTATCCTTCGATCAAATCCCCTCTGCTGATTTCCCTTTTAAAGCCTCTCTTTTATGTGAAGAAATGCCCAAAGGCCCCCTTTTCCTTCTTATTTCTCCCCCAATTGGCCCCTTTTCATCCCCCTTGTTTTCCCCTTCTATTTCCCTTCTTACCCTTCAAATCCCCCGAAAATCCCCTTTGATTTCTCCCCCTACCCTTTTTTTTCCCTTCTTCCCCCTTTATTTCTCTATCGTTCCCCTTCCCCAGCCCTAAAATCCATTAGAAAGGGGTAAAAACCCACTTTCCGACCATGTTATAGGGCTTAGCCCCTTTACCGCAAGCCCCTTCAACCACTTCCCCACATGTGCCCCGGCACTGGGACCAAGCGCTTAAGTCCCAGGCGCTAATCGCAATCGGAAGTCGGGCGAGGGTCCATCTCCTTTGTTATATTCAAAAGTCCCGATGCGATTTGTTTAACACATAAGTCCCGCAGGGCGTTCCGCACCGTTGATCTTCCGCGGAGATCTAACGGCTGGGCGCTAATCGCAGCCCCCCGCTCAATCGCAATCGCAACGTTCTGTGTGTGACCTCCGATTGATCACAAGCCTCCTGCTCCGACCTCCGATTGCGATCCTCCGATCGCGTTCCCCGCCGTTGATCCGTCCCGCCGATCCAACGGTCCAGCATTAATCGCTTCTCACCCATCGCGCCTTCCTTTTCTCTCGCCGATTGATTGTGAGCCGTTGATCTGATCACAAATCCAACGGTCAGCGCTTAAAAACACCCTCCGCCCGATCGCGATCGCATCCCCTTCTCTCCGCCTTCCGATTCAATCCCGGTCGTCCATTTCCCCGCCAATCTAACGGTCAGCGCTCAATCGCAAGCTCCCCTCCGATCGCAATCGCAAGTCACATTGGTGCCGCCCCGATTGCAAGCTCCCGATTACATCACAGCCGTTCACCCTTCCCGTGATCTGACGGCCAACGCTTAATCGCACCCTCCGCCCGATCGCGATCGCAGCCCTTTCCACCGTCCTCCGATATCATCCTGACCGTTGATCTGTCCCGCCGATCCAATGGCCCTGCGCTAATCGCTCCATCGCAATTGAAAAAACTCAATCGCATGACTTGTCTCCCAAACTCTGATTGCGATCTCCCGATTCTATCTGGGCCGTCCATTCCCCTGCTGATCCGACGGCCATCGCAACTCCCGATCACAAGTCCTCTCCCGATCGCGCTGCCCTTCCGATTTCATCTCCGCCGTCCGTTCCTCCCAGATCCAACGATCATCGCTTCTTCCGCCCAATCGCAATCGGAAGTTTCAATGTGTGTCTCTTCTGTCCGCCCCGATTGCGATTTCCCGATTGAATCCTAGCCGTCCGTCTTCCCCGGATCGGACGGTTCTGGTTTATTCGCCCTCCGCCTCCGCCGAGTCCCACCTCCACGGCTTCCGCTCCATTGTTTTCGTCATTTCCTTTGTATTTCGACCCAATGCTAAAATTTGGGTTTTACACCGTGCGTTCATTGCTCCGCTCCTCTCCGCTATTTACACTGTTTCTCCATCGCTCCACCATTCCTCCGCCTCCACAGCATTTCTCCGCCACCACTGCCTGGGCTTGGGGCCGCCTTATTTCCACTGCGTGTGGTACAGATGGCCGTCAAAGATTGCCGAAGGAAGAAATAAATGAAGGATTTAAAAGGGATTAATGCTTATTATCGATACAATTAACGTTTTAATCCTGCAGTCAAAGGCTTAAGGCACTGTTTGAAGACTAATGAGCGCACCAGCGACGCCATAACTGCGCTACCTAACAACATGACATTTTTCTCCAGAGGTACACCTTCCTACAGTGTCCTCCATGCCTTCTCGATCCCTGAGACAATTAAATACACTGACTGAGGCTCACTTCAGACAGTCAGGCAGCATTAAAGAAGCATGGAGGGACTTGCAGTTTTCCATCCAGTTCATTTATTCCAGAATGGCAGCACAGAGCTCCAAGCTCCAGAAAGGACTCCAAAGAAATATCCAAGGTCGATTTCGGCCTGACAGAGATCTCCAAACCAGTCTTAGAGTACATTCAGCGCTGCAGACAGCCATTAAGAATTATGGGCGTGGACACTTCCGCCGATGCTGCCTTAATGAGATCAATTCAATGTTCATCTACCTCTGTCTCTTCCGCTTCTCCTATAAGAAATCCCCGAGAACATAATGAAAAGGTTGTTGTTCAGTTGTTGCGTAGTTGCTGTTAGAGGGATTCATTCTTGACTGTTAGAACAGTGGTGGGAGGGAGTAGCAGAGTAGTTGTATGTGATAGGATGGGAGGAGAAAGTCTGGGCTGTAACAGCCATTGAGCCATATTGTACATGACTGGTGTTGCATCAATTAATCAAAGCACTTTTCACAGGATCCTGGTCTATTGCTATTGGTGATGTTCCTCTTAACTCTGTTTATTTCATTTACATGCTCTTTCACGTTCTTCTGGTAGGCATCAGAATAATGGTATAGGATTCACCCTTGTTAGGTGCCCTATGCTGTCTGCTCTCCCTACCTTTATGTTTTCTGCTCTATGTGCTATCTAAGAGCTGGTTTCAGTTGATTTAACCAGCGCAGCGGATGTTATTGCCTGCTGGCTAATGTATGAATTGGTTGAAGTTGTTCTTAGATGTTCTTGAGGGGTTTTAAGATGGAAATTTTGGGAGCACTGGGGATAAGTGTTAGCCCTGTCCACTAGAATCCTTGCATGACCAGTTTACCTTTCTGAGATCCCTTTGTTTATCTTATCTCTGTTTTCCCCTTGGAGTTGCTAAAGCAGACCTGGAGTTAAATGACCTCTGGTCTGATCTATAAGTAGCCCCATTGTCTCTTTGAGAGCTGCCTTTGAGTATGTCCAAGCAGGTCTGGAGTTAAATGACCTCTGACCTGATCTATAGACAGAAAATTGGTTGTCTTTCCTTCTCCCACTTTCTCTCCTTAATGTTCCATTCCACCATCTGCCTAAAAGATCCTTTAGTGTAGATGACTTGCCCTTTGAAAGCCTTGGCTAGTTGTTGGATGTAATTTCCTTTTATGACTCCATAGCCCAATGGATGGCACTGTCTTAACCCATCCTCTTTGCTGAAGCATCCTGCTGCCATGTTCCTTTCCTCCCATTGCTTTCTCGGCCTATGATCTCCTAACCAACCCAACAACCCTTCAACCAAATCACTTTAAACCCCCCTTTGTGCTTCATAACTAGCCTAACATCTCATTTGAGCTTCAAAGATAAATCATTCTTTGTTTATTGGAGAGATCCCTCTCCGGGTCCAGGAGGGCTAGATCCTAGGGCCCCAAAGTGGTTCTGATGTTGTCTCATCTTTTGGTCTTGCCAATCTGGCCAAAACATGGGAACCCCAACACATAGTACAGCAATTACCAATGATTCGCATAAACAATACACATAGATTCAGTTCTCAAACAACCTTCCTTATTCATCAATTCATCAATTCCTTCTTACAATACCCTTCCCAGCCTGCGCACACAGTAGCAGGGTCCACACACAGCAGGACTTTGGATCTCCGTGCACACAGCCAGCAGGATTCCTTTCCCCAAACCCAAAAAAATCTACTAAACCAAAATTCGCATCAATAGCTCCTTATTTCTCTTCTTCCTACAATCCCAAAATGCCCCTCTATTTATAAAAATCTAGCCTAACCTTTCCTATGGTCTGCAAACCATGGTTTTTAGACCCCAGGTTTACCCTTTGACCCATTACAATGATTTCAGGGCTTTGAACCACCCCAAAACCCCTACGCTAGACTAAATATAATAAAAAATATACAAAATCGGACCAATTTCGTAGCTCGTAGGAGACCATGTTCCAACAGTCCCCCAACACAATCTTATGACTCATCCCGAGTCAATGTGGTGGTGCGGTCTCTATCTACACACGTAAGGTATTGAGGGCTGCGATCAATGGAGGTAGCACTTCTTGACTCTGGGCAGCAGCACTCTGTGCAAGGTCTACAAGCTTCTGGGAGGTCGTTCCTTCAGTTGTCGCGGTGACACTCTCGAGCGTCTGAGTTAATCGCTTGATCGTGCCATTAATATCCTGTGAAAGTTGGAGGGTTTTGGCATCCCAAGGCTTCAGACGTTCCACCATTAAGTGTTGTTTACGCCAGAGTTTCTCAATCTCGTCATGGAGATCATTGTTTGTCTTCAAACGTGCCAAGCGTTGTGCAGGTACCAAGGTGGGCAACGTAGCGTTGACCTGCTCAAAAGCTTCTTCCTTCTGCCATAAGTCCTGATTGATTTCATGGAGGACCATATCGCACTAGACCTTAGTTCAAAGTTGCATGGTTGATTCTAGCAACTGGGCACCTTGGGAAATCTGCCCCGAATTAACATTTTTCGCGTCGGTTACTAGGGCAGCGCGTTGGGCGCGGACTTCCGGAGGCGTTTCGAGCTACAGTTTGGCCTGTAAGTCGGTGATTTGATGTTCTAGTTGTGTCTTGACGGTGTGTATTTCCATCCAAGATGCTTTGAGTGTCGTAACCAATTTTTCCACTTTAGCCCGAGGTGTGTCTTCGGCCGGGATCTCATCTGTAACCTCTGTACAGAGATGGTGGATCACTGTTTCGAGCTCCGCCTGCTGTGAAATGACGAGGAGAAAATCATCAGCCTGCTGCGTGATGGTGTGCTCAGCCGTACCAAGTTGTTGGTGTACTTTCTGGTTGCGATGGCTAACCTCCTGGAATACAGAATTGTGGAGGCCCTGTAAGGCTTCGTGGGGCAGCTTAGCCAGGTCCAGCTGGGTTACTGTTTCTACTTGGAGCTGAGTTCCTACCAGGGAAATGCTAGGTATATTCCGGAGATGACTTCCTCTGTGAATAGCGCTAAACTGCTAGCGACCGAAGGGGTCCGTGCCTGGCCAACGCCAGTCTGCAGTGTATCCATTTTTAACTGGAGGGCGTGGAGCTCGGCCCGAAGAGTGTCGAGCACAGCCTTATGCTGGTCCCCAATGGATGCCCACTTCTCTTCTATATCCATTGTGACTGTGTTCGTGATTTTCTCAAGGTCACCATTATTCAGTGTGACCATCGCATCGTATTGTGCGTGGTGGGCGTGTTGTTTCTTTTGATATCCTGGTGCCAACTCACCTGACCGCTTCGTACCGACGGGAGGGGTGGTATCTCTGTCAGACCCTACCTGAGCTTTGGCTGCGGTGGTCTACGATGGCTGTGTATCCCTATTCTTGGCTATGTCTGAGCCCATATGGCTAGGCTCCACGGTCTCCCCACGGGTATCTGTGAAGCCTTTCTTCCAGGCAGGAGGCCATAGTGTAATCATCAGGTCAATCTCTTCATATGTGACCATATATATGGAAGTGTCATCCATATCTTATTGTTGAGGCTGCAGATCTAAATATGGTGCATGGTAAGTTGGAACGCAGCAACACTTTTGTATTTGTCATATACTGTCGGGGAAAGCTGGGGTCAGGAATTTATGGTGGCTGCCACACTACTCTGGAAGAGGATCCAAAAAGCTTTGTTATCCTCGATGCGTTGCGCATCCTTAGAGTCCCATAATTGAGCATACCGAGCTCCTTCACACATCCCAGGAGGAATTTCGGGGAGGACTGACTCCTCAGGGGTGTCCTAGGCGACTAGCGCGATTAGGAGTAATAACCATGAATAAAAGAATGACGTCCCTTGCTACTGGGATTTGCGGACATTAGCCAGAAATTCATCGCATAAGTATTGATCCCAATTGAAAGAGACGCCCTTTGCACACTGGCCAGCCAACTGAATCACATAGGCGGGGACAGTCGCAACCTGGCACTTCCTCATTAGCTTGTAGGCTAAGAGCCTAGTACCCATATGTGTAGAAGGATCATTGATAGTCTAGATCGCAAACCCTCGCTGATTTCGACTCACCTTGTAGGTCTTCCGCACAAATGTAGCAGTAGCTGCTTTTTACTTCTTGCCTACCCCCTCCAGAGGGTGCGGCACGTGCATAGGAAGGCCTATAATTTTTTGGATCAACGCAGCATCAATAGGGACCCTGTCTCGAATCCATAAGCATCCATCATGAATGAGGGCGAGCAACTGGAAAGCCAACTGATCTGTAACGTTGTAATGGCCAAAATGGAGTATCCGGAGCAGATTCAAGAGTCCAGACCTAACCAAGCTGTATACCCAACGCTAGGGCACCACCGTGACTCCATCATTTCCATGGATTGTATCGAAGTACAATGCGGGGACCAATTAAGGGAGGGTTTCAAAGTCTGCCAAGTCATGATCATCAAACTTGACCTCGTGGAGTCGTCTGCAGGGATCACTGATGACAAGGACTTCTCCCGGAGTTAAGGGGGTTTTCAGATAGGTGACCAAGCCATCCAAGTTTTTTGGCGTTCGCGTAGATGGTCTACATGGGGGAACGAAGGGGGGTAACCAATTGATCGGGTTAGCAGGCAGAGCACCCTCCTGTGCATACTGATCTAGAGGTGATGTCGGTGGAGACCTGACGTGCCTTGGAGAAGTCCTAGGCTTCCCGGTAGCCCATTTCACCGCTTTCGGAGCTTTTCCAAAGCCTTGTGCCTTTTCTTTTCCTTTCCTTGTGACCGGCGTAGAGGGAACTTCTTCCAGTTCAGACTCAACCTCCATTATTTCCTCAACATCAGGCTCCGTCTGGGCCAAAGGTTCGACAAGGTTAGTGGTCAGCATCCTTGCACGAAAAATGAATCCCAGCCCTAGGTGACTACTATCAGACAGAGCAGGTTGACCATACATGAGAGGGATAGTGAAGAGATGGGAAATATGATTTCTCAAGTGCTTCCAAGAGAAGAATGATGAGTTCAAGTTGTGCAAGTGAGACGGCACCTCTGGCTGAACTATCCTGCTCCTTTTATAGTACCCCCAAGCATGCAATGGTGAGGTAAACTTTATCTAAGATGGGTCCCCTAGGAAATGGTAAAAAATCCCTAAAATTAGTTCCATTAAATGCCCGGACGTCGCTCCTTCCAACGGTAACTTTTTCTTTTTTTCCAATGGTTACTATTCCAATGGCTAGTTTTCGTATCACTGGTAGGCTTGGCCTATCCGTTACGCTAGGGTCAACCATCTGCATCGTCTGCGCGTCCCCCCCCCCAACACATGCTTGCTTCCTAGGAAACTCATGACCCATGACAAAGAGAACCTTACCGTCTGTGTAAGTGAGGTTTTAAGGGGGGCTGTAGTCAGAGCATATTGTCTTAAACACAGCTGTTTTTTTGTTGTAGAGGTGGTCGGATGGATGAGAGCTCTACTTCTTGAACCTATGGCTGGTGTAGAGTGCATTTCAATGCTACTTTCTCGCAGGTCAGCCTGACCTTTTTCTAGGGTTGGGCCGCAGTAGTCGATTATTCCTAGTCCCTTCAAGGTCCTTACCTCTGAGGAAACGCAGCAGAAGTTTTTTGTGATTCGAAGACAACGCAGCGTAGAGACATCATGCAACCGGTTCTGCCAATTCTCTATTTCCTCATCGGGATCAAATCAGCATTCAGTATCCCCCTCCCAGCAAAGTACTTCGTCCCCTGTTGGGTTTTCCACGTCTCGCGCAGTTAAATTATATATATAGTCCACATCTTCCTCCTTGGGTACTGGTTCCGTGTAGCGTTTACCTTCCGTAGGGTCTAATGGTACTATCACCCTTGTGCCATTATTTTCGAACACCATGCTTCTTTTTTTCAAGTTAATGATACCACCCATGTCGATGGCCCAATCCAATCCCAGTAGTGCAGGGTAGGGATCCGCATCCTCGATGATTTGAATGACTTCAAAGTCAGCCCAAACCTTTACTCCTGCGATATCTACCATAATCCCTGATAGCCTCCCCAACGATACGATATTTGGTTGATTAGCCATGCATAGCTGGATAGTGGACCATTCCAACTTTGGTTCACCCATTCGTTGCTAGGTTTATTTAGGTAATAAATTGGCATCCGATCCGAGGTCTAAAATAACCCGGTCCATCTCGTAATTGCCGATCTAGGCCGACATCCGCATCTCCCTCCTAGTGCGTTTCTGATACCTTTATAATTTGTGCACATCCTTAATATCGAGCGACACGGTGGAATGCGTTGCGCAACTATCTATTAAAGCCTGCAAATTTTGCACTGCCTTTGGGTTTTGCAGCAATTTCATACATGCCTGCAGGAAGGGTTTGACCTCCTCATCTGCCTTAAGATCCGCAAGGAGTAGGGACATAGATTCCTCGGTCTCGATGAAGTCCCTTCGAGCTTCTATAAACATTTCTCTTGCTTTGTCTAGGTCCATCCCTTCTTGTTTGCTAACTGCTTTGCGGATCAGCGTTTCAGTTTCAACCTTCTCCTCAATCCCCCTAGTAGCCAATCCACTGCATGTAACAACATTTACGCTTGAATCCTTACCCCTCAACTTAGTCTTAACCTTCTGCACCTTCTGTGTAGGTGGGAGCTGCTTCTCTCGTATTTTTTTTTATCAAGACTGGACAATCTTCAAGCATATGGTCCAACTGTCTGCAATACCTGCAGGACTGTCTTGTAGGATTCGGGAAATCCCTCGCAAAGTGCCCTGTTTCTCCACAGTTATAGCAGATCAATTGGCCCCGGCCCCAACCTATGCTTCCACTTTGGCCTCCTTCCCTGCTTCTGGAGGGGGAGCCACTCATGCCTGCAGGGTTTTTGGCGAGGCGGGGTCTAACGGTACCTTATACAAGTTTCCCAATCTATCATTAGATCATAGGTCTGACAGTTCTGCTCATCATGCCCTACTGACCGATAGAACCGGCACCATTGTTGCTTCTGCTCAGGGACGTAGGTGCCCGGACGGAGCCAACGGTTGGTATCATGCACCCCAACTACGCGGCCATCCTTGTACCAGAACGCAGGTCCACTTGGGCCCAGTCATCCTGGTCTGGTTCCCTCGATTGATCCAAGGCGCATCGGGCTAGGTTCTCCTATTCGTGGGTAGTCTAGGCACCGATCCTTTGTATGCCCTGATACTCGACATCGTAGGCACCATAGTTCTATGCCAACTTCCCTTCCTTGCTCCTTTCGTAGGTCCTAAATCTCCATGTGCATTGCCCCGAGCTGCTCCTAGATTTTATGTACTCCTAACGAAGCATTTATCCTAGGCATAGCTTCTAGTTTCATAGTGGCTTCCAAAGCTTTGTCCTGTGATTCAAAATTCTGGTGACCCATAGGTATGCATAGGTGAGGTAGCAGCATAGCAATGAACAATTCAATGTGTTGTCTATCGTCATACTTAAATTATCCCTCTTTGATCACTTTTTTCGCCTCTGATCAGCTTCCCATACAGACTCAGTTGTTCCATGCTTGAAATCTTTCACGCCTGCTATGATCTGAGAGTAGGACTTAGGTTTTTGGATCTGTTATTTTATGGCGTCCTTAATATCTTGAATGGATGCACTCCCGTTTTCAGATACGTACCGCATATACCAATCCAGCACTCTCTCTTCGAAGGCTAGGGATAGCTATGATTTTTTCACAGTATCGACCACCACACCTTACGCAATCAATACCGAGTCTGCCACAAACCAAAATCGTTCCATGTCCTCATCTCCCGCACCTTTAGAGGTAGGTAATTTCAAGTGTGCCGCCATGTCTCCTTCTGGCGGGGTTTCGGGCGAGGTTTTATTCTTACGTGGTTCTAATGGCGGTGTAGCTGGTGGGCTTTGCACAGCTGCTTCCTTCAGCGGGCTATAGACAGACTTGTCCCCTTCTTGATTGGTTCGATCCTACTTACCGCTCCGCATTATACTTTCATCCCAATTAGAACTCATTCAATCGTACCTACTATTCTCCCTTGTCAGGCCTTCAGTACTTCTCTTGGCATTACCCGATCCCTTCCTCAACATGCTTTAGGTCCCGGCAACGAAACTATTTGTTTGCTCAAGGGAACCTGACCCAGGTTCGGAGTTCAAGGTTTGCCAACAAACCCCTATACTACTGGCCCTTTCAACAGTGACCGCTTGCGCAGGTCAAAGTCTCACCCAAATTAGTATGGGTTGGTGCTGGAACCAGGTTTCTGCACCCTCAGAAAGGGTAGGTAAGGCAAGAAGAGCTGCGTCCGACCCTGTGATACCCAAATCGCCTCTTTCTGAGAAGGATCTATAGGTCTCTTTTCGCATCCACGTGCGCAAGGTCAACCTTACTACAGTGTTTTGATAATTATATACTTCGAGTAGCACAATATTGCATAAAACATAACATAACAGATCTAGGTGCAGTAAACACACTTACACATAAATTTTTCATCTGAATACAGAATACGCATAGTACAACAATTACCAATGATTTGCATAAATAGTACACATAGATTCAGTTCTCAAACAACCTTCCTTATTCATCAATTCATCAATTCCTTCTGACAATACCCATCCCAGCCTACGCACACAGCAGCAGGGTCCGCACACAGCAGGACTCTGGATCTCCGCACACACAGCGAGCAGGAGTCCTTTCCCCAAAAACCAAAATAGATCTACTAAACCATAATTCACATCAATAGTTCCTTATTTCTCTTCTTCCTACGATCCAAATATGTCCCTCTATTTATAACAATCTAGCCTAACCTTTCCTATGGTCCATAAACTGTGGTTTTCAGACCCCATATTTACCCTTTGACCCATTACAATGCTTTCGGGGCTTTGACCCACCCCAAAACCCCTACGCTAGACTAAATATAATAAAAAATATACAAAATCGGACCAGTTTCGCAGCTCGTAGGAGACCATGTTCCAATAGGTACGTCCTAAAATAAAAATCAAAGGACCAAAAGAAAAGAAGATAAAAAAAGAATATAAAGTATGAACCCCACAAAAATAAACAAAAATAGATCCTGAAAGTGTTGCACATTCAAATGGCACTACTTGTAGTTTACTTTATGCAAATAAAAATTGTGTGCAGCTTGTCCAAAATGCCACAATTCATGATGATCATATATTTTAACCTTGATTCATTCATGATTTTAAATTTCATTTCATGATATTTAGTGAAAAAAGAACTGGCCAAACCATTTAATCTTGGCAAATCAGTAGTTTGGTAGAGAATAAAAATGAGCTCATCAATTTAATCTGAGCCATTGGAAGTTATAAGGTTAGAAGTAGGTTAGTTTGCTTATTTAAAGAAAATAAAAGGGTCAGCAAGCTCAAATGCACCCAAGAAAGGAAGGAAAAAATGTTAGGGTAAATAAAGGGTAGCTAGATTAATTTCACAAGTAATGAAAATCATTAATTGGTTCATCTCATATCACTAACGAATTAATGGCCTCCGAGAGAATTTTATCTATTAACCCTTTGCAGCCACCTGTGGTAGATGTTGACCACATCCCTCTTGTTGATAAAGACTTCAAAATCAGTGATACAGTCACTGATTTTAAACTTTTAGAGCTCCACTGTTGGAGCCATGACAAATTCATTGATCAGGTTGATGATATCCACCTGTGGGACTCAAACCTGCCTAAATACATCTTCCCACAGACCTTTCAGTTTTCAAATCTCATTAGACTCTGCCAGATCAATTATTTTCCCAATGAAAGAGCTCTAATTACACTAAACCAAGATATTTTATTCACAATCACTACACAATCCATAAATCAAATGTTACAGATCCAACCCAAGCCTGATGAAGCACCATTATCCATTGAAATCCTCACCGAACTCTACTTGAAGTTGGACTTTCACAAAAGATTCCAAATATTCCAGAATATCTTTCCTCCATCAGTAGAAACCCCAAAAAGTAATCCCTCATATTCTTCTTCCATATTTTCAGAGAGAACCAGACAGATTGTTACAATGTTGTCATGTATTTTACAGTACTTTACTGATGAACATGTATATGCCTCTATCCTAGGTTTCCTGTCCATATTTTTCCTAGGTCAACCTCCAACTTCAACATTCAATTTTTCTTAATATCTATCAGATGCAATCCATGATCAACTAGTCAAATTACCAGAGGAAGGAGTGTTTAAATACTCCTCAGTTTTGTTCCTTTTGTTCTTATATTTCCAATCAAAAGGTTTGCAGATAGCCTCCAAAAACTGGACACAGAGGGTAACCCACAATCTGTAGTATTTTGTACATCCTTGATCAGAAAGGATTCCACAGAATCCAGCTATAAAGACTTCATTGATTCATTTTTTTATCCAATTGTAAATATGCTAAGTAGTAGAATTCAACCTAGAGTCAATGAAGAGATCAAGAAGGTGTTGCAATTGTCAGATCAAAGTAGAATAGGAAACTGGTATTTATACCAAAATCGTACATAAATTACGGTATATGGATGCCAGCTTATTCCGTACAAGCTTCCCAATTACCTCCCAATGAGGTTATTTGCATTGGAATACATCAGAAAAATCCTAAATTCAGATGAAATCAATTTCCTTTCAGCAAAGAAGAAAACTCAATTTAAGATCAAGAAGCAGTTAGGGCCTTTTATTTGCAATATTAGGAATGTTCGTCAGCAAGAAGACAAGTGTTTACAAGATTTCAAATTTAGTAACAGTTTCAAATGGCAATATTATTCCTTGGGAGTCATAAGTAAGTTAAGAGTCAAATTCTAATTGACCCCTTTTATTCATGAGTCAAAACCTGATATTGAAAAGTATTCCAACCAGTCATAGTGGTTTGCAAATACTTTACAAGAGGTGAAGAAGCAGGTTGATACTAGTTCCATCATGCTTACTCCAGCCCCACAAGACAGGAACTCAAAGAGGCCAAGAGAGGAAGGCTCTTATTCTGCAAAGACTAATTCTAATACCAAATTCAAGTTAATGTACAAGAAAAAGGAAAAACTGAATCCAGTGATTGAACAGGAAGAGATAATTGACATAGTTGAAATTATTGATACAGATTTAATTTTCAGAGATAATGCACCTCCAACAGTTTCATAACAAACACAACTACCATTAACCTCTAGTGCATAAATCATTCAGAAACAACATAGTGTCAAGGTTTCATCATCAAGAAAACCAGTGGATAAAGAGAAATATATAATGGATAAGTACAAAGACATTAAATTGAAGACTGAAGCATTGAAAGTTGTAACATATTCCCAGTATTGGAAACAAACTCCTAGTGACCAAACCAGATTACTTTTAGCCTTTTATTACAAAACTAGAAAGATGCAAATGACATTCTTGCAGCAAACAATGCAGGCTCCAAAATCATCAGAAGATTACAAGAAAACAACCTTTGAAGTTCTTGATAAAGATGTACATCCTATAGATTAGATTGAGTTTCATAAACAAGTAGGAGAAATGATCTATTCCACTATGACAAACAAGGCTTTAAGTGTCCAAAAACTACAGAACTCTCTATAAAATATCAGAGCATAGTTAAAACTAGAGAAATATTCTTCACAAGAAAAGGATAATAGGATAAAATCACTTGAAGAATTGGTCATGGATGTTGGATACAATCCAAAGGATATCAAAGTAGCAGAAGATCTTATTAAGAAGAAGAATGCAGACATAACTTCATTGAAGAAACAACTGAAATTACCCACAACAGAACATCCACAAACTAAAGAAGTTTTGGAGAATGAAAATAAGAAGGATGAAATGATGAATCTCATCATTCAATTGAAAGCTTAACTGAAAGAGATGGAAAATGAAATGGAAAAATTAGTGCAGGAAAAGCAGGCCAGCATGGAAGCAGTTCCTGTTACTGCCATTCGTATAGCTTCTTCATCAGCTCCATTACCTATAGCAGTACCAACTACTACAGCAACTCTAGTGACAACATAAGTTCCAGCAACTACACCAGCGAAAACATCAGCCCATTCCAATGATGAGGCAAGTAAATTGATTAAAGCCATGCAGGATATGTCAATCCAAACTACTGAGATTAATAGTCTTAAATAACAAGTGAAAAATCTAGAAGATGAAAAGAAATTGGTTCAAATAATGCATAAGGATGAAACACAAAAATCCAACAGATAAAATGTCAGGATACGTAAGTTAGAAAAATAATTAGCATTGGAAGATCCTTTAGCCCAAGAAAAGAAGCAACTATGGGCCAATATCATTAATTTTGTTAATGATATTTGGCCTTCTATCCAAGTTATATTTGAATAGAAAGATTTGATAAAGGAAGCTAGTGAAGGTATTTAGAAAGTCAAAGAAGAACTTGGAAAGAAACCAGAGGATGCCACTGAGATAATCAAGTTTCTCAATTCTAAAAACAAGCATGAGTTATAAGAAATTGAGATAAGCGACAAAACATAAACAATCTTAGAGGTGAAAAATGTAATTTTTAAGAGAAACTTGATGACACTGCTTGAAGATAAGTGCCAAATTATGAAGCTTGTTGTGAACAGATTCATGAACAAGTTTGATGTTTTGAGACAAAAATTTATGCCTGATCCATTAGTAATCAATGACAGACTAATGAGGCATGAAGATTATGATAAAAATATCATAGAAGTGGCTAAAGAAAATTCCAACAATTCCTCATTGAAAAGAATTCCTACAAGAAAAGTACTCTTTCAAATCTTTGAAAATATCTTTTACCTCCAGCATGAGATAAATCGTCTTTTTATAAACAAGCTTACATTTACCAAGTACACTGAAACAGATGAGATTTACAAGAGGATGATAAAAATCAAACTTCCAGATGAAGAAGCCTAGGAAAAATGTGTGTGATTTATTGTGACAGGTGAAAAAAAAAAAAAAAAAAAGGTAAAAGAGAGACAAGGTAAAACAGTAAACAGAATAGGCAGATAAAGCAAATAAAGATTAAAGATAAATATAGATAAAGATAGAGTTAAAATAAAATTCACATGACAAGCAGCGTGAAATACAAGCCAGCATGAAATCCAGCCAACGTGAAAGACAACAAATATCAAAGAAGCAAACAACAAATCAAATAAACAGGGACAACTTGAATTTAGTTAAATAGGTGTTTTTGTCTTCTTGCATGAAGATATTTTCTTTTCCTTAAATAAATCCTAAATCATTTTATAGAATATTTTGTATTAAGCTCTATATAAATACTTCATCAATTCGAAGTATTGAGTGTGAATTCCTGAACATTTCTATAGTTGAAATTGATCTACTACCAGAGGGTTTATTGTACCATTTTCAAGTTGAAAAATAGGACAAGTAATAAAGGAATTTCATTAAAGGATTCATATGTTGAGCTACTTCAGTGAAGTATATTTCAATTTTTCATGTTATTTCCTTAAGTATTCCATAAACTTGCACGTTTTCTAAATTTAAATGTTATAATAGGAATTTTATTGCATAATTTTTTTAAATACACGTTGTTCTGAACTGTTATTCATTTTAATGTTTTCTTCTGATATCTGGCTTTGAGAATCCTTAATTTCTCTCTAATCCCAAATGACCTCTTTCACCTTCCTTCATCATCTGGTTTAAGGAATCCTTAACTGCTCCTTGATCCCGATTGAAAACCACTTCACCATTCAGCCTTTAAGATTTGATTTTGCTCAGCTACTTTGCCCTGTAACACTTCTTTTATGACTTAATTATATTATGTTTTCTTGATATATTGACTCCATAGCCCAATGGAAAATTTGAAAATACAACTATCCATTTAAATTAGTAATTCCACCAACAAATCAAAATCAACCCAAATCAATCTTACATAACTAGCCTAAAATCAATTAAAACAAAAAATTTAAATCATTAAGAGAAAGCCCTCTCTGAGCATTAGGAAGGCTAGATCCTAATCTCCAAAAGTGTTTGATAGTTACCTCTGTTATTTCTTTAAACACAACATAACAACCCTAGGGAAATTTTGGAGTGATAACATACTGGCGACCATACTCGGGAATCAGTCCTCAGTTTAAAATAAACCTTAAAGTAAACACTTTTCCTCATCTTTTCGCCTTAAGGTTTTTTTAGGGTTGTTAAAATTTATCATTAAAGGTTAAAATTCTGGCTTCCAAAAGAACATACTATATCAGGGCTCATCCTGATCCACGGCCTGCTACAATTGTTGATGATCATGACAGAATTTTAAGAAAAACTACAAAAGTAGAAAGTCTAGGAAGTAGTAGTCAATTAGTCAAAGTAAATTCACTCCCTAAAGAATTATCAAGCTTGCAGGATATTCAATTTGATTTATCATTTGAGCATTCTTTATTTAGAACCAAATCTACAAACTCAATCTATGATATTGTAATAGATCCTAATTGTATTCAATTTATTGAAGAAAAGAAGGAAACTCTACAACTTGATTTAGATCAACATGTTCTAGAGACCTTTGATAAACTTGATATTCTGACCTCAACTTTGATTAAGGATATAGATGAAGCCTATTTTCAACATTCTACTGAATTATCTTCCCTCACTGTTGCTACCTCTGAGCGTTCTACCATTCCTTCAGAGACTGTAAATCCAACTATATTTAGTACCACCTCATCTATAATATCCACCACAGTTCATTCCATAGAACCATTCATCCCCAAACTTCCTCTTCAACCTAAAGTTTCATTCTCATATTCTAGTGCTCCAAGTACACCTTATAGTGTTCTAATCTCATCTCCTAGCACTTCAAGTTCATGTCCAAGCACCACCACTTTACCTCCCAACCAAGGTAGAATTGTTGATTCTTAATTAAACTGAGAGGGGGGGGGGTGAATCAGTTTAATACATACATAAGCCTTTTCATAATTTCACCAAAATTATTTACAGTTTAATATGTGAACAGTCTTATTTGCAGCCAATATTGATTTATTGTGACACCATAATTATGTTGAAAGCAGCAAGCAATTAAGCAGATTGAAATAATCACATCAACACATAAGAAGCACACAGAAGTAATGAATGTAGAAGTGAGAAACCCATAAAGGGAGAAAACCACATCTTATTATTTTTGTGATGCAAAGGCAAGCTCCAAATCCCTCTCACCACTGTTTTTCTGCAGGCACCAACCTACAGGAGGCTCCAACCTCAATTCTGCAAGCTGCAACTTGCTAGGAAGCACCAACTCCCTTCAATTTCCTGCAGACATCAACCTACAGGAGGCTTCAACCTCAGTCAGCTACAACTGACAGCTATCAAGCTACAACTCGATAGGGAAGCTTCAACTTCCTCAATTTATCAAACTGAATGTTTGCTGATTTACTCCAGATATCAGCTATGCTCTGTATCTGCTCTTCTTCTCTTATCTTCTCTGCTTTATTCTTCTATATTCTGCATTCTCTATATTTTCTCTCTCTCTCACTCTCTCTCCTTTTGCATATCAAGATGATATTATTTATAGATTTCCTCACATGGCTGTTTGTATTCTGCTTGGAATTCGAAATGGAAAGTCATGTCTCTTTGCCTTCTGCCTTCTCACTCCTTTTATCAGCTTACTCAGAAATTATAACTGTAGGTGTCAATTTTAACATTACAGTGGGAGTTTGTTTTCTCTTAGAGACTTGCCAATGCATCACAAACAATAAAAACAATTAAAACATTTACATTCGAATTACAATGTGAACTCCGGCTCACTCATTTTGTCTCTTGGCTTGCTGCGCATTTGTCTTTTCTTTGGTTGTCTTTGTCTTTTAGCGAGCGTGTTTATCTCCTTTCGGCTACCATTTCTTTTACGCTCTCTTGTGGGGGAATTATGCTTCTTTGCATACGTGCTTGTACCTTTTAAATTTGGAAAATGCAATTAACGACTTTACTGACTTTCAAATCAGGGCAATTCCAACCCTTTTCATGCCATGAGTGTCTTGTTGATGTGGCGAGTTCCGCAAGCGGAATATACATACACCATAGCAATCATTGTATGTTAACGATCGCCCTCCACTTTAAGCCAAGGCCCGTGGGTCCACAGACCACGCAACATATTTCAATATAATTGCAATCGTTACATAAAACAACTCTTGGTGTTTATAACACCTTTTTAATAGCACAGTATTCACAATCCTTATCATGAAATATCAACAATAAAACCCTTTCTTATGTAACTTTTGGTGATTTAATAATAGACCCATTTAACATTAGAAACAACCTTTCGGGCCCACTTGCCGATCTTTGTCTATCCGCCGATGCGATGAGCTACCTCCGATGCGATGTATCACTCTTGATTACTTCCGATTGCGATTACTCGCAATCGCAAATCGCATTGTCAAGCTCCGCTGCCACACTTTCACTCCGATGCGATTGACTAGTGCCGATGCGATTAGACCGTAACTTAAACATATAAAGTTATAACTTATAGACCCATCGGGTCCGAACTTCAATCGCATTCGCAACATGTATTTGCCTGTTCCGATGCTCGCTTTAACTCCGATTGCGATTAGATTGTTCCAATGTGATCAGAACACGGATGCGATTTGCACATATTAACTCCCGCATATAACAGGGTCGGGTCCGCCACTTCAATCGCAACTTATTACAAAAGATGTGCGATCAATCGGAAAGTTTCGATTGCGATTAAGCTCCCGGACGCGATTGAACCTATTAACTCCATCGTATAACGCCATTGGGTCCGCCAATTTCAAGATGCAATTGGGCCCAACACATAAGATCTACCGATTGCGATTGGGAACTCGGATGTGATTAGCAATAAACTGTGGCATATAAGTCGATCGGGTCCGGCCTCACATCACACTCGCAACTTTTTGTTGGTTACACACATGTTCCCGGCCACCTTGCGATCTTGGGTGCGATTGGGGAGGGTCCCTGTATAAAACCTTTGTTTATGTCTTGCCTAAAAACATATAACATAATATATATGCCTTGCACCTCTGGTTTTTTTGTTTTTGGGATTAATAATATGAAACTTATAATAAAGCGCTCCTTATAGATTAATGTACATGCTTTGGACCTACGCGAAATTTATATGTATCCTCCATCAGGGTAGGCAATTCCCGAAATTTATGTGCCTTGCCGCTTGGGGTTAAGTGATTCCCGGAATAAGGATTATGTATTATATGTATAACGCCAGTTGGAGTGTGTGATTCCCAAAATTTTATAACGGCTCTCTGCCTCTGTCTCTTAGCCTCTGCCTCTGCCTTTGCTGCTTCTGTCACTCTGCCTCTGTCTGTACCTTCCTATAACGGTTCTTCACTGTGCTTCTATGAATGTTACATTTTGACTTTCTTCTTGCTTCCTCTATTGCTTTCCTCTACTTCAGCGTTGCCTTCTTTGCCTATTTCTGCTTCAGCGCTGCCTTCATTGCCATCAATGAAAATATTTCCAACAGTCTCCCCCTTTGGCATTGATGGCAATCCACTTTTCTCTATTTTCCTTCTCTTGCTCTTCCTGTTTGCCTACTCTTCCTCCTGTTGTTTGTTCTTCCTCCCCCTTTGAAATCAATGGCAAAGGGTTTCTTTTTGCATTTCCTTTCTCTGAAATGGATAAAACTTGTTGAGAGAACATTTTGAAGATTATCGAACTTGAATATACGTTTTGTCTCTGTCTGATATAGTGAGTCGATATATTTTGTATAGCTGTGTTTCATCTATAGTGCCTGTAATCTGTGCTAGATTGTAGACAGGGATGATGCATTTAACGACTGAAAGGTCCTTGTTGCTGATGTAAACAATGAATGAAACTAGAGCTTACAGCTCATTGTAAGAATGGGTAATATATTTCAATATTAGAAGCCAACTGATTTTCCTTTTTGTATAATGTGTTTTCAAAACAAATCTTTCAATGTTTTGGTCAGTTTTACTTGTCAACCGTGCAGTTTTGTTTAGATGGTAAACGTCGTTATTTATTTATTCTTCAGATATTTTGACTGTTATATTCGAGTGAATTTCCACAAAAGCATATTCATGATGTTTGATTGAAAACTCAGCAAGCAGCCTTCGCACAGTTTTGTAACTGATATTAAGAAAGCATCATGCTTTTCTTCTTTGAATGCGATAATATTCATAATGCGCATTAATGCGATAATGCGATCACGGACTTTGTTTATGCTTCCTTGCTTGCGATTTCTTTAAGAATGATATGTTCGTTACATTTCTCCCCTGGTACATGCTCCCTCTTCATATTAGGAAGTAGTATCTCTGAAATACTACCCCTAGTACGTCTCTCAAATATTCGTTCTCTGGCAAGTGGTTTTATCTTGAACATGCGCTATCTTGTTCTTTTGAGTTTGTTGGTACATAGTCCGGTTTAACTATCTTCGGTACTTGATCTCGGAAAATGATGCTTGATTGGTATATGTTTAGTTTTTGAATGAAGCATAGGATTTTTAGATATACTTATAGCACTTGTATTATCACATTTTATTGAGATAGGTTCATTAATGCTTACCTTCATGTCTTGAAGAGTCTGTTTCATCCACATGACTTGTGTACAACATGTTGCTGCTGCTATATATTCTACTTCAGCTATAGACAGAGAGATGGATGTTTGTTTCTTGCTTAACCATGCTACCAGTCTTTCTCCTAGATAGAAAGCACCTCCACTTGTGCTTTTCCTGTCATCTACACAACTGGCCCAATCTGCATCTGTGTATGCTATTAAAGTGAAGCTTTTTCTTTTAGGATACCAAAGCCCATACTGTGTTGTTCCTTGTAGATATCTGAATATTCTTTTTACTGCGAGAAGATTGTTTTGTTTAGGTGCTGCTTGATATATAGCCACTAGTCCTACTGCTAGCATGATGTCTGGTCTTGATGCTGTCAGATACAACAGACTTCCTATCATGGATCTGTAGAGTTTTTGATCTACATCATAAATTATCGCCTTAACCTATGACTTACTAGTGATCATGGGGGTAGTCATAGGTTTCGATCCTCCCATTTTGAATCTTTTCCTTGTTTTCTTTTAAGTAATTTCTTGAGAGATGAATGTGCATGTGTTCTTTTCTTGAATTTGCGATCCCAAGTAGAAAGCTTGAGCTCTCTAATCATGGACATCTCAAACTCTGATTTCATCTTCTCAGCAAACCCTTTTGCTAGTTCATCTCTGTTGCTTCCAAACATAATGTCATCAACATATACGACAACAATCAGGAGTTCATCTTCATGGGCTTTTATGTATAGATCGCTGTCTACTCCACCTCTCTTAAATCCTTATTTTTGCAGATATTTATCCAATCTTGAGTACCAAGTACGAGGAGCTTGTTTCCGTCCATATAGGTCCTTCTTCAATCTACACACATAGTCTTCTTTCTCTTTCAATGAGAAGCCTTCTGGTTGTTCCATGTAGAATTCTTCTTCTAAGTCTCCATTCATAAATGCAGATTTTACATCCATTTGATATAATTTGAAGTTTTGGTAGCATGCAAATTCCAGGAACATTTTGATAGCTTCCATTCTGGCTATAGGGGCAAATTTTTCATCGTAATCAAGTCCTTCAATCTGTGAGTATCCTTTGCAAAAAAGTCTAGCTTTATTCCTGATTACTTGTCCTTCCTCATTCATTTTATTTTTGAATACCCATCTTGAGCCTATGACATTTTTCTCAGTGGGTCTAGGAACTAGTTCCCAGGTATTATTTTTCTCAATTTGGTCCAATTCTTCATTCATAGCATTTACCCAAAACAGTTCCTTGCGCTTCTGCAAATTTCTTTGGCTCTATTTGTGATAGCATGGCTATGTATACTTCTTCAGTTTGTTCTGTTAGCTGCCTTCTTGTCTGGACCCCTGCTTTCTTATCTCCTATGATCTGAGCTTCAGGATGATTCTTCTGAGTGTATCTTGAGGGGGTTTTCGAGCTCAGCTCTACATCTTCTGTTGTCTTGCTTGTTTCATCATCATTCTGATCTTCCTCTTCATGGTTGTCAGATGGACTGCAACAGTCTGTTTTTCTTGTATTATTTGGAAGTTCTTCATCAAATCTCACATCAATACATTCAACTATTTTCTGAAGAGTCTTGTTGTAGCACATGTACCCTTTACTTTTGGATGCATACCCTAGAAATATCCCTTCATCAGCTCTTGCATCAAATTTTCCAATATTTTCATCGTTATTATTTATGTAACACTTGCTACCAAAGATCCTGAAATGTTTGATTGAAGTTGGCTTTCCATGCCACAGTTCGTAGGGAGTCTTGTCACTGCTTGGCCTTAAGTGATCTTTATTAAGGATATGTACTGCTGTGTGCACTGCTTCTGCCCATAAGTTTTGAGCAATATTATTCTCTTGCATCATGGCTCTGGAAATTTGTTGAACAGATCTGTTTTTTCTTTCTGCAACTCCATTCTGCTGAGGTGTTCCTGCAATAGTAAACTGTTGTTTTATGTAATATTCATTACATAGATCTGCAAAGTCATAATCTGTGAATTCACCTCCTCTGTCCGATCTTATGCATTTTAGCTTGCACCCTGTCTGATTTTCTGCTAATGCTTTAAATATTTTGAATTTTTCCAGAGCTTCCGATTTTTTCTTGAGAAAAGCAACCCATGTCATTATGGAGAAATCATCTATTATAAGCATGAAGTAGGATTCTCCACTTGGTGTTTTAGTTCTTGCAGGTCCACACGGATCCATGCTGGTAGGTGGTCTTCTTGTTGATAGCTCATCTTTAGATTTAAAGGATGTGCGAAGTCTGTTTTACAGGTAACAATATTTTCATATGGTATTTGAAGGTCTTTTTTATTTACGGCATATCTACGCTGACTTTCTTCTTGCTCGGTCGGTGATATGGTCGGCAGAATCTCCTAATCTCCTATGCCATAACCATGACTCCTCAAGTTTGCTAAGATGGCGGGCTTCATCTTCCTCTTTCACTATGTACACATTGCTCTCTTAATTCTGAACACCTTTGAGCAGAGTCTTTCCTGTTGTGCTTGACCTGACTACACAATCTTGTGCTCTAAAAGGAACTTCACAGCCTTTGTCACACATCTGACTGACACTCAGTAAATTTGCTTTCAGTCCATCCACAAATAGTACCTCTGGGCTTTTCTTCTGCCATTGTCTATGCTGACTGAGCCTTCTCCTTTGATCTTTCCTGATTTATCATTACCAAAAATAACATTGCCATATTTCTTTTCATCAAGAGTTATAAACTTTCTTCTGTCTCCAGTCATGTGTTCGACGTGTGTCAAATACCATTGACATCTTCAAATCTTGTGATTCGTAAGTCCATTTATTCATCTTCTTTATCCACTTGAGGCACTCTTTTGTTTGATATCTTTTGTGAGGTGCTGAATTGCTTTCTTTCAGAGGACATTTGGAAGGCATATGTCCAACTTGATTGCACATACAACATTTGATTATAGTTTTTGCAGAAATATGAGTATGAGCAGAATTTCTTTGATTCATAAACCTCCTTGAGGTGTTGAACATCAATCTTTGTCCATACTTTCTACATTCAATAATTTTTTGGCCAAATTCCTTACAGTAAAAGCAATAACCATAGAAATTATTTTCATACCTGATGTAAGGTTGTTTTCTCCATTTATTTGTTTGAGGCAGTCTCTTCACTGTTTGCATCTTTTGCAGGTTTGAATTGCTCCTCCTTGTATGACAATATGCAGCTATGTGTCCCAGCTTATGGCAGGCATAACAGGTGGTATTCTTCATTGGAGGGAAGAGTCTCCTTTGATGGCTTCCAAATTTTACATATTCGGTGGTTTGGTATTGCATTCTTTTATACGAGAGTGGTTTCTTCTTATCTCTTTCTTCCTTGTTACATATTTCTTCTTTTGTAGGAATTTTTTGAAATTTTGCTTCATCAGTCTTCTTTTCTTTTCTAAAAATAATCTCTCTGTACGACTTTTTTTCTTTTCCTTTACTTGATTCTCAATAGCCTATTCCATTATTTATCATAGGGGATCTTTGAGCAGCAAGATTTCATTCAACTTCCCAGAGCTTGTCATTTGAGAAGGGTATATAGACACTTTATATTGAGCACTTTCTAATTTCTTCCTCAGACATACAATTTCTTCTTCCAGCTTCATTTGTTCTCAAGTTTTATCCTTGATTTGCTGAAGTAACATATCTTCAATCTTCTTAGCTTCTTCAAGCTTTACCTTCAACTGCATTAGGACTTCTGAATTATGTTCTTCTTTCACACATTTGAGGAGAATCTCTTTTTGTTTTCTGCATTTTAGTTTGAGTATGTCAATTTCCTCCAGAGCACTTCTTAGCTCCCCCTCAAGGTCGACTTCCCCTTCTTCTTCTTCTTCTAAAGAGTCCTTCAAGATCTTCTATGGCCATTAGCTAAAAATTCGAGGAGGTTCCCTCTTCGAAGTTAATAGAGTCTTCGGATACCTTTCTTTAAATACGCGAGCACTTGAAAGTTTCGAATTTCTTTCATTGCATTGCAGTTCTTTGATGTATCTTTCTGCGATTCTGCAGGCTTGATTTCTTACTTTCTTGTGAGGACATTTGGCAGCATGTCCAACTCTTCCACATTTAAAGCATTTAAAAGGAAGTTTACCTTTGTATCTACCTGAGCCTCTATCCAATTTCTTGACAAATTTAGCCTCTTCTTCATCAGAGCAAGAGCATATGTCTTCCTTTTCTTCTTTCTTCTTTTCTGTTTTGAATGCTGCCTCTCTTGTACTTGGCTTCTTCTGTGGGAGCCTCATCTCATATGTTGTAAGATTTCCTAGTAGCTGGTTCATGGTCAAGGTCTCCCAATCAGTTGTTTCTACTATTACAGACACCTTGGGATTGAATCTAGATGGAAGAGATCTTAGAATTTTTTGTACAATTATACCTTCTGGTATTGTTTCTCCAAGAGCTTTCATACTGTTAAAAATTTCTGCAACTTTTAAGAAGAAGCTGCCAACATCTTCATCATCATTCATTTTTAAATTTTCAAACTGGGCTCTATAGACTTGAAGTTTGGCATTTTTTACTTTCTTGTCTCCTTCATGGATGTTCTCCAGAGTATCCCACATCTCTTTGGCAGTGTCTTTGTGCATTACTTTGATAAACTCTGCTTCACACAATCCATTCAACATAGCATTCATGGCTTTTGCGTTAGCTACAAAATCTTGTTTGGTTTATTTCTCTGAGTCAGTTGCCTTTGGGGCATATCCATATTCCACAGCAGCCCAGACTTCTATTCCTAGAGACATTATGTATGTCCTCATTCTGATTTTCCAGAAAGCATAATTTGCACCAGTGAAAAAAGGGGCTTTATTGGTTGAACATCCTTCTTTACAAGCCATCCTCAGAACCTAGGATCTCCTTTCAGTTGTTAGACTTGTACACAGGCTGGCTGCGATACCAATTGTTGATTCTTAATTAAACTGAGAGGGGGGGGGGGGGGGGTGAATCAGTTTAATACATACATAAGTATTTTCATAATTTCACCAAAATTATTTACAGTTTAATATGAGAACAGTCTTATTTGCAGCCAATATTAATTTATTGTGACACCATACTTATGTTGAAAGCAGCAAGCAATTATGCAGACTGAAATAATCACATCAACACATAAGAAGCACACATAGAGACAGCAGATGTAAGTGGAAATCCATAAAGGGAGAAAACCACATCTTATTATTGTTGTGATGCAAAGGCAAGCTCCAACTCCCTCTCACCACTATTTTTATGCAGGCACCAACCTACAGGAGGCTCCAACCTCAATTCTGTAAGCTGCAACTTGCAAGGAAGCACCAAATCCCTTCAATTTTCTGCAGGCATCAACCTACAGGAGGCTTCAACCTTAGTCAGCTACAACTGACAACTATCAAGCTACAACTCAATAGGGAAGCTTCAACTTCCTCAATTTATCAAACTGAATGTTTGCTGATTTACTCTAGATATCAGCTCTATTCTGTATCTGCTCTTCTTCTCTTAATCTTCTCTGCTTTATTCTTCTATATTCTGCATTCTCTATATTTTCTCTCTCTCTCACTCTCTCTCCTTTTGCATATCAAGATGATATTATTTATAGATTTCCTCACATGACTGTTTGTATTCTACTTGGAATTCGAAATGGACAGTCATGTCTCTTTGCCTTCTGTCTTCTCACTCCTTTTATTTGCTTATTCAGAAAATATAACTGTAGGTATCAATTTAACATTACAGTGGGAATTTGTTCTCTTTCGGAGACTTTCCAATGCATCACAAACAATAAAAAAAATTAAAACATTTACATTCGAATTACAATGTGAACTCCAGCTCAACTCATTTAGTCTTTTGAATCGCTACGCATTTGTCTTTTCTTTGGCTGTCTTTTCTGTGACTGTGTTTTATCTCCTTTCGGCTCTGTTTGCTTTTCTGTCCTCTGTGGGGGTGTAACTGCTGCATACGTGTAACTGTGCCTTTTAAATAAATAAAACGCAATTGCTGACTTTTAAATCAGGGCAATTCCAACCCTTTTCATGCCACGAGTGTCTTGTTGATGTGGCGAGTTCCGCAAGCGGAACATACATACACCACATCAATCGTTGTATGTTAACAATCGCCCTCCACTTTAAGCCGAGGCCTGTGGATCCACAGACCACGCGGCATATTTCAATATAATTGCAACCGTTACATAAAACAACTCTTGGTTTTTATAACACCTTTTTAATAGCACAGTATTCACAATCCTTATCATGAACTATCAACAATAAAACCCTTTCTTATGTAACTTTTGGTGATTTAATAATAGACCCATTTAACATAAGAAACAACCTTTCAGGCCCACTTGCCGATCTTTTTCTATCCGCTGATGCGATGAGCTACCTCTGATGCGATGTATCACTCTTGATTACTTCCGATTGTGATTAATCGCAATCGCAAATCGCATTGTCGAGCTCCGCTGCCACACTTTCACTCCGATGCGATTGACTAGTGCCGATGCGATTAGACCATGACTTAAACATATAAAGTCATAACTTATAGACCCATCGGGTCCGAAATTCAATCGCAATCGCAACATGTATTTGCCTGTTCCGATGCTCGCTTTAACTCCGATTGCGATTAGATTGTTCCGATGCGATCAAAACATAGATGCAATTTGCACATATTAACTCCCGCATATAACAGGGTCAGGTCCGCCACTTCAATCGCAGAATATTACAAAAGACGTGCAATCAATCGGAAAGTTCCGATTGCGATTAAGCTCCTGGACGCGATTGAACCTATTAACTCCATCGTATAACGCCATCGGGTCCGCCAATTTCAAGATGCAATCGGGCCCAACACTTAAGATCTACCGATTGCGATTGGGAACTCGGATGCGATTAGAAATAAACTGTGGCATATAACTCGATCGGGTCCGGCCTCACATCGCAATCGCAACTTTCTGTTGGTTACATGTTCCGTTGCCCTTGCGATCTCCGATTGCGATTGGGGAGGGGTCCCACCTTATAAAACCTTTGTTTTATGCACTCCGCTTATATAACATAATATATATTCCTTGGACCTCTGGTTCTTTTGTTTTCTGGATTAATAATATGAAACTTATAATAAAGCGCTCCTTATAGATTAATGTACATGCTTTGGACCTTTGCAACATACGTAATGCGCGGCATTTATATGTATCCCCCATCGGGGTAGGCAATTCCCGGAATTTATGTGCCTTGCCGCTTGGGGTTAAGCGATTCCCGGAATAAGGATTATGTATTATATGTATAACGCCGGTTGGAGTGTGCGATTCCTGGAATTTTATAACAGCTCTCTGCCTCTGTCACTTAGCCTCTACCTCAGTCTCTACCTTCCGATAACGGTTCTTCACTGTGCTTCTATGACTGTTACATTTTGACTTGCTTCTTGCTGCCTCTATTGCTTTCCTCTGCTTCAGCGCTGCCTTCTTTTCCTGTTTCTACTTCAGCGCTGCCTTCATTTCCATCAATGACAATATTTCCAACAAGAATCTTAGCCATGGCTGCCATATATGCCCCTTTGGTCTTATAAGCTCCTTTACATGCCATGCCACAGGATTACCAGAAAATATTTCAGTTTGATGGTACTGGTCAATATACTGCTCAACAACATGTAAATAAAATGACTGATTACTCTGAATTACATGAAATTGATGAGGTCAGTGTACAAATGAGATTTTTTTCTCAAACATTAGCAGGAGGGGCTAAGAAATTCTTTAAATCTTTACATGCTAACCATACTGTTGATTTAGTTTTTTTTCATCAATTATTCATTAATAGATGAGAAAGAAAGAAAAACCCTTTAAAAATATTATCTGAATATGAAAACATTAAGAGATATACTAATGAATCTATTCAGGATTATTGTATTAGGTTTAATAACATCTATAATGCAATTGTAGTAAACATCAGACCTCCACCAGACTTGGCCCTAATCAAATTTCCCGATGGTTTTGATGTTGACATGTCATATCAGTTGAGAGAAAGAAGCCCTGCAACATTATAACAAATGAAAAGTGATGCAGTTAGTGTAGAATCTAAATTATTAGCTAAAAGAGCTAGGATGAGAAAAGAAAGAAGAGTAACCATTAAGGATGAACCATCCACTTCAGACATTAATATAGATAGTTTAACTAAAAGTATGGAAATACTAATGGATAGATTAGAAAACATGGAAAGAAAACCTCTGTGGGAAAATCAACAAGGTCCTCAAATCAGAAACCCCAACTTTAGGAAAAATCCTAACACTGGTAAATCAAGAGAAGTAATGCCTGATCAACAGATTAGACCACCTTTCCAAGAAAACTATGCAGAGAGTTCTCAACAAAACGATGAATACCGGGACACCCAGATAAAATTAATGGGAATAAATGATGAAAATACTATTTTTCTTACCCAAGAAGAACATGAATTATACATGTTACAACAATTACAGTTAGAATCTGGAGAGTCCTTTGACTATAAAAAAGGCTATGAATCTGCTATCTATGAATTGCATAAACAACATAGCCTTAGAAGAAAGAAAAACACAAAAGCCCCTACTAATAAAATAGTCCAAACTCAGACTAAGAAAATAGTAGAAGCTCTTGTAACCAAAACCCTGTAAATTCTCTTGAGAGAAACCCACAATACTTCAAGCCCAAAGATTGTAGACATCACATCTACTACTACTCAAACTTCAACTGCTGCTCAAATTTCAACTGCAACTCAAACCATTCCAAATAAGAAAATTGAAAGTAAAATAGTGGAAACACAAACTGAAATTCAACTATGGATAAAAAAGACAAAAATACACAAACTGCAATTGGTAAAGAGGAAATCATTCAATTAGGCAAAACTCAAGTACCATTCAATATTCAAGTTGAGATAGCCAAATTGAAAATACCAGTTCCTTTAATAGAACTAGTAAAACATTATTCATACAAAGCCCAAATCACTGAAACACTGAACATAGGTGAAGGAGAAGATCTTGTTAACCTCAATGATGATCAACCTGAATTATTATTTCGTCTTGAAGTTAATGTTAAACATCAACAAGGAAGTGTCCCTCCATTCTACATAGCTTGAACTTTCATGATAAAATCTTACACAATGCAATGTTGGATTCTGGAGCATCTCATAACCTAATGCCAAAAGTTGTCATGGAAAAACTAAACTTAGACATCACTAGACCATACAAAGACATGTTCTCCTTTGATTCTAGTCAAGTTAAATGCCTTGGCCTAATAAAATATGTGTGTAACTCTAGTCCAATACACAGCTTTGAGTATTATCATGGATATTGTAGTTGTTGATATCCCTCCAAAATATGGAATGTTATTATCTCGCTCATGGGGTGAAAAATTACAGGGATCACTATAGTAAGACATGTCATATGCTACAATTTATGTATTTGGTCAGCCAAAAAATCTTTATAGAGAAACTTGATGAAACACATGGTCAGTAGTGCAGAAAAACCCCAGAATTATCCTATCTAGTCTCTGCATTCTAATATGGATTATTTTATCCTATGCAATTTAGCCATTAGTAAATATAAAAACACGGCAGTAGAACAGAAACATAAAGCAATTGACAGTGACAATATAACTCATGAGTCTATGTGGCATTTAGATTTCTATGGTTTTGTAAACAGATTAGGAGCAGGAGTTGGAGTATGGATTTATAACTTAGAGAATGATAAATTGGAAGGACATGCTTTTAGGTTAAATTTTAAATGCACTAATAACATGGCAGAGTATGAAGCATTAGTGTTAGGACTGCAAATTGTAAGAAAACTTGGAGCCAAAAGAGTTTCTGTCTTGGGAGATTTGGAACTTATCATAAAACAAATTAGAGGAGAGTATCTTGTGAATAATCCTAGACTTAGCCAATACAGAGAAACCATTCTAGATTTGATTAATTATTTTCTTGAAACTGACTTTGATGTTATTCCAAGAAAGCAGAACATGGAGGCACATAGTTTGGCTACTTTTTCTAGCACATCCAGATTACCTTTTCAGCTGAATCGTCAGTACACTGCTAAGGTAAGACATAGGCCAATCATACCTGATAATTTGAAGTATTGGCAGATATTTTCACAAGACTCACAAATCAATAATTTCATGAATTCTGAGGGCGAGTTTCAAAAATGTAATATAGACACTAATTGTACATTATATTATACTATATATAATGAGATAAATGTAAATGATGTAGATAAAATAGGACCAACTAAATTCACTAGAGTACAAATAGATAAATCAGAAACGATAGAAATAGAGGAAATAACCAATGATGAATCAGAAATTTTAAACCTTAAAGATAATATTTTGCCTAAGGGATTAGCCCCATTAGAAGATCTTTTTGACTCCAATGATGGAGCTAGAAAACCCAAAATGGAGCCCCTAAGGTCAGACATAGAAGAATGTAACATAGGAACAGAAGAAAAACCCAAGCTTATCAAAATATCCAAAGCATTACCTCCAGCTGAAAAGTTGAAGCACATAAGTTTGTTCAAAGAATTTCAAGATTATTTTTTCTGGATTTATGAAGACCTCAAGTCTTATGAAACCAGCATTATACAACATAAAATACCCATAAAAGAAAATCAGAAACCGTTTAAACAAAAACTTAGGAGAATTAACCCTGGTCTTATGCTATTGATATAAAAAGAAGTTAAAAGGATGTATGAGGCACAAATCATAGCACCCATTAGATATTCTGATCGGGTCTCTAATTTAGTCCCCACCAGAAAGAAAACAGGGGAAATCAGACTCTGTGTTGATTTCCAAAACTTAAACAAAGTGTCACTGAAAGATAACTATCCCCTCCCTAAAATGGATCACATTCTACATAGGGTAGTAGGGTCATCCAGAATGTCATTAGTTGATGGATTTTCTGGATACAACCAAATCCTAGTCCAACTTGAAGATCAAGCAAAGACTGTATTTACTACTCCTTGGGGAACTTTCATTCATTTTAAAATGCCCTTTGGATTGATGAATGCAGGAGCTACATTCCAAAGAGCTATGGATATAGCTTTTGCAAAGGAAATTCATGAATTTTTAGTCATTTATCTAAATGATATCATAGTATTTTCCAAAACATATAATGAACATCTAGATCATTTGAGAAGAGTTTTCATAAAATGTATAAAATTTGGTATTTCCTTGAATCCTAAAAAGACACTTTTTGGACTAGAAGAAGGTAAACTCGTGGGACACATAATTTAAAAAGAAGGCATTAGAATTGATCCAACTAGAATAGAAGCAATTTTAAACATTGTTCATCCTAAAAACATCAAATAATTACATGCATTCTTAGGTAAAATAAATTTTCTTAGAAGGTTCATTTTTAATTTATCAGAACTAATCAAAGAATTGAATAACATGTTAAAAAAGGATTTAGCAATTAAATGGACAGTAGAGGCTAAACAGTCTTTTGAAGCAATCAAAGAAGCACTCACTAAAACACCTACCCTCATAAGTCCTAATTTCAAAAAATATTTAATATTTTTTTCTTTTTCTTAAGAACACACCATTGCAGCAGTCTTGTTGCAAAAGAATGATCAGGTTTATGAACAACCCATTGCTTTATTCAATAAATCCTTGAGAGATGCAACACTAAAGTACAATATTATGGAAAAACAAGCACTTTCTTTAGTGAAAGCTATAAAAGATTTCAGAGTATACATTTTATACTCCCACATAATTTCATATGTTCCAAATTCAGTTGTAAAGGACATTCTAACTCAGAATGGGCCTGATGGAAAAAGAGGCAAGTGGATTGCCACTATACAGGAATATGATATTGAAATTAAGCCTACAAAATTGATCAAAGGACAAGGTTTATCCAAACTCATGGCTGAATCGAACTGTCAGGCCTTAGATATAAATTTCATTGCTCAACTAGATGATCAAGAAGAGATGGCGACTCCAAAAATTAGTGAAGATTTTATAGATTCACCCTAGTATGCAAACATTTTATTTTTTTTACTTAATCTACAAGCTCCTCCTAGTTTATCTAGAACTAAAGGTAGATTCTTGAAAATACAAGCAATGAAATATTGTATCATAGAAATGCTTTATTTTTGAAAAATCATAGTGGCATTTTATTAAAAGATGAATATGATAAAGTAATGCAGGAATTTCATGCAGGAGACTGTTGAGGACACCTATACTGGAAAACAACTACTAATAAAAAATTTTGGGTAGGTTTTTACTCGCCCACTCATTTTGCAGATATCATATTGTATGTGACCTCCTGTCACAAGTATCAAATATTTTAAGGGAAGAAGAAACTCTTACCATTATCCCTCAAATCTATCTCTGTAGAAATGCCATTTCAACAATGGGGTTTAGACTTCATTGGTGAAATTCACCCACCCTCCTCAGCCAGCATAAATGGATATTGGAAGCTACTAATTATTTTACCAAGTGGATAGAAGCCATCCCTTCTAAACAAACCACAAACTCTGTCATTATCTCATTTCTTCAAAACAGAATCATTTCTAGATTTGGATGCCCACAAAATCTCATTACTGATAATGTTGTTGCTTTCAAATCCAATAAAATGATAGACTTTTGTAAAAAATACCACATCAACCTTGGCCATTCCACTGCCTATTACCCTCAAGAAAATGGACTTGCAAAATCCTCAAACAAAATCTTAGTTAATATCATCAAGAAACTGTTAGAAGATAACAAGAAGACCTGGAATAAAAGGTTGGTTAATGCCTTATGGGTAGACAGAATAACTACCAAAATATATATTGGTACATCTCTCTATCAATTGGTATATGGGATGGATGTTGTTTTTCCATCCTCATTGGGAGTGCCAGTGATGAAAATGATTCAAGAGATGCAAGTAGAACCAAATGACATCCAAATGAGGATAAATCAAATAATTCATTTGTAGCAACCCAGGGAATAAGTTTACATCAAATCACAAGTGATTCAAGACAAAATCAAAAATATATTTGATAAGAAAACTAAAGCAGATGATTATTACATAGGTTATAAAGTACTAAAATGGGATTCCAAAAGAGAAGAAAAAGGAAAACATGGTAAATTTGACTTTCTATGGAAGGGCCCATACATCATTTAGGGTTACAGAGGTAACAATGCATTTTTCTTGAAAGAGTTAGATGAAATAGATCTACCAGGTGGACCAATCAATGGTAGGATGTTGAAGCACTACTTTTCTCCAGATTAACCATTATTCATTTGTTTTACTTTGTTCATTGTAAATACCATTGCAAAGTTTAGATTGGATTTGATGATTATCTTCTAAAGTTGAAGCCCAAAGAGAAGGACCTAAGCTTTGAAAGATATAGCATCATATGTTTGAATAAAAGGAGATCACAGAAAGTAGTTCCAAGGCAAGAAAATTCAAAGTTCCAAGGCCACTGATCATAAAGTTCTTGACATCTCACCAGGAGATATCATCCCCATGTAGAGCCACTGTTAGGGTCCTATAATAATAGGGATCATAATTTTGAATTGACTATGTTAAGTCTTGTAATATTGTACATCCTTTGCTTTCTGAAAATATTTTCCCATATTAAAAAGTGAAAAGAGGGTATGTCCTAAAATAAAAATCAAAGGACCAAAAGAAAAGAAGATAAAAAAATAATATAAAGTATGAGCCCCACAAAAAGAAACAAAAATAGATCCTGAAAGTGTTGCACATTCAGATGCCACTACTTTTAGTTTACTTTATGCAAATAAAAATTGTGTGAAGCTTGTACAAAATGCCACAATTCATGATGATCATATAGTTTAATCTTGATTCATTCATGCTTTTAAATTTCATGTCATGATAGTTAGTGAAAAAAGATCTGGCCAAACCATTTAATCTTGGTAGATCAGTAGTTAGGTAGAGAATAAAAATGAGCTCATCAGTCTAATCCGATCCATTGCAAGTTATAAGGTTAGAAGTAGGTTATTTTTCTTATTAAAAGAAAATAAAAGGGTCAACAAGTTCAAATGCACCCAATAAAGGAAGTAAAAAATGTTAGGGTAAATAAAGGGTAGGTAGATTACTTTCACAAGTAATGAAAAGCATTAATTGGTTCATCTCATATCACTAATATCCTCCTAAATCCCCTTACCCTTTCTAAAATCCCTATTTCCACTCTTGGAAGCCATTTCCCCTCGTAAAATAACCCTTTCCCCTTCCTAATCCCCTTTCCATAGTTAAAAAATCCATTTCCCTTTGAAAATTAACTTCCCCTTTACTAACTCCCCTTCTCCATTAAAAACATGAAAAAACCACTTATCCAAAGTTTTAAATGTTTAAAATATATCAGGCCCCACTACAAAAACCCTTCCCTGATATTACTTTAACCCCTTCCTAGTGTATTTCTAACATCCTGCTTTATATTACATTTCCCGACCCCACATATATATCATCCTAAACCTGCTTAAAAAATATTTCCTTGACCCCCTTATTATTTCATAGCCTATAGTTTATATGTTATTTTAACTTTCCCTACTTTCACTTCATATAAACCCCTCCACTATATTTAACCCGACCCACTTATATATTATACCCCATATTATATTAATTCCCCGCTTTAATATATTCACGGGTCCCACCTATCAGAACCGCTCACTTCTACCAGTCACCTGATCATTTCCGATTAGATCCAATGACCAATACAACATTTCACACCCACGACAGTCCAATGTTTAAATCCGTAGGGGGGGGGTGCAAAATGGGTGGTTTCACACCCTCGCCTCCTTGCCACGCAGCATTCCCAAAGCGTATCGCATCCTCCATCCTAAAACCACCAATCTCCTTTTTACGATGCGATAACCACTGAACCATCTCCGCTCCATGCAATGATACCACCTTTATTCGAATTAAACCCTCGCGCCAATGCAATTAAACAAATTTCAAAATTAATAAGCCCCAACCCTTTATATTTACTCCCTTGTTGTTGTTTATTTGCGAAAGTTGTTTTATTTGCGAAAAAGAGTCCAAGTAGGCTTTACTGACCAAGTCTGAAGTCGTTGCCGACCGGAATTTAACCTTTCCACCTCCTGGACCTTTGTAGACCGGAATTGAAGCCTATTGCTACCAGAACCCCATCCAAAGACCTAAATTTCGTTTTCCAGGTAATCCTAAGCACCAGAAACCATTAATTAAGCATAATAATTAATAAATTGAATGAATTAATGGCCTCCCAGAGCATTTTATTTGTTAACCCTTTGCAACCACCTATGGTAGATGTTGACCACACCTCTCTTGTTGATAAAGACTTCAAAATCAGTGACAGTATCACTGATTTTAACCTTTTAGAGCTCCACTACTGGAGCGATGACAAATTCATTGATCAGGCTAATGATATCCACCTTTGGGACTCAAACATGCCTAAATACATCTTCCCACAAACCTTTCAGTTTCTAGATCTCATTAGACTCTGCCAAATCAATTATTTTCCTAATGAAAGAGTTCTAATTACCCCAAACCAAGATATTTTATTCACAATCACTGCACAATCCATCAATCAAATGCTACAGATCCAACCCAAGCCTGATGAAGTACCATTATCCATTGAAATCCTCACTAAACTCTATCTAAACCTGGACTTTCCAAAAAGATTCCAAATATTCCATACTTTCCTTCCTCCATCAGTAGAAATGCAAAAATGTAATCATTTGTATTCATCTTCCATATTTTCATAGAGAACCAGACAGATCGTTACAATGTTGTCATGTATTTTACGGTATTTTACTGATGAAAATGTAGTGCCTCTATCCTAGGTTTCTCGTCCATATTTTGCCTAGGTAAACCTCTAGCTTCAACATTCAATTTTTCTCAATATCTATCAGATGCAATCCATGATCAACTAGTCAAATAACCAGAGGAAGGAGTGTTTAAATACTCCTCAGTTTTTTTCCATTTGTTCTTATATTTCAAATTAGAAAGGTTTGCAGTTAGCCTCCAAAAACTGGACACACAGGGTAACCCCCAATATGTAGTCTTTTGGACATCCTTGATTAGAAAGGATTCCATAGAATTCAGCTATAAATATTCATTGATTCATTTTTTTATCCAATTATAAATATGCTAAGCAATAGCATTCAACCTAGAGTCAGTGAAGAGATAAAGAAGGTGTTGCAATTGTCAGATCAAATTAGAACAGGAGACTAGTATTTATACCAGAAACATACAGAAATTAGGGTATATGGATGCCATCTCATTCCATACAAGCTTCCCAAATACCTCCCAATGAGGTTGTTTGCATTGGAATACATCAGACAAATCCTAAATTCAGATGAAGTCAATTTCCTTTCAGCAAAGAAGAAAACTCAATTTAAGATCAAGAACCAGTTAGGGCCTTTTATTTTCAATAATAGGAATGCTGGTTAGCAAGCAGAAAAGTGTTTACAAGATTTAAAATTCAATAACAGTTTCAAATGGAAATATGATCCCTCGGGAGTCATAAGTAATTTAAGAGTCAAATTCAAATTGACCCCTTTTATTCATGAGTCAAAAGCTAATATTGAAAATTATTCCAGTCAGTCAGAGTGGTTGGAAAATAATTTACAAGAGGTGAAGAAGCAGGTTGATACTAGTTCCATCCTGCTTACTCCAGCCCCATAAGTCAGGAACTTAAAGAGGCCAAGAGAGGAAGGCTCTTATTTTGTAGAGACTACTTCTGATACCAAATTCAATTTAATGTATAGGAAAAAGGAAAAACTAAATCCAGTGATTGAACAAGAAGAGATAATTGACACAGTTGAAATTATTGATACAGATATAATTGTCAGAGATAATGCACCTTCAACAGTTTCATAACAAACACAGCTGCCATCAACATGTAGTGCACAAACCATTCAAAAACAGCATAGTGCATAGGTTTCATCATCAAGCAAACCAGTGGATAAAGAGAAATATATAATGGAGAATTACAAAGAAATTAAATTGAAGAATGAAGCATTGAACGCTGTAACTTATGCCCAGTATTGGAAACAAACTCCTAGTGACCAAAACAGATTACTTTCAGCCTTTGATTACAAAACTAGAAAGATGCAAATGACATTCTTGCAGCCAACAGTGCAGGCGCAAAATCATCAGAAGATTACAAGAAAACAACCTTTGAAGTTCTTGCTAAATGTGTACATCTTATAGAATAGATTGAGTTTTATAAACAAGAAGGAGAAATGATCTATTCCACTATGAAAAACAAGGCTTTAAGTGTCCAAAAACTACAGAATTATCTAGAAAATATCAAAGCGCAGTTAAAACTAGAGAAAGCCTCTTCAAAAGAAAAGGATAATAGGATAAAATCACTTGAAGAATTGGTCATGGAGGTTGGATACAATCCAAAGGATATCAAAGCAGCAGAAGAGCTTATCAAGAAGAATAATGCAGACATAGCTACATTGAAAAAACAACTAAAATTACCCACAACAGAACATCCACAAACTAAAGAAGTTTTGGAGAATGAAAATCAAAAGGATGAAATGATGAATCTCATCATTCAGTTGACAGCTCAACTGAAAGAGATGGAAAATGAAACAGACAAATTAGTGCAGGAAAAGCAGGCTAGCCTTGGAAACAGTTCCTGTTACGACCATTCCTATAGCTTCTTCATCAGCTCCATTACCTACAACAGTACTAGCTACTACAACAGTTCCAGTGACAACAGAAGTTCCAACAACTACACCAGCAACAACATCAGCCCATCCCAATGATGAGGCAAGTAAATTGATTAAAGCCATGTAGGATATGTCAATCCAAACTATTGAGATTAATAGACTTAAAGAACAAGTGAAAAATCTAGAAGCTGAAAATAAATTGGTTCAAATAATGCAAAAGGCTGAAACATATAAATCCAATAGATTGAATGACAAGACACAAAAGTTAGAAAAAGAATTGACATTGGCAGAGCCTTTAGCCCAAGTAAAGAAAAAACTATGGGCCAATATCATTAATTATGTTAATGATATTTGGCCTTCTATCCAAGTTATATTTGAATAGAAAGATTTGATAAAGGAAGCTAGTGAAGCTATTCAGAAACTCAAAGAAGAACTTGGAAAGCAACTAGAGGAATCCACTAAGATAATTAAGTTTCTCAATTCTAAAAAAAAGCATGAGTTAGAATAAATTGGGATAAGTGACAGAACTGAAACAATCTTAGAGGTGAAAAAAGTAATTTCCAAGAGAAACCTGATGACACAGCTTGAAGATAAGTGCCAAATTATGGAGCTTGTTGTGAACAGATTCATGAACAAGTTTGATGTTTTGAGACAAAAAGGTCTTCCTAATGCATTAGTAATCAATGACAGACTAATGAGGCATGAATATTATGATAAAAAGATCAGTGAAGTGGCTAAAGAAAATTCCAACAATTCCTCATTGAAAGGAATTCCTACAGGCAAAGTACTCTTTCAAATATTTGAAAATATCTTTTACCTCCAACATGATATAAATCATCTTTTTATAAATAAGCCTACATTTACCAAGTACACTGAAGTAGGTGAGATTTACAGGAGGATGGTAAAAATCAAACTTCCATATGAAGAAGCTTGGGAAAAATTTTGTGATTTATTGTGACAAGTGAAAGTAAAAATAGGTAAAAGAGAGACAAGGTAAAACAATAAACAGAGCAGGCGGACAAAGAAAATACAAATTAAAGATAAATACAGATAAATATAGAGTTAAAATAAAAGTCAGATGACAAGCAGCATGAAAGCCAACCAGCGTGAAAGACAACAAATATCAAAGAATCAAACATCAAATCAAATAAAGAGGGACAACTTGCATTTAGTTAAATAGGTGTCTCTATCTTCTTGCATGAAGATATTTTCTTTTCCTTGAATAAATCCTAAATCAGTTTATAGGATATTTTGTATTAATTTTTGTATAAATACTTCATCAATTCAAAGTATTGAGTGTGGATTCCTGAACATTTCTATAGTTGAAATTGATCTACTACCAGAGGGTTTGTTGTACCATTTTCAAGTTGACAAATAGGACAAGTGATAAAGGAATTTCACTATAGGATTCATGTGTTGAGCTAATTCAGTGAAGCATATTTCAATTGTTCATGTTATTTCCTTAAGTATTCCATAAACTTGCATGTTTTCTAAATTTAAATGTTATAACAAGAATTTTATTGCAGAATTTGTTTAAATACACTTTGTTCTAAACTATTATCCATTTTAATGTTTTCTTCTGATATCTGGCTTTGAGAATCCTTAATTGCTCTCTAATCCTGATTGACCTCTTTCAGCTTCCTTCTTCACCGGTTTAAGGAATCCTTAACTACTCCTTGATCCTGATTGAAAACCACTTCACCATTCAGCCTTTAAGATCTTATTTTACTCAGCTACCCTGCCCTGTAACACTTCTTTTATGACTTGATTTTTTCCTGTTGTTTTTGATATATTGACTCCATAGCCCAATGGAAAAGTAGAAAAGACAATTATCCATCTAAATCAATAATTCCACCAACAAATCAAAATCAAAACAAATCAATATTACATAACTAGCCTAAAATCAATTAAAACAAAAAAGTTAAATCATTAAGAGAGAGCCCTCTCTAAGCATTAAGAAGGCTAGATCCTAATCTCCAAAAGTGGTTGATAGTTACCTTTGTTATTTCTTCAAACACAACATAACAACCCTAGGGAAATTTCGGAGTGATAACAAGTTCCTCCAATCGGTGCAATGGTTTCTCCAACTGCTGGTAATGATGATGGTTTCTCTTCTGCAACTTTACCAGTGTTGGTATCTACCTCCTCCTCATGCATCTCATAAATCAAGCATGGGACTCCAAATTTGAAGAACTCAAGACCATCTTGCAAATATGCAAGTGATCCTCCTCCTAATGTAAGTACATTTTCAACTAGTGGTGGTGGTGGACGCTCCTCCTCCTCAGTGATAATGAGGACATCTTCCTTGGGCTCTTCATGCATTATCTCCTCAATGATGGGAGATGTCTCTATGTGAGATGTCTCTGGTTTCTTTCTACCAAACTTCTTCTTCAGTCTCTGAATGAAATCTGCATAACCAGATACCTTCATGTGTGACAAATGACTGAAACACCAATCTCCTGCTTCACCTTTTAGGTGGAGCACTGCAATCTCCACAACCTCTCTTTTTGCTACTGGATATAGCTGAAAGAAGGTAGCTAATTCTTCCCTCCAAGACCTCAATGTGCTTGTGGAAGATCCATCAAATGTAGGCAAGAATAATCTATGCCTCTTTCTTTTATTTTTGTTGTGGGATATCCTTTCTTCTTTGAGTTGCAAAAATTGTTGGAGAGAGAAATTCTCCCTCAGTGCTCTAGGTTGTGCTTTGTACTCGGACAGATATTTACTTAAGGTCTCATACCCCAAGTCTCCTTCATATTCACACCATTCCCTTTCCTTCTCAAATGAAGTGGATCTAGTAGAATGATGTGAAGCTCTTTGCTTCTCTGGTTGCTTCTTCTGCTGATAGGAAGTGTTGGGACCCTCTTCATGGAATCTTCTTGGATCCTCCTTTTTCCTTTCTCTCTTCATTTTTTTGACCTCTTTCGAGAGATATTGCATGGATATAAAGAGAAGAGTGGAAAAACTGCAATCCTCCTTCATGATATATGTCTACTATCTACTTCTTATTTTGATGCAAAATATGAAGTGCCCACAAGCTGAGCCAAAGCTCATGCTCTGATACCACTGTGATATCTCAAAAGGGAGAATGCAGTAATACAAAAACACAATAATTGAAACTGCAACAAAGTAAACATTTAATCTAAATACACCATAAAATAGACAAAAATAGTTGAGCCATTTTATTATATAGGAGATGGAATGCAAATACAAGAGTGCTCAAAATATGAGACACTTAAGCCAAAGAGGTGGCCTACAATGACCCTGAAATGATCCCATAAGAGGGACTGCTTAACTGCTGGACTGCTGGAAGGAATAATGCAATGTCCCTACTGCAACTACTCGAAAAGCAACTATTGAGAAAATATAAAATGTAGATCTAGGAAGTTCTGGAGCTCTTATGATGCTGAAACTTTAGATCCGAGCTCTATGGTGGACAACCATGATAACCCAGAAAGGATTTTCCAAATCTATCAATATAAGAAAATCACTCTCTTAGGGCTTGCACATATAAACTGTTGGGTATGCAAATCTGAAGCATAATCTGATGAAATATGGCTGCAATGATATGTACAATCAGATCTATGCTTGAAGGGCTGATCCCTTCACTAGATCCTCAAGCTAGAAGTTCAAGATCTAGCTCCTCCAATCTCCTCCACTGAATGCAGTTGCTGAATACACAACAGTTGAGTGAAACTACACTGTCAAGGATGGAGGCTCTCTAGCCTGCTGTTGGTTAATGAAAATAATCTCAAGAATGATGGAAATAGTATGCTCAAGGTAAAGGAATGGTCCCTCTTGGGATTTCCAGCTGAAATACTCAAAACTTTCCTCCTCTAATGGATCTACAAGACTAGACTGCGTAATCCTTGAGGGGATTGTTGCTGCATGAAGGTATGAAATGTTGGCCTGAATTCCAGATATAGATCTGCTACTCCTGGAAGGCTGGACATGAAGAACAAGGTGAAAGGATGAATCCTCCACCGGTTTCCTAACTGAAGTGCTAGAAACAACCTCCACCTCTCAAACTCTGAAGCAGGAATGCGTTATTCCTGTGACTGAATGTGCATATGGGAGTGGCATGAACATGGAACCAATGCCTGATGATGAATATATCTCAATAGAAACCTTCCCAGAGTAGGCATTCGAAGTCTCCCATGGGTAAGGGTGGGATTCCTGCTCAGGAACACCATGTGCGAAACAGCACTACATACTTAGCTAAACATCATAAGCGTGCATAGAAATGTCACATGGCAAATCTAGATCTAAACATATTAGAAATAATAATATAAAGCCTGACTTCTATTAATTCCTTCATCTCCCTTATATGCTTTGTGAGCCTTCCATAGCCCTGGCCCACCTCATAACTGCGTTCCACATGTGGCCACTAGCTTCCATGAAGACTTTTTTGTCTCTCCATGTTCTCCACCATCTCTACATTTAATTCCCACTCTATCCATCATGTGTGCATTAGATGCACCACTTCCTCCACTATTTCATCATAAGTGCTTTATGATCTTACTTTTAAAGCACCATGATCTCAATTGACCTCCTCCAAGATCCCCATGATTTTACATTAATAATCCATGACCTCCACTCTTCCTTCATTTAAGAAGTTGTTCCACTAATCCATAATGTAGATCTAACTCAATATCATGCACATATACACATCAAAAGTGGATTTTATTCATCTATGGGGTTTGTAGGTCCCTACGCCCTCTTATTTAATTAATTAATTAAGAAAATTAAGAACTCTAATATTCCAATTATCTGATGGAAAATTGGGAATATTACATTGATTTATGTTTTACAATTATATTTAAATTATGCATTGAGAGAAAAACAAAGGAAACATTAATACTGAAAAGGAACAACATCACCAGATAAAATAGCTCAAGTATCCTGTAAATGGTCTTTTATTATTGATGCTCCAGCTTCAAGAAAATACAATGCTCCAATAGAAAAGCTTTACAATCCAGGGTCCAACCCCTGATACTAAGAATGTATGAATTATTTAACTAAACTCTACAACGATTGTCATATTTACTAGGCAATCTATTATTAATTACAATAATAAGAAATATTTGACTAGTGTGACCACGAAGTGGAAATGATGAAATAATTTGACATCTGGCCCTATTTTTCAGTAGGTCATTGCTGCATGATTCGATTTGTTGTTATGTTGGTAGATTTGGCTGATCTGGTGTTGTGCTGACCTGGCGGATATGCTGGCCTTCACCCTTATTGGTATTCACACCATTTTTCCCACTGATGCTCATCTGGAATCTTTATTCTAATCACCTTTCGAAAGATTTCATCTGTCTCTATGAATCTAAAAAAAGTGGGCCTCAACACAAAAATCTGTTTAATTTCATGTTGGATGAATATATCATTTCCCATGGCTTCAAGAAAAGCTCTTCCAGTCATTGCTCCTCTAAGACCTGCAAAATTGGTTGTGTCCTTAGCAATATCTTTCAGTGTCTTCACATAGTCTTCCCTGGCAATGAGCT
Source organism: Pinus albicaulis (assembly GCA_034641835.2). Classification (NCBI taxonomy): domain Eukaryota; kingdom Viridiplantae; phylum Streptophyta; class Pinopsida; order Pinales; family Pinaceae; genus Pinus; species Pinus albicaulis. Next base: position 1,843,800,222 of record CM076578.1, read on the forward strand.
CATCATTTATCATGAACAATGATGGTAACCCTATTTTGGTCAGTGGCTCGATCTTGTTAAAGAATCTACTGAAATAAATTAATAAATTGTGGCACTTTTCCTCTAACTGTGTCACCAAGATTTTCTTAGTGAACACCTTCTTGGCCTATAGAATTTTTGTTGTTCTGTCTTCCACTCCAAGTTCATCCAATTCATACCTGCTCTTTGAATTTAAAAATCTTATGATGTTATTTTTTGTCTCGTGCATGTCCCAAAGCTCCTTGGTTCCTTTAGTTGTGGCATCATTTACCTTTTCAATTAGTTCTTTCTATTCAAATATTATTTGAATAGAAGGCCATATTTCATTCATAGAGTCGATTATACTTGTCCATATGATCTCATTTGTCTGGCCAATAGTGTGACCAATGGAAGCTTCCTTCTCTTCCTTTTGCAACATTTCAATCTATTTTTGGGCTCTTTTCACTTCTATTTCATGTGTATTGTCAGATCTTACCTTTTGATCGTTCAAGATATTAATTTGTGCTTCCAGCTTTTTTATCTCCTCTGTTTGGATGGACATATTATCCATGGCCTTAGCCAACTCTTCTATACCACTTGATGTACCTATAGTTGTTGTTGTAGTTGAAGGGATGACTTTAATAGGAACCACCTCCAAGGGAATGATGGCCATATGTGTTTCTTTTTCCTTTTCCTTTACCAATTTCTTCATTTATGTCTCCATATGATTTAGTTGTGCTAATTGTTCCATTATCAACTTCACCATCTCTTATTTTTGTGCTTCACTCTCCTCTATGTCCTTTGTTAGAGGGTCTTCAGTAGCTGACATTTTAAGCTTCTTTCTTAGGGCTGCTATGTCTACGTTTTTATTTTTTAGGATCTCTTCTAGTGCCTCTACATTTTTTGGATCATACCCAATCTTCATAACTAAATCCTCTAGGGATTTGATTATGATATCCTTTGCAATAGAATAAATCTTCTCCATCTTGAGGTGTAACTGAATATTGACCAACGATACCTGCAATTTAGACAGACTCATTGCAGTGCTAGTCAATATGGATGAGATCATTTCTCCAGTCTTCTTGTGCATTTCCATCTGATCTATTGGGTGAATTTCCTCGACATTAAACTCGAAAGAGGTATGCTTGAAATCTGCAGGTGATTTTGGTTGAGAAACCTGGGCTTATAAGAAAGCCATGTGCATATTTCCCTTCTCTAAATCAAAGGCTTATACAAGCCTACTTTGTGAACTGGTGGTTGGCTTCCAATATTTCATTTTTCCTCTTGATCTCTCTGAAGGTGTCATATATTGTTTCTCCCTTTTCCCCTGTAGCAGCAGTAGATGTAGGTGTTTGAAGGATTTGCTGCTAAAATGGAATTGTAGTTGAAGTCGTAGGATAAAATATAGTTTGGCCACCTGCTAGAGAAGAACTAGGAGAGTCTTTGGTAGTTATCATTGTCTGCTGCTATGATTCCTTGCTTTGAACAATATCCATGTGAATTTTTTCTCTCTTCCTATATTTCATCTTAAACTCCATGCTAGATGTATCATTTTACAAAGGTGACTAATCATCTCTTTGTATTTTTCCTGTTGCATCTTTCTCTTTTTATTTTACTCTGTCTTTCTTATCCTCTGTATTATGTTTTTCTTGTGCAGTAGGGGTCTGCATACTTCAAGATTAAATTACCTTCTCTTCAACCTCCTGTAATTTGTTTGTTTTCCACTCTTTCTGGTTCATCAATTGCTCGATTTCGGGCATGTGAGTGTGAATTTAGGCAGTTTATTTGTTTTCTACCCACTTCTTAGAGATAATGCCCAATGTTTCATAAGACCAAGTGAAACTATGTGCAAGTTTCATCTCTTTCAGCATCATGTCAGCCTCTTCTTTTGCTGCTCTACTGTTGCAAATGAAAGGACCTATTTGGGATTTGATCCTAAACCGAGACTTATTTTTGGCTGATACAAAATGTACCTCATCTACATTAATCATCTACCTAATGTACTCCGGGGAAAATCTCCTAATGGGGAGGAACTTTGGCAACTTGTAAGGGGACAACTCACACCCATATATTCTAAGCTCTGTATAGTTCTGGTACAAGTACCAGTCTCCAGTTCTGACTTGGTCTGAGAGCTACATGATATTTTTAATGTCTTCAATAATCTTTGGTTCTAATGTGCTGTTGAGTTTTCTCATAGCTGGATGTACAAATCATTCAACAAATATTTTGTAAGTGTAATCCTTCTGATCTTTCATCAACATTTTTGTCTAGAAGATGATAGGCTAAGGTTGGGAATATGCATTCACTTTTCTCATTGTAATTTGGAACCTGTTTTCCTGAAAATATACAAACATATAAAAAATTACTGAAGTGTATTTAAACACTTCCTCTATGTGAAACTTGACAAACTAGTCATGAATGGAATCTTCCAGGAATTGACTGAAATTAAACATAATGGATGGTTTAGACTCTAATGACAGTATTGACAGGAAGCCTATCATTGCTTTATCTAGCCACTGATATGAATGATATCCTAATAGGTGAGAAAGGGCGGTGACTATGTGTTGAGTCTGACCGGGGAAAGTAGAAGATGGATATGGAGGATGTTTCTTGGGAAAGGTAGTGTCTGTGGCCATGAATAATTCAAGGATTTTGGCTTTGCTAGAAAAATATACCTTCTGGTACAATTCCTTGAGGGTTTCATAGGAAAAAGGTGTGGTTTCTTCAATAACAGGAGATTTCATCATTTGCATAATATACTGGGCACTAATGGTGAAAAAAACTTCTCCTGTGGGGGCAACAATAGCCCTCTGATTTATATCATAACAGGCATGACACTTTCTAATAAATTTAGGAAAAATGTGGGTTTTGGGGAATATATAATATGGTAGGTTAGTGTCCCACAACCCTATATCATAGGCCACATCAATGAGCTTATCCTCCAACCAATAGTATATGTCGAAGAGATCAAACTATGAAAGAGTCTTATGGATCTTAAAATCCCTTTCAGCAAGGGCCACATGGTCAAGGTCCACATGAGGGTGAACCATTGGATTGAATGGCTCCTTCTCCTTCTTTGGAGGCATGATTGTGCCTGAAAATGAAACTGAATATGTTTTTGATATCTGCAAGTGCACCGATTAGAAAGGGAATCAAATAGAGAGGGGAAAAAATAGAAGGGAATTATATTGATCAAAAGGGGAATTGGGAGAAAAGGGGATTGAAGAAAGGGGAGTTTTACTTGATCAACAGAAAATTGAAATCTTTCACGCTCTCTTGAGATTTGTAAAACCTTAAATTTGATTACCTGTAACAATAAAACAATGAGAACATATTAACCTTTGAAATAGGTGGGGAAAGGTAGTTTTGTAGAGTGGCGAGGTTTTCGTTGACATGGCACGGGCGTGTTGGGTAACGACTTAAACAACTAAATGCTTAACGGGTCTTTAGGCGGAAGCGGGAGTGATTGGGCAGACGTGACAGGAGTGGCATCATGGAGAAACAATAATGGTGGTGGATTAACGGTCAACAGCGTGGTTTAATTATGGTGGAAACCACTTTTTGGAGGGGGTGTAGGCTGGTAAGTTGTATAGCATGGGGGGAGGGGGGTGTGTGAAAATATGTGCGCCTGACACATAACAGATGTCCCGATTTTGGAAACTGCCCATTTCGGACCCACCCCACCGTCCCCCCTCCCCACACACCCGACATTAACTTTCAGAGGATGAGGGGGGGCCAGAAAAGAATGTGGACCGTCGGATGTAATGGTGGGGGCAAAGATAAGATATAAGGTGGTGGGAGTTTAGCGATGATGGGATAGGCTAGTGGATGGTGGGGTTGGTCAAATCATATGAAATGTGCCGAGCGGAGTGTAAGGTTGGGGAATTTAGAACATGACATAAAATATATCAAGTAACTCTAAAAGAATTAATCACGAAACTTAGGATAAAAACAACTTTGTTTTATATTTTTCCTCTTTAACATGAGAATACATGAAATCCTTTGAATGATGCTTTGGGACAAATTTCATGTATCTTCACATTTATTTTCCTTTCATTCTACCTACCCTTTCACTATTCGAACATTTTTCATCATTCTTTTGCAGGGTCCATTTAGGCTTGCAGGCCGAAATCTTTATTTTTTTTATGAAATTTTAACCTATTCTTTCCCTTATTCCTTCCATTGACTCAAATTAAATTGTTGAGTCAATTTTAGTCCTTCCTAACTATTGATTTGCCAAGATTGAACTGTTTGGAAAATCCTTATTTTCTAACCTATCCAACAAAAAATTAAAATTGTTCAATCATGTTTAAACTATATGAATTGAACAAACTAATCTAATTAGCAGTGGCATTTTGATTTGCAGCACTTTCAATATTATTCTTTTTGGGGTTTTCTTTCTTTTCTTTCCTCTTTTTTTTTCTTTATACTTTGTTGTATCTTAAGAGAAAATTCCTTGGTTGTGGAAAGAAATCAGTGCTTAAGAAATTTTTAAAAAATGTGTCACAGAAGTAATTATATTAGGTGGTCTTCGTTCAATCCCTTTGGAAACTAATTTTTTAAAACCCTTACTAATCTGGTATAACGAAAAAATCTGCAATGCCATTAACTGTTGATATCTTAATGGAAAAGAAGAATTGTAGAAGAAACTCAAAATTGTATGCCGTAACACAGAATCTATCACTTTAAATTTCATAATGAATTTATGGAGAGAGAGGAAACTCAAAATAATATGTTGTAAATACAGAATCTATTACTTTTAAGTTCTAGAGAGAATTTGTGAAGGGAGAGGAGTTGGAGTGAAGGAGTGAAAATTAAGGTTATTTAACTCTTACTCACAGATGTAATTAAGAGACCAACAACTACTTTACTTCACTTAATTCCAGGAAGAAGGAACACAAAATGGCACAGGAAAAACGAATCACCATCAAAAGCTGCATGAAACTTGATGATTCTTTCATTAATTCCTCAAAAAAGTAAGTACCAAACTTTTAGTCTTCCAGAGGACCTCCAAAACTCGGAACCCTTCTTCTTTCTTTCTATCTTTCTTAAATACATAAAAAAGAGTTCGTAACTTCTAGAACTTCTTGAAACTACTTCGACTACCTAAACTGTTAAAACCACTTATTACATTGCAATTGAGGACATCACTATAGCTTCGATCTTAACAAAAAAAGAAAACAAATTAAAACTTGAAACATTATTCTTTGTTCTTAATCTAATTTGATGTTGATGCGTCTCCCTAAAGTGCTAATGTGTCTCCCTGACAGATCGAACATCCTTGCCCTGAATTTCATCCAAATTTCAATATTTGTCGTTTCTACTTGCTGGCATGCCTTTTATGTTTCTGATGTGGTATTCGAAAAAAATTTTAATAACACATCTTTGCCCGACTTGACCTAGCTGTTGTGTTTCCAACAGTGCCACTATGTGCTCCCTTTGCCCGACTCTTCCTATGCCTCTGTGTTTCAAAAAATGTTATCATGTCTCCTTATGCCCGACTCTGCCTCTTCTGCTCGTGCCCACAATGTTTTGTCTTCTATTCTCCTTTGCTTTGTGTTGGGTCACTTACCCGAGTCCACTTCCCGTGTTCATGTTTCCTTATAAAACAACGCAACTGTGTGTAATCCTGGACTTTAAATAAATTCAAATTTTCCTTTGAACATTATCGCGTCATTACCTTTATCGCATTTTTCATTTCGACATTCATAACATATTCCCGAGCATCATTCCTCCTGAGCTTGCGATGTGTGATGTGCAATAAAGGTAGGGATGATGTCGCAAGTGGAGGTGGGGCCAATCGCAAATCACAATCGGCGATATAAAACCTTGTCGCATTTCACACTTTGGCATTCAAAACATATTCATGAGCGCCATTCCTCCTGAGCTTGTGATGTGTGATGTGCGATTGGAATATATTAAATCATAGTTTTGAGTTGCATCGCATCCGACCCTTGTCGCACTTCGCATTTCGACATTCATAACATATTCATGAGTGCCATTCCTCCTGAGCTTGCAATGTGCGATGTGCGATAAAGGGAGGGATGACGTGGCAAGTGGAGGTGAGGACACCCGACTCAACCGTGGCATGTAATGTTTTGAACGCATAAATGGACCCGACTCTTGAACTTTTCTACACGTGAATAAGCACGACTCGACCTGCCTTCACACCTCCACACATAATTTTAATACACCATTGATATAAATCAAAAATTCTTTTTCGGTATACAAAAATTCTACATTTTCTAACATATATGATTTTTTTTTGGTGTTTTGAGAAATATTTCAAAAGTAAATGCAAATGAGCCACAACATCTGGCTCCATCTAGGGATAGTGCTTTTTTCCATGAAAGCGCTAAGAACCACATATTAGTGCCTTATCCATTAGGCATGGAGTCAAATATTTCTTGGTGACATATGAACAATGAGAGATTCGATATTTACAATGGTGGAATGCTGACTTTTAATGCTCAAAACAATGCTTCAAATGTTGCCCATTCACAGGCAGTTGCAGAGATTCTCCATCTAAATATTCTAGGGTGAAAGTATTGTTTGATATGGCTTTAGAAATTTTGTACGAACCATACCAGAGAGGGTCAAAATTAACATGCTTTCCTTTATCCTCCCTTCCAGTGTCCCATCTCAGTACTAAATCTCCTGCATGAAAGAGGATTTCTTTCACCTTCCTGTCAAAAATAGAATTCATGTTTTCCTGATAAGTAATCAAATTATCTCTAACTTTGTATCTATTTTCATTTAACTCAATCACCTTATTCATTCTTCTTACTAGAGCATTAGGTTCTTCCTGAGATTCTTGAAGGAAATCAGCCACTGGTTTGGCCAACTGACTAGGAAACAATGCTTGAGTTCCATATACCAACTCAAAAGGTGATTTTCCAGTGGGCCTCCTAGTAGTTACTCGAACTGCCCAAAGAGAAAATTTTAATTTTGAGTCCTAGCCTTTTATATTTTCAATGATTGTTTTCTTCAGAATCCTGACCAATGTCTTGTTTGAAGACTCTGTCAGTCCATTCCCTTGTGTATGGTAAACTGTGGAATGTAACAGAATTACATTATATGTTTGACAGAAATTAATGAATCGATCAGAACTAAATACCTGATAATTATCAGTTACAATCTTGACTAGACAGCCAAACCTACTGAAGATGTTCTCCTCCATAAACTTCATCACCACTTGGTCATTTTCTTTCTTGGTGGGGATTTCTTCAACCCACTTTGTAAAGTATTCAGTAGCAGTCAGAATCCATTTGAACTACCCACTTGATGGTGGATTTATCTCTCCAATATTGTCCATTCCCCACTGCCTGAAAGGCTCTTCTATGAATATTGTAATGAGAGGTAACGGAGCAAGTCTCTTCTTTTCTACAAACAATTGACACTTCTGACAACTTCTGACCAGTATGTACACATCAGCGAATATGTAGGCCAATAAAAACCTGACTTGAGGATTTTATGTGTTGTGACCTTCCAACTATAATGTCCTCCACAGAGATTGTCATGATATTCCTTGATAACCTCAATGGATTCACCTTCAGTTAAACACAACAACAAAATACCAGCAGGATCTTTCTAGTACAAATTTTCCTCTACTATGACATATGGATGAGATTTAAGCTTGAGGGCTCTATATTTTGTTCTATTCAGCGAAGTTGGACAAGAGAAGAAACCTAGATAATGAACAATTTCTTTGTACCAATCAGAGCATAAATATTTTTACTGAATACCTAGTTTGGGCTTATTTTGACCTTCTTCATTCACAACTTCATCTACTAGTGCTAAAAGATTGATTCCCAATGCTTGAAAATTTGTCTCTGCTAACAACTTTGCCAAACCTTGCCCTTTGACCAACTTTGTAGGCATTAGGGGAATTTTGAGGTGTAAAATGGGCCTCCTAAGAAAAATGCACAACCAAAATAAAATTTATGAGAACCAATAGGATTCAAGACGATGATGCCAACCATGGGGGATGATTCACCATTTTTGGAGTAAAAAAGTAAAAATATTAAAAAATAATAAAATAATAAAACTACTTTTTCAACTCGTAGTTTCAACTTATCTCCCTAAGAGTTTACTCAAATTTTGAGCGAGAGTACTCTTTGGATGCAAAATTTAATTCCTCATCCAAGGAGTACCCATGTTGCATACATTTGATGGACCCTGCTACACGAAAAATGAGAAATACATGAAAAAATGTGATTGCAATCACGTTTTTCATGTATTTCTCATTTTTTGTGTAGAAGAGTCCATCAAACATATGCAACATGGGTACTTCTTGGATGGGAAATTAAATTTTGCATCCAACGAGTATTCCTGCTCTAAATTTGAGTAAAACCTTAGGGAGATAAGTTCAAAATACGAGTTGAAAAGGTAGTTTTTTTCTTTTTTCCCTCTAAAATTTGATGATGTAATCAAATCTTATTTTATTATTTCCACTATTATTTTATAATTTCCTTAGGAGGCCCATTTTAGACCTCAAAATTTCCCTAATTTTTAATGTCCAGATCATACTCCTGAATTTTTTCTATCCATTTTCCTCTTTTTCCTTCTACATCTCTCTGACCCAACACATATTTAACAACAGAATTAGGCACATATGCAGTTATTTGGGATTGTAACACAAGTCTTGAAATCTTTGAGTGCTTTGACCAATACATACACGTTTTTCTCCAAAATGTTATATTTGAGCCCAACATATCTGAGAACTTTGCTAAATAATGCCACAAACTGCTCCTTATTATCCTCATTTTTCTGCAATAACACAGCAGCAATAGTAGTGGGAGAAGAAAATGAAAATATTTGAAATACATTTTGATAATTAGGACTTATTAGAACAGGAGCTTCCTGGAGTGCTTCTTTTATTCTGGAAAATGATTCTCTTGCTTCTTTATCCCATCTCACTTCTTCATTTTTCTTCAACATGTTAGTTATATTTCTCACAATCTCAAGATAGTTTGGTACAAGTCTTCTCAGAAAGTTTATTTTTCCCAAAAACCTATGAATATATTTCTTGCTTCTAGGTAAAGGAATTGTCTGAATTTCTCCCACCCTTGCCAGATCAATATTCACTCCTTGTTTTGAAACTATGTGACCCAATAATTTACCTTATTCTAAGGAAAACAACGATTTCTTAGGGTTTAGTGACAGACCAAACTTTCTGCATTTTCAAAAAAAATTTGCAGATGTTTCAGGTGTTCATCATCGGATCCTGAGAAAACAATTACATCATCCGAATATATAACCACATACTTGTCTCCTACAAATTCTATGTCCATGGCCCTCTGAAAGGTTTCTTTTGCATTCATAAGACCAAATGGAATCCTTGCATACAGGAAGGTGCCCCAAGGGGTTGTGAAAGTTGTATTTTTCTGATCTACCTTATCAACTACCACTTGATTAAATCCAGAGAATCCATCAACCATAGACATCTTGTAAGATCTTGTTACTTTTTGTAAGACATAATGCATCTTAGGTAAATGATAATTATCCTTTAGAGATACTCTATTCAAATTCCTAAATTCTAGAAACAATCTTATCTCTCCATTTTTCTTCCTCATAGGAACTAGATTAGAAACCCAATCCGAATATCTGAGAGGAACTATGATTTCTTCTTGCAGCAATTTCTTCACTTCCTTTTCAATTGGAGCTAATAGTAATGGATTAATCTGTCTGAGCTTTTTTCTGTGTGGTTTAATTCCTTCTTTCAATGGGATCTTATGTTGTATTATGCTTTTATCATATGTTTTCAAATATTCATATGACCAATAAAACACATCCATATAATTCTTAAAAATATCAATGTATATTTCTTTATAATTTTTGGGAACACCTTTGAATAATTTCACCATTTTTGGCTCCTGCTGAGTTCCCAAATTACAATCTTCCATCTCTTCCTCTTGATGTATTTTTTTGAATTAACAACAACATCATTAGAATCAAATAGCCTTTCAAGGGGAACCAATTTTTTAGGGAGTATATTATCTTTCAATTGGATAATATTATACTCACCTATTGATTGCTTAAGGTTTCTTATCTCTCCTTTCTGCTCTATCTATTCTTCTTATTGATTTATCTTAGCATCTTCAAAGTTTTAAATCATTGCAAGAAATGATTTATCTGCTCATAATCTTCAAACACCTGCCAATGTTTCACATTGTCATCAATAGAGGGTCTATGTATAATTTCAATCTCATACCTTAACCTTGGATTCATTGGTGGCTTAAAGGTACTAGCTTCAACTACTAACGAATCTTCCAACCTATTCCCCTCGCTCGGAATGAACTGAAGATTGAAGGCTTCAAAATAGTTCTCTATCAGATCCCAAACTTCATTTTTGTACGATCTTAATCTCGGATTTTTGATTTGACGATGATTTTTAATCTGTCTTATTATCAATTTAGAGTCACCAAAAATTGAAATACACTGAACTCCCATCTGTTTAGCAACTTGAAGGCTTAAAATTAAGGCTTCATACTTAGCCATGTTGTTTTTTAAATCAAATTCTAATTTAAAATAAAAAGGCATGAGGTTACTGTTAGCCACTGATAAATTCTGTTATACCAAGAAGTGGCTAATTTTGTTCTTAAAAACTTCAAGAGATATTTCCCTTTCAAAACCTATCATCTTTGAATTTTTTATGAAGATAAATAATCCTTTAGTTAATCTTCACTGTTGTTTCCCTTTTATCCTAAAAAAATCTGTTGTTTTGCCAAGAGAAGACTGCTTGAAAAATCCCATTTTCCCTCATTTCTACCCCTTATTTCCTCCATAAGCCTCTTTCAACCTTCAAAATTCACTTCAAGATCCTTTTATAACCATTTAATCCCCTTCCATTTGGCTTAAAAACTCCTTTTCCTTCTACCGGAACCCTCAAATTGCCTCAAAAACTTTGTTTTTTAGGCCAAAAACACCCTTTTCTGCATATAATTTTCTTAAGCCCCCGAAGGCTTAAATCTAGTAGACCTCCGCTTCATAAGACCCTAACCCCGCAACTGGGCGCTAAAGGTCTTAAAACCTCTTTCCCAAAACTTACTTTCCTTTGTTATTTCATAAAACCTTACTTTCCTTTGTTATTTCATAAAACTCGACTTTCCTTATGTTTTAAATAAAACTCGACAGTTCAAAGTTTCAGCGAATATCAGCCATCGATCTAAACCAATCAATGGCCATCGGCTCATCGCACCGCGCCTGTTGTCCATGATAGCCCCTCATTTAAATTTTTGGTCTTCAATTCCTTCCCCCTTAACTTCCAAATTCCCTATCGTGGCCTAACAAACCCTTTCTCCGCTTACCGTTGCCCTCCTTCGTGCCCAAATTTCATAATCGGAAGCCGAAAGGCTCACTTTTGAATTATTTAAATCTGAGCCCCTTTAGTCGTAGCCCCCTACAACTAGTCTTTCACATGACCCGAGCGCATAACCCTATGCCAAATCCAAAGGCGCTTATCATCTATGGCCGTCGAGTGCATTTTCCTTCATCTGATCCGATCATGAATCAACGGTTCATAATATTCCCGCCATGGTGGACCCCGCGCCCGCACTCATGGTAAAAACCAGCTTGTATATTTCACACCACCTTTCAAAGGCAGGCAGTATTTCTGAAAGTCCCAGCGATTCCACTCAACAGATGCCACGCGTCCCAAGCCACTATTCTGAAACCGCTCCATTTCGCGCGTTATCCTTCGGCCGTGGACGCGCAGCGAAATCGACGAGAGTCGTCCAATTTGCAAGCCTTCATCCGACGGTGATCAATATTCAAAGTTGCACGCATTTTAAACCAAATATTTAGCTGTCATGGCCCACCGCTACCTCATCGCCCGATGCAATTTAAACCATTGATCTCGTGTAAGGATCGTGTGGTCCTGATCGTTGGCATAACCACCTGTTGACCAAGTCCACCTCCGCATCACCCTTACCACTTGGTCTTTCGTACATCCCTGTCATCATCCCACGTGTCTTTTCCATTTCCTCTTCACCTTTTATACACTCCAGCCATATGTCGAACGTTAATGTTTTACGTGGAAAAACCCCTATCTCACCTGTTTACCCTTGTTCCACTGTGTATTTCATTGTCACCCTGCATCCCCTCGCCATTTCTCCCAGTCTTCATCCTCAATTTCGTAGTCATGACCGCCTCCACCACCCCGTCTGGTTTTCTTTAATGTGTTTGTGGGTTTTGCAGGTGTCCCGTGCTGGAGAACTATCATAATTGGTGGCCACCATCACAGAAGCCGAGAACGCATGACAGGACCCGGTTACAGGAGCAAAATTTGTGAAGAAAGAGCCGGGAGCCGTTGTGATGCGACCAACATTAAATGAAGCAAGGGTTGAAATCTTTTGAACCCTCCAGAGAATTTCAAAATGCAGATATTAATTGTCGCGGCAAGCAATGTCAATGAAAGAGCCCAGGAATGCAGTGTCTGGCATTGAAAAATTTAAATAACAATTCAACTTTCAGAAGGCAAAGATTACAGGTGCAGCAAAATCATATCCTCCAGGTTTAATTTCAATAGATTTTTCTCTTAGGAAGGTACAGGATGTTGCATATTTTATTCTTCATGTCTTATCCCTGGAGAAATTGGCACCCACAGCATTTACTTCATGGAGCAGCCACAGAGTACTTTCAGCATCCTAGAGTCGTCGAATAGTATGGGCGCAAAATGTTTCCGCCATTTTGTTTTAATGGAACAATTAATTGTTTTCACCGACTTCTTTTATGAGCTTCTCTTCTCCTTCCTCTATAAAAAGGAGGAAGAAAAACATTGTAAGGGTTCCAGACTTGTATTAGAAAATTGTGCAATGAAAGGCACGTTTGTATACATTTTTTTAAGCTTCTGTATGAAGGCTCAAAGCCCGTAGGGTCTCAGTGAGGAGGAGTTCTATCTGTAATGAGGATTCTGGTCTTTGGTATTTCACAGTATGTAACCTTCTTTTATGTGATTAATACAACATTCCATTTCATATATATTCTTGTATCATGTACTGGAATGCGAGTAGCTCACTGATTTTAGGTAAGGATTCATCCTAGTTGATGCCCATACTTGGATCAGTCAAGCGCTTTAAATATGGCTCAGGCATGATATACTGTTTCATGTTCATTTCATCCATCTTTCTGCTATATTAGTTGCTTTGGGAGGGTACTTTTAAAACGCCATTGCCATGTATGGATTCTTAGAATGATAAGCCCATATGTGGTTCTGTTGTGTATCTGGGTATCAGACCAAAACTAACTAATATCCTCTTATGTTTCTTTCCCTGCATACACCTTCTGATATTTAATTTCTGTGGCATATTATTTAAATCGGCCCTCTTTACAGTAAATTGTCTCTTAACTGTCTGAGGCTTTTGTGTTGGAGCTTTGCATTTTGTCTCTACAATATTACTCTCTCTGTGGCAGTTTCTGTAGGTTCTAGTCCCATTTAAATTCATTTCCTTGATTTACAAGAGATAGCAGGAGAGCCTTTTGGATTGACACCCAAGTTATATTATGTGCTCCTTGCTATGATAAGATGTCGTAGGCACTGGTCTATGGCAACTCTAGGCTGTCTCTAGGAGGGACACAATTGTCGAAAACATCTTTCTGGCGCCATTGCCGGGGAACGAAGTTAAGAAAATCATTATCCCTGGGCCTCGACAAATCATATTCACTCTCTAATCAGGTGAGCACAGAGAATTGAAGAGTTTCATATCTCTCACCTTGGCGACTCCACACTGTTGTTTATTTGATAAATCTATTGGTAGTCCTGGCTCCTCGTAAGCCACATTTGAGGTTAGATACATTTCAGTCAAAGACACCTTCGGTATCTGACCCTGAGAAGATTATACATAAAAGAAGCTGGAAAGAAAAGAAATCAGCCCGTGCTGAAGTGCTTGAGTTTTCAGTAGAAGATTATCCATCCTCTTCTTCTCAAGAAATCCAAGTAGAGAATCCCGACTTCACTGAGGAAAATCTTGAATATTACTCAGATAGCCCACCCCGGGGAAGTGCTAGAACTAAAGAGAACTTTCATCCTACCCCTGAGGCTGAGGAAGTTAAAGAAGTTACAGAAGTAGCCCCTGTTAATCGTGAATTGTTTCCATCTACACCTCAGGCTTCTATACAGTATATTCCTATTGTTATTCATACTCCTCTTCCACCTCTACCTCTTCCTCCCTTTGTACATCAGATTGTTACACAACCCCCACCTCCTCCAATGGCTAATGTCCCAGCTTTTTTGTTAAACAAATATGCTCCCCTAGCACTGCCTCAAGTGTTAAATGATATGCCACAGGATTATTTGAAGATCTTGCCCAGATTCACTGGGGAAAATTAAATAGATGCTCAGAAACACCTTGAGACCTTCTGCTCTTTTGCATAAAACTTTAATGTGGAACATTTAGATGTGGTCTTAAGATTATTTGTGCAGTCTCTGGACGGTGAAGCCAGAAAATGGTTCAAAACATTAGGAAATCGTTCTGTAACCACTTGGGACGGTATGGAAAATACCTTTCTCAGGAAATGGGGAGAAAAGAAAGATCATGGACAGTGCCTTACTGAGTTCAATACACTTAAGAAGAAACATAATGAAGGGGTGTCAGAATTTATCAAGAGATTTAATAAGTTATATATAAATCTCCCTGCAGATATGAAGCCTCATCAGAATGCTGCCAAAGTTGTTTTCATAGCTGCCTTCGACTCTGATTTTGGTTTCTCTCTCAGGGAAAGAAAGCCTGCCACCCTAGATGATGCTCAGTCAGATGCTCTTGAGTTGGAAGCAAATTTTGCCTCCACTGGAAAACTAAAAGGGAAAGCTGAACAGGATACCAGAAGAAGGGGTAAAGAGGAAGTATCTACTTCTAATCAGGATAAGGATTCAGATAAAATTGAAGAAATGAGAAAAATGATTAAGAGTCTCTCTAATAAGTTGTTTAAGCTTGAATTGGAGACAAAGAACTCAGCCTCCAAGAATTTCCAGAATGCTCCAAACAGAGGTTACAATCCTCAGTATAGGAAGCCACCCCTGCAAATACTGCCAAGAGAAGCAAAGGAGCAGCATGATCAAGTTCCACACCCATTATATCTGGAAGGTCCAGTGGATGACTCCACTGAAGATGCTGCCTATGAACTGCAAGATGCAAATCTTGCCTTCTCAAACAATGATGAAGTAGAATGCCCATTGCATGGAGAAGAGGAAGAAATCAGAGATGCAGAAATTGATCACTATTGCAAACAGTTTAATGATTTCATGCAAGCACATTTTTACAGAAGATACGATCTCAGATCTTCTAGGAAGAGAACTCAGACTCAAGATCAAGAAGAGGAGCCACTTCAAAAGGAATCATATGCTCAAAAGGAACCCACAGTGCAGAAAGTTACAGACAAAGGTAAGAGTTCTCTAAATAAACCCTCGCAGTCTAATGATCAAATTCCTTCTTCTTCAAAAGTAGTCACTCCTCCTAATGTTGAGTCTGTATCAAAAGAAGTTAAACCTCCAGCAGAAAATAAAGAGTCAAAAGAAGTTGTAATAGAAAATCCCCCTCCTGCTTTTAATCTGCAAAAAGAACTTGAGAAAGTTAAAATCCCAGTCCCCTTGACTGAGCTGTTGAAACAACCTGTATATCAATCTCAAGTTACTTCTTTCATGTTCCCTCCTAAAGCACCAATTATTCCAAATAGTCTTAACCTCCAAGAAGAAAGAGCCATGGTAGTCTTTGGCCCACATGTTGAGGAGGTAGATCCTTCTACTCCTCCATTTTATGTGTCTCTAGTGATTCATGACCTGCTGTTACACAATTGTATGTTAGATTCTGGAGCTTCCCATAATATTATGCCTCTATCAGTCATGGAACAACTAGGACTACAAATCACACGTCCATATAAAGATCTATATTCATTTAATTCCAAAAGAGTTAAGTGCTTGGGGATGATCAAAGATTTAGTGGTCAATTTGGCCCAAATTCCAGCAAAAAGTGTAGTAATGGAAATTGTGGTGGCTGACATCCCAGCCCGCTTTGGCATGCTGTTGTCAAGGTCCTGAGGAACAAAAATTGGTGGGTCACTCAAGTTAGACTTAACATATGCCACTATTCCAATTTTTGGTGGCCAAGAGAGGAGGTTGTACAGAGAAACCAGATTTTTCAAGATGGTGACTAAGGCTGACAGCTCAGAGAATTCACCAGTCTACAGCAAGGAAGGAGATTTCTCATGTTTGATGTTAGAAGAAGATCAAAATTATGCTCAGTAACCTTCCTTCTGCCAGATAATGACTGAGCAGCTTTCAGGGAACCAGGAAGCAGGAGTATGGACTTTACATTTTGATGGAGCAAATTCAAGAGAAGGTAATGGGGCTGGAGTATTATTAATTTCTCCTATAGGAAAATGGGTGCCACTGTCTTTTAAATTGGAATATGAAGCTACCAATAATGTAGCTGAGTATGAAGCATTTTTATTAAGACTGCAGACAACCAGGAGCATGGGCATACAGTGTTTAAAAGTTCTAGGAGACTCTGAGCTGATTGTCAGACAGGTCAGAAATCAATGTCAAACTAAGCATCCATGGCTGAGAGCTTATATAAATGAATTATGAGACATGGTGGAGAATTTCTTCTTGGCATTTAATATCCAGTTCATGCCCCGGGAGCAGAATAGAATGGCAGATTCTCTTGCTGTGGCTGCTAGTACTTTTCGTCCTCCTTAGAACCCTCTTTTGAGATACGAAATCGAGGTACGTTATAGACCATCAATCCTAGATAATATTAAGCATTGGCAGGTATTTGAAGATGATGAACAGATGAATAAATTCCTGGAAATAGTGGGAGAGTTCTCTAATATGGAGATTGATGATTGTGTAGAAGATGAAGCTGAAAATGTCTCAGAAAACAAATGGGAAGAGAAAGTGGCAGGAAGTAAAGTGTTGTAGCTGAAAGGAAATGTCATACCTAGAGGGCTGGTGCCTCTAGAAAGATTATTTGATAAAAATTATGTCTCGTTGTAGCCTAGTAAAATAGTAGAGGAAGATCAAGTGGAAGATCTGAATCTGGGTACTGAGGGTGAGCCCAAAATTGTAAAATTATCCAAGAAGGTCCCAAAGGAATATAAAGAAAAATACTTGAAATTATTTCAGTCATACAAGGATGTATTTGCATGGTCCTATCAGGACCTTAAAACTTTTGATATTAATATAATGCAGCATAAAATTCCTCTGAGGGAAGATGCAAAAGCTTATAAGCAGAAGCTTAGATAGATAAATCCTCTGCTGCTTCCCTCCATTGAAAAAGAAATCAAGAAGCTACTAAAGGCCAAAATAATTGTGCCACTAAGGTACTCAGAATGGGTTGCTAATTTGGTCCCTGTTCGAAAAAAGAATGGAGAAATAAGGTTGTGTGTGGATTTCAGAAATTTAAATAGAGCATCTTTAAAAGATAACTATCCACTACCAAAAATGGACCACATACTGCAGAAAGTGGTCGGAGCATCTAGAATGTCAATGATGTATGGTTTCTCTGGTTATAACCAGGTGGCTGTACTTCCAGAATATCAGAAGAAGACTGCTTTCATCACACCATGGGGTACATTTATGTATGCCAGGATGCCTTTCGGCCTGATTAATGCAGGGGCCACTTTTCATAGGGCTATGGACATAGCCTTTGTTGGGGAGCAAGATAAATTTATGGTGGTGTACCTTGATGGTATTACAGTGTTTTCAAAAGGTGATGCTGAACATATTGAACATTTACAAAGAACCTTTGAAAAATGCAAAAGGTATGGCCTTTCTCTTAACCCACAAAAGTATTTATTTGCATTAGAGGAAGGAAAAATTTTAGGGCATATTGTAACTAAAGATGGGGTGGGAATAGATCCTAAAAGAGTAGAGGTTATAAATAACATCTCTCTCCCCAGAAATAAGAAAGAAGTGCAAGTGTTTTTGGGAAGAATAAATTTTCTGAGAAGATTCATTCCTAACTATGCTGAGATAGTCAGGCATATAACAGATATGCTAAAAAATAATAATGAGGTAAAATGGTCACAAGAATCACGGAAGGCCTTTGCTAGAATTAAAGCTACATTTGCTGAAGCCCCTGTGCTAGCTGGACCAGATTATGCAAAGCCATTTATGATCTTTTCTTTTGCATCACCTCATACAGTAGCTGGAGTGTTATTACAAAAAAATGAAGAAGGATATGAGCAGCCTATAGCTTTCTTTAGCCAGGTGCTCCATGATGCTGACTTGAAATATAACATATTGGAGAAGCAGGCATATGCCCTGGTGAAATCCCTTAAAGCTTTTCGCATGTATGTTTTGCAGTCCCACATTACTGCATATGTCCCTACAGCAGCTGTCAAAGACATTCTCATTTAGGGAGACAGTGAAGGAAAAAGAGGGAGATGGATTGCAAAAATACAGGAGTATGATTTGGACATCCGTCCAACTAAGCTGATTAAAGGATAGGGCCTTGCTAAAATGTTATCTGAATCAAACTATCAAGCTCTAGGCATAAATTTGTCTATGAATGCAAATGAAGAATCTGAAAGAGAAGAAGAGCAGCAAGGGCTGGAGATGGCTACTCAGAGAGTACACATGAAATATCTCACCAGTCCATGGTACAAAGAAATAGTTGAATATCTTTTGACACTCAGCTGTCCTCCAAGTTGTGATAAAGAAAAATACAGAACATTGAGGCTAAAATCAAAAAAATTTATAGTTTCCAATGGCCAACTATATTGGAGGGATCCTTCAGGCATACTACTATTATGCCTCACAAAAATGAAGTGGAAAATATAATGATAGAATTCCATGAGGGAATTTGTGGAGGACATTACATTTGGAGGGCCACAGCTCATAAAATCTTAAAGGCCGATTTCTACTGGCCAAAGCTATTCGGAGATGTTTTTACTTGGGTTAGAGCATGTGATAAGTGTCAGAAATTTTCTGAGAAACAGAAGTTGGCAGCTCTGCCCTTGATTCCTGTTCATGTGAATGAGCCATTTCAACAATGGGGATTAGATTTTATTGGAGAAATACATCCCCCATTAAGTGGACAACATAAATGGATATTCACAGCCACAGATTATTTTACAAAATGGGTAGAAGCCATACCTGCAAGGAATGCTACATACGTTGTTATCATAAAGTTCATGGAAGAAAACATCATATCCAGGTTTGGCTGTCCTGCTAGAATAGTGACTGATAATGCACATGCCTTCAAATCTGCAAAATTTGTAAATTTCTGTCGGCAATATAATATTACATTGAATCACTCTACAGCCTACTATCCACAGGGTTTACATAAGATTATGATCTGAAGCTCTGCAGGTTCTCGACACGTCCAAGTATAAACGCGTCGTCCCCCAGTTGGAGTCGATGTTGTCCATGACAGCCCCTCATTTAAATTTTTGGTCTTCAATTCCTTCCCCCTTAACTTCCAAATTCCCTATCGTGGCCTAAGAAACCCTTTCTCCACTTACCGTTTCCCTCCTCCGTGCCCAAATTTCATAATCGGAAGCCAAAAGGCTCACTTTTGAATTATTTAAATCCGAGCCCCTTTAGTCCTAGCCCCCTACAGCTAGTCTTTCACATGACCTTGGCGCATAACCCTATGCCAAATCCAAAGGCACTTATCATCTATGGTCGTCGGGTGCATTCTCCGTCGTCTGATCCGATCATGAATCAATGGTTCATAATATTCCCGCCATGGTGGACCCCGCGCCTGCACTCATGGTAAAAACCAGCTTGTATATTTCGCACCGCCTTTCAAAGGCAGGCGGTATTTCCGCAAGTCCCAGTGATTCCACTCAGCAGATGCCACGCGTCCCAGGCCACTGTTCTGAAACCGCTCCATTTCGCGCGTTATCCTTTGGTCGTGGACACACAGCGAAATCGACGAGAGCCGTCTGATTTGCAAGCCTTCATCCGACGGTGATCAATCTTCAAAGTTGCACGCTTTTCAAACCAAATCTTTAGCTGGCATGGCCCACCGCTACCTCATCGCCCGATGCAATTTAAACCGTTGATCTCGTGTAAGGATCGTGTGGTCCTGATCGTTGGCATAACCACCTGTTGACCAAGTCCACCTCCGCGTCACCCTTCCCGCTTGGTCTTTCGTACATCCCTGTCATCATCCCACGTGCCTTTTCCATTTCCTCTTCACCTTTTATACACTCCAGCCATATGTCGAACGTTAATGTTTTACGTGGAAAAACCCCTATCTCGCGTGTTTACCCCTGTTCCACTGTGTATTTCATTGTCACCCTGCATCCCCTCGCCATTTCTCCCAGTCTTCATCCTCAATTCCGCAGTCACGACCGCCTCCACCACCCCGTCTGGTTTTCTTTAATGTGTTTGTGGGTTTTACAGGTGTCCCGTGCTGGAGAACTATCATAATTGGTGGCCACCATCACAGAAGCCGAGAACGCATGACAGGACCCGGTTACAGGAGCAAAATTTGTGAATAAAGAGCCGGGAGCCGCTGTGATGTGACCAACATTAAATGAAGCAGGGGTTGAAATCTATTGAACCCTCTAGAGAATTTCAAAATGCAGATATTAATTGTCACGGCAAGCAATGTCAATGAAAGAGCCCAGGAATGCAGTGTCTGGCATTGAAAAATTTAAATAACAATTCAACTTTCAGAAGGCAAAGAGTACAGGTGCACCAAAATCATATCCTCCAGGTTTAATTTCAATAGATTTTTCTCTCAGGAAGGTACAGGATGTTGCATAATTTTATTCTTCATGTCTTATCCCTGGAGAAATTGGCACCCACAGCATTTACTTCATGGAGCAGCCACAGAGTACTTTCAGCATCCTAGAGCCGTCGAATAGTATGGGCACAAAATGTTTCCACCATTTTGTTTTAATGGAACAATTAATTGTTTTCACCGACTTCTTTTATGAGCTTCTCTTCTCCTTCCTCTATAAAAAGGAGGAAGAAAAACATTGTAAGGGTTCCAGACTTGTATCAGAAAATTGTGCAGTGAAAGGCACGTTTGTATACATTTTGTTAAGCTTCTGTATGAAGGCTTAGAGCCTGTAGGGTCTCAGTGAGGAGGAGTTCTATCTGTAATGAGGATTCTGGTCTTTGGTATTTCACAGTATGTAACCTTCTTTTATGTGATTAATACAACATTCCATTTCATATATCTTCTTGTATCATGTACTGGAATGCGAGTGGCTCACTGATTTTAGGTAAGGATTCATCCTAGTTGATTCCCATACTTGGATCATTCAAGCGCTTTAAATATGGCTCAGGCATGATATACTGTTTCATGTTCATTTCATCTATCTTTCTTCTATATTAGTTGCTTTGGGAGGGTACTTTTAAAACTCCATTGTCATGTATGGATTCTTAGAATGATAAGCCCATATGTGGTTCTGTTGTGTATCTGGGTATCAGACCAAAACTAACTAATATCCTCTTATGTTTCTTTCCCTGCATACACCTTCTGATATTTAATTTCTGTGGCATATTATTTGAATCGGCCCTCTTTACAGTAAATTTTCTCTTAACTGTCTGAGGCTTTTATGTTGGAGCTTTCATTTTGTCTCTGCAATATTACTCTCTTTGTGGCAGTTTCTGTAGGTTCTGGTCCCATTTAAAATCATTTCCTTGATTTACAAGAGATAGCAGGAGAGCCTTTTGGATTGACACCCAAGTTATATTATGTGCTCCTTGCTATGATAAGATGTCATAGGCACTGGTCTATGGCAACTCTAGGCTGTCTCTAGGAGGGACACAATTGTCGACAACAGCGCCCATCCTTCATGTTTCCCTCTGCCGATGCAATCACCGATTTAATCTAGACCATCGATCATCCCTCTGATCCGACAAAAAGCGCTCCTTTGCATCGCACAAAGTCTCATGTTCCATCCCCTTTCTTACTCCGTCGCCGATCCTGCGATTTAATCCCAGCCGTTGAATCCACAAGAACCAACAGATCAGATTTAATCGCGCTTCGTCATAAACCTTTCACCATCGCGCCTGCCCATTGGATCTCCACTGTTGATCTCTAAAACCGAACCAATGGTCAGCGCTTAATCGCACATCGCAAAATCAAAAGCCCCGGATTTTTGGCCCCTTTCCTTTTCTCCGATGCGATTGAATCTTGACCGTCCATTCTTCCAGATCTGACGGTCCGCGCTTCATCGTATCGCACTTATCCATTCCGAAAGCCCTCCAACATTAACCCGCCGATTAAATCTCCACTGTTGATATCTCCCAGATCTAATGGTCCGCGCTCAATCACATTGGCACATTTCATTGTTACTTTACCTTTTGACCTCCGCCGATGCAATCCTGCAATCGAATCTCCGCCGTTGATCATTCTTAGATCCAACAGCTAACAATGCTTCTGCATTTTTAACCCCGCCTGTCTCTTTGTCCTCTATCGATAGATATCGATCATCGATCCTCCAGATCCGACGACCCACCTTCATCCTTCCTTCCACCCTTATATAAAAGGTGGGCCCCTTTTTCTCCTCGTTTCTCTGCCAATTTCCTTTGAAACCATACCATTCCTGTATATTTTTGTTTCTCGACAAGAAGGTTTTAAAGTGAATCTTGACCGTCGATCTTAGAAAATCTAAGGTCATCAGGCCCATTTTTCCGCCCTTTCCATTTCCTTTCATTTCCGCTCCTTTTTCAATTATAACCATTTATCAAAGGAATTTAACGATCGGATAGCCTATTTTCACCCTCCACTGCACGCCAATTTTTGCTGACATCACCTGGACCCCGCATACCCTTTACCCCGTACCTTTTTATCTATCGCACTCAACCCACACCGTTGGATTTGGATCATCCAATCCAATGGACTAGAAACCATATCGCGTGATTTTTGAACCCTTCCCATAGTGTGCAACTTTTACGCGATATAGGTGGTTTTAGAAATCCACGTGTTGAATGCAGACCTATATCGCGTTTCGAAAGCCAAAACCACATTACCACCCAAACACAATGCGAAAACGGCTGTCGGTTTTCCGCTAAACCACTTTCTCCATTGCATTAACTTTTCACCTTTTTATCTCCACCCTTCATCTTTTTAATCCGACTGTCTCATTTTTATCCCGTCCCCGTTCACTTTTCATTTTATTTACCTCCCAAAGCTTTCATCAATCAATATCTGTTGTTCATCGTCCTGATCGAACGATCCAGACTTAATCTCTCTACCATTCACCCAACCGCCTCCCCAATTAACCCCATCAAGCAATCTCAATCGTTGATTGTTTTCATCCAACGGCCACGATTTAATCTTGCACCCGAGATCTCCAAAGCAGCCTTTTAACCTATTTTTCACCGATTTTCTTAATTTTTGTTCATTTTTTGCAAGTTATTAAGGTTTTCTCCACGGTATTAAAATGAAGAAAAATCCAGGGATGACGATCCCCAGGACATTTATTCATGAAGAAAGTGAATCCATAGGATTCAAATTATGATTCCACCTGTGCCTCATGAGCATTTTTGAAATCACAAAACCTTTGCGTGCCTGCAAGACAACCAAAACACAGTGAATATCAAACAGACAAAGAGTATCAGTGTCAAAGGGTAAAATCAGAGCGAAAGTGATGATTGATGATTTTAAACAGGGTTTAAAGGGATTAAGGCACCAATTTGAGAATCAAAGGCCTAATCCACAGTGTTAAAGGATAAAGACCATGAATGAAGATTAAGGTTGATTAGGCCTAAAACACAGAGAAAAGACACATTAAAGGTGTTTTAGGATAAAACAAAGAAATCTATCAGTCCGAGAAGCCTCCACTGCCACATCAGAGGCCAATTGAATCCTCTTCAGCTACCAAAGAGCCACCTGCAGCATTCATAAATCAAAAGAATGCCTACTTATTGCCCAATTCGAAGATATTTGCATAAAGACACCTAAACAGTTATTACCAAAGAAAGAAAAAAATCTAAACTGTCAGTGAAGTTATTGTAAAGGTTAAATAGGCCTCGAAGTCCATATTTTTTCCCATTAAGCCTAAAAAGACAGAAACAGAGTAAATGGAACAGAATCATAATTCAATGCTCTCCTGCCTTAGGCCTTGCATGGTTTTCAAGGCTAGGAGTTGCATTTAGTGTATAATTTATTACACTTCGATCCTAAAACACTCCCACCTCTTCATTTCTTCTATAAATACTTTTGAGGAAGATGAGGAGTTGTTGGTTGATTGTTCACTAGTTGTAATACTAAAACTCTCTGAAATAATACATTAGTCTGTCTGAAGTTGAGGAAGAATTTGAAGTCTTGGAGGCCTGATGATGTTGAAGCATGCTTGTTCTTGAGAAGGCTCTATCATTGGATCCATGAGCTTGGCTGTTGGTGAAGTATTTGGAACTGTTTTATGTTTTCTCCTGTTTTCGTTTTGTTCCATAAATGCTTACTACAGTAGGATGAAAGGTTTAGGCTAAGAAATGACTCCTAGAAGCACCTTAGACCTGTTCATCCTTCACTGTTTTATGTTTTCTTCTGCTAAGGTATTTTAGAGTGTTTAATCTCTCTCTTTAGTCCTCATGCTTGTTTATTTCTCTAATAGTTCAAATAGTTGGTTTCAGCATGATTTATGGTTTTCCCTGCTTGTCTGTTGCCACTTGAAAGTTGTTTTTGAAGTCTCCCTTTGAAGCACCATTGTTTATATTTAGCCAAGGAGGTTTGTTTTGATCATACCCTTTGTCCTTGCTTGAAAAATTGTTTTAAAGGTCTTTATAGTTGTGATCATAGATGTTTTTAGGTGTTCCCTCTTCTATGACTGCAATTATCAGTTAATATTTTATGTTTTCTAAGTCATTTGAAATAAAATATTTGAGGAAATAGGATGTGCTCCCGAATCTTAGATTTCATTTTGAAAGTTGTTTTGAAATCATTATTTTCTTAAAGTGTGGTTTGTAGAACTCATGGTTAGCCCTGTCTATCAAATACCTCTTTATTGTTCAAGTTATGCTTTCAAATTCCCTTTGTTGAGAATTCAAACTCTCTTTCCAAATCATTGATGTCCATCTCATTCACAAAACCAAAGGATCCTGTGGCCAAGTTAGATTTGCCCTCTGATATCCCATATCCATTGATAATTTTGTCATAAACCTCTTCTTGAATCCATTGCCCAATCAATCTGATATTTCTCCTTTCTACCTATCTTTCCTAGACCTTTCATGTTCTACTATGTCATTCAACCAAACAAACAAACAAACACTTGCACTTAATAACTAGTCTAAAACCAATAATCAAAGCAAACAAGATAAACCTTTGCAAAACAAATAAATTTGAGAGATCCCTCTCTGAGAACAGGAGGACTAGATCCTGGAACTCTAAATATTGGTTTTGATGTTTCCTTGTCTTTTGATTTTCCAATCTATCAAAACACAGGACCCCAACAGTTACCTTATGGTGATATCAACAAGAATCCATCTCATGTTTCATCCTTGGAGTAGGCACCATCAAAATATAATTTCCAAATCTTCTTTGAATGCAGTTCGTTATTTACGATTGTTGAAGAGATTTGCTTTCTTGTGTCTTCAGCAAAGTCCGCATCTTCATGCAGCATGAAACATGAAATATCTTATGTGTCTTGACTATAAATAGGGGAATTTACTGCATCTTTCTTGGTAGTGGTCTTCAAGAACCTTGTTTCCCTGTACAATCTCCTTTCTTCCCCATTGAAAAAAGGAATGATAGCATAAGTGAAATCTAATTTTAGAACACCTCCCAAATTTTCTCCCCAGGATCTTGACAGGAGCATTCCAAACCTAGCTGGAATGTCAACAACAACTACATCCATGACTATACTCTTTGGTTGAATTTGTGCCAAAGAAACTACTAAATCTTTAATTACACATTTCACCCTTTCGGAATCAAATGAATACATATCACTATAAGGTTTGGTAATCTGCAAGTTTAGTTCCTTCATAACAGACAATGGCATGAGATTATGGGATGCTCCTGAGTCCAACATACCATTATGGAGAGTAAAATCATGAAGCAACAGAGAAATCTAGACTGGTGGAACAAAAGGATCTACTTATTCTACATGAGGACCAAAGGTGACCACTGGCTTCTCTTCTTGTAAGTTCACAGTGTCACTTATCTTCAATCTATGTGATATTAATAAATTATGACATTTCTTTCTTGTAGACTAGTATTTTAGCTAACTCTAGAAGAGGTACCTAAATTTTTACATTCTCCAAGTCTTTTGTCAAACTGAAAGCATGAGTTTGTTTAACCTTTTTTTCGGGTTCTTCTTCACTCTTTCTAGAATTTTCCGGTTGTTCGAGTACAGGGACAACTCTCTCCAAAATATTAGTATCAATTGATTTTCTCTGGGATGGTTCACCTTGCTGCACATTTGTTCTATTTACTGAATTTACAGGTTGCTTCCCATTACTGACTTGTTTTACAGGGCCCTTTTGTTGTGGAGTCGCCATTGGAGGATGGTCAGGGTCTTGTTGTTCACCCTTAGTGTCTTGTAGCCTTGATATTTTCCTTGATCTCAAATTATAATTCTTGTGCAACTCAGCCTGCATAAAATATGCAAATTGTTTACAGTATTCATTCATCTCATCTTCAACAAAAGATACTTCAACTTCAGTATATTCTCCTTCACAATATTCCTCTTCATCCTCTTCTATTGTGTACATAGCAAATATTTTATCTTTAGCCTCCTTTTGGTCATCTTATGCTGACTTTTCAAGTGTTGCTTCTATATACGATGGTGCTTGAACCTGGTCTTGATCTTTTCTTTCCCTCTACAAATTTTTCAAGGGTTGTCTTCTGAATTAAGGGTTAAATCCTCCTCGATTTTGTTGTACTTGTCTTGGGAGTTTTTACTTTCCAATTCCATCTTAACTAGATTATTTAACATTTTTTTTATCACCTTTGTCATATCTTCAATACTTTGATCTTGTGATGATTCTTCTTTTTCTTTCCCCTTCTCTTGGATTGGTTGTTTCCCTTTCGCATTCCTAGTTGCAGTCATATTAGCTTCAATTTCTAAAGAATCTATCTGTATCTTCTCTAGAGTAGGGGATCTCCTTTCTCTAAGTGTGAAACTGAAATCGGCTTCAAAATCCCTAGCAAAAACCACCTTTTATCCAAAAGGAGGGGGCTTCATTTCTACAAGAAAAATTTTATACAATTTATTGAATCTTTTGATAAAATCTGATATATTCTCATCCATTTTTCTTTTGATTGCATTGAATTTTGTTAGTGAATATCCATGATCCCTTTTTTCACCCCATCTCTGAGTGAATTGATTTTCCAGTTTGTCCCATGTATTAATATAATTATTTGGCCATCCCTTAAACCACTTTCTAGCCTCTACATCCAGAGACTGAAAAAAAGCGTCATTACAACATCAAGATGTTCTACATTCAGATTTAGCAAAATTACAACACACATGCAAGTGTTTTGTAATTGAAGATACTCTTAAGATATTCTTGAGGCATCGCATTCATTGGTTATGGAAGGTTAAGTGGAGCATATATGTTCAACAAAAAGGTTGGTGTTTCCATGTTTGAACCTTGATTGACTGTTCCTTGGTTAGATGCAGTCGATGAACCTATTGTGAAAATGAAAGAAGGTGGAGGTAAAACTGATATGGGAGTGGGTTGATGGACAATGGTAGAAGGACCAACAACTGGATTTTGTTGAGCTTGAGTAAAAGTAAAAGAAACAGACTCAAAGGAGTGTTCTTCCAACTTACGTTCTTGAAAATAAATTGGTGTGATAGGTGCATCTTGTTCCAAGAAATAAAGTACTTTAGAGATATCTTCAAACAAAGGATTACTAGAACTAATTTCACGAGAAGACAGAGTAGGACTAGGTGTTGAGGGGGTTTTGGGTTTCTGAACCCTTTTAGAAACCAATCTTTCAGGGTTTGGCAAAGAAGGGACCTTCTGCTATGAGGTATCCGGCCTTGTGTGAGGCCTTTTGTGAGCTAGAATTCTGAGAATAACAAACACAACCAAATATTTCCTTATCACTAAACAACCAGAGGAAATAATGTGAAAAACCTAGGGAAAATAAACTTCATCTCTTCATCCCCGGTAACGGCACTAGAAAATGTTGTATCTTAAGATAAAATTCCTTGGTTATAGAAAGGAATTAGTGCTTAAGACATTTTTTTAAAATGTGTCACAGAAGTAATTATATTAGATGGCCTTCGTTCAATCCCTTTGGAAATTGATTCTTTAAAACCCTTAATAATCTAGTATAATGAAAGAATCTACAATGCCATTAACCGCTGATATCTAAATGGAAAAGAAGAACTGTAGAAGAAACTTGAAATGATATGTTGTAACACAGAATCTATCACTTTAAATTTCAGAATGAATTTATGGAGAGAGAGGAAACTCAAAATAACATGTTGTAAACAAAGAATCTATTACGTTTAAGTTCCAGAGAGAATTTGTGAAGGGAGAGGAGTTGGAGTGAAGGAGCGCAAATTAAGGTTATTTAACTCTTACTCATAGATGTAATTAAGAGACTGATAGCTACTTTACTTCACTTCATTCCAGGAAGAAGGAACACAAAATGGCACAAGAAAAATGAATCACCATCAACAGTTGCAGTAAACTTGATGCTTATTTCATTAATTCCTCATAAAAGTAAGCACCAAAGTTTTAGTCTTCCAGAGGTCCAAAACTCAGAACCCTTCTTCTTTCTTTTTATCTTGCTTAAATACATCAAAAACAGTTCGTAACTGCTAGAAATTCTTTAAACTACTTCGACGACCTAAACTATTAAAACTACAGATTACATTGCAATTGAGGACATCACTATAGCTTCAATATTAACAAACAAAGAAAAAAAATTAAAACCTGAAACATTATTATTTTTGCTGAATCTGATTTGTTATTGATGTGTCTCCCTGAAGTGGTGATATGTCTCCCTGACAGATCGGACATCCTTGCCCTGCATTTCTTCCAGAGTTCAATATTTGTATTTTTTACTTACTGTCATGTATTTTATGTTTCTGATGTGGTATTTGAACAGTTCTGTAATAACACATATTTTCCTGACTTGACCCAGTTGTTGCGTTTCCAATAGTGCCACTATGTGCTCCCTTTGCCTAACTCTGCCTATGCCTCTGTGTTTCAAACAATGTTAGCATGTCTCCTTCTTCCCGACTCTGCCTCTTATGCTCGTGCCCGCAGTGTTTCGTCTTCTCTTCTCCTTTGCTCTGTGTTGGGTCACTTACCCAAGTCCACTGCCCGCGTTCACATTTCTTTATAAAAAAACGCAACTGCACATAATCATGGACTTTAAATAAATTCAAATTTTCCTTTGAACATTATCATGTCCATCCCTTTATTGCATTTCGCATTTCTGCATTCATAACATATTCATGAACGCTATTCCTCCTGAGCTTGCGATGTGCGATGTGCGATGTGTGATAAAGGTAGGGATAATGTGGCAAGTGGAGGTGGGGCCAATCGCAAATTGCAATCGGTGATATAAAACCTTGTCGCATTTCGCACTTCAGCATTCATAACATATAGATAAATGTCTTTTGGATTAATCACATCATTAGGATTAGGTCGACGTTTCGAACCAGCTAATGTGGTTCATCCTCAGGACAAGGTGGAGAAACTAATTGATCTCGATGAATAAATAGTGGAGATGCATCATTGCCCGAAAATAGCCATTGAGAACTAGTTGTTAAGAACTAGCCATTAGAAAGTTAGTTTGTTAGTTAGTTAAAAATTAAAATTAAATAGTAAATTAAGTAATTTTTTTTTTTATTAAAAAGGGTTTATAAATTATTATGTAATAAATATAATAGGTAATAGCGAGGAGGGAATTTTTTTTAATTTAAAATAAGATATTTATATAATTAATTAGATTAGATTAAAAATAAAAATTAATTAATAAATTAATTAAAAATATAAAAATAAAACATAAATGAATAAACAAAATTACCTAAGTATGTAATAGGGGGTAAAATAATTTATTTTAATTAATAAATAAATAAATGAAGTTAAATAATAAATTCATAAATTTTATTAATAGTGAGTTTATGAATTATTATGTAATTAAAATGAATAGGCAATAGGGAGGGGTAATTTTTTTATTATAAATAAGTAAAATAAATAAATAAAGTAAAATATGATAAATTAATTAAATTAATTAATTAATAAGATAAAACCAAATAAACCATTAATCAATTAATTAATTAATTGAATATAAAAATAAGTAAACATAAAAATAACCAAAATTACCTAGGTAGGTAATAGGGAAGGAGGAAAAAATTCTAATTTAATAAATAAATAAGTAAGTAAATAAAGTAAAATTAATTAATTAATAAAATAAAAATCAATAAATTAAATAATTAAAATATAAAATAATATAAAATAAAACATAAAGAACAAAATTACTTGGCTAGAGTCGGGGTCCAACTCTTACTTAATTTCCAACCATTGTCACGGTTGAGATTCTTAGCATGTTGTTCAATTTTGATCGCCTCCCTTAGTTTCCTATGGTGGAAGTGATCTACCTTGGCAATGAATTTGGATTCTTCAATACAAACACAGTGGCAGGATTTTTCCACATGTTCAACAAGAGTTGAGGTGCGAGACTGATTGTGTCTAATATCCGCAGCATGCTCCCATATTCTATGCCTAATGGATCGACCCGTTTCTCCAATATAAGGAGTTTCACAAGAACAAGGAATCATGTAAACCCCTTTCATGTCCTTAGGGTCAATAGGGTCCTTAACAGACCCAAGATAATTTCTAATAGTGCAGAGAGGTTTAAAAGAAGCAGAGATATTATTTCTCCTAAGGACATGGGAAATTTTGTCCGTTGTCCCTTGGAGGGAGATGGACCTTGGAAATAGTATCAACTCGAGTAGATTTTCCACTCAACCCTTTATATGCCTTCCGAAAGGCTTTAAGACCTTGAGATCTAATGTAACCATTATTTTCTAAAACGTCAAGAAGATGGGATTTCTCTGATTCCAAGGAGTTGTTGTCAGAGATTCTAAGACCATGAGTCGTAAGAGTACACAGGACACCAAATTTCTGAGAAGGAAAATGATGGGAACCAACATGAAGGTATTGTTCTGTGTGAGTCTTTTTGCAAAAAACTTAGTGAGAAACAGAACCATCTACATTCCTTGAGAGAATGATATCAAGGAAAGGGAGGCAACCATCCACCTCCACCTCCATCGTGAACTTGACGGAATCAGATAGCGAGTTCAGGTGCCCAAGGAATAGATCTAATTTCTCTCTACCATGGGGCCAAATGACACAATTATCATCCATGAATCTGTTCCATTTCCTACGGTAGAATTTAACAGAGGCCGGGGCCTTTGATTCAAAATCCTCGATAAATAAGTTAGCAACTATGGGGGAAAGAGGGGAGTCCATTGCAACACCACAGGTTTGCTCATAAAACTCACCTTGAAAACCGAAGAAAGTCGACGTGAGGCAAAGGCTAACCAATTTAGAGGTGTCCTCATCAGAGATCCATTTAATGACATCAATGGCTTATTGGATGGGGATTTTTGTGAATAAGGACACAACATCAAAGCTAAATAATAGCTCACCAAGCTGTAGCTTGATGTTCTTCCACTCCTTGATAAAGGAAGCCGAGTCCTTCACAAAGGAATCGGTTTGACCTACAAGGGGTTTAAGCTTTTGGGCTAAGAATTTAGCCAGATGATAAGAGGGACCACCTATTGTGTTAACAATAGGTCTTAATGGGGCCCCCGGTTTATGAATCTTTTGGAGACCATAGATCCAGGGGGTAAGGGGATTTCTTTCAATAAGCTTCCTGGAGAGGGGATTAAGAGAAGAATTTGATTCAATTGCAAGTGAAACATCCATACACACTGATTTAAGGGGATTATTTTTAAGCTTAACATAGCTGCCACTATTGGATAGATGGTCAACCATCTTGTTGACATAGTTAGATTTATCCATAATGGCTATGGCCCCACCCTTGTCTGCCTTAAGGATGACAATGTCAGGGTTGTCCCTTAGGGTTTTGAGGGCGAGAAACTCAGGCTTACTCAAGTTTCTTTTAGGAGGCTTAGCCTTCCTAAGAATAATGGATGAATCCTACCTAATGGTATCCTTAATAATATTAGGGAGATCCTTCATGCCATATTCGAAGTTACAATTAATGTCATCAACGGGGATCTTCTTCGGGGCAAGGAAAAAATTAAGCCCTCTATGTAGATTTTTATAAACACAATAATGCATTTCTGGATTCTCCTGATCTAACAAATTAATCTTATGTTAAATACAGAATCCTTCCACTTAATTCTTTGCGGAAATTAAATCGCCAATTGCAAAACACATATGAAGAAAATTAATCACACATAACAAGATGTTTTACTGGGAAAGCTTAAAGCTAAAAACCCCAACTATCATATATTATGTATATCAATGGAACATGTAACAATCTCATACAAAGCTCAAATCATAGAGCTCTCAGTACAATATACAATCGTCACACACTGTCATGCAGAAATTTGCATATCTATGCACCAATTTCTTGCCTCCTGACACCTGCCTCCACTGTGCAATCCCTGTTGAAGAAGACCCCTGAATGAATTAGACCTTGCCTTGCCTTGACTATGAAATCCTCATAAGCATCTACAATGTGTGTGTAGCTGCATTGAATGCATCACTATAGTCACAACTGATAGTCCATCTCACCCTTTCACCTATCTCTCCACTAGGTCTCCACTGGATCTGACATGCAAGTAGTTCACTGTTGTATTTCTTCAGTTGCAAGTAAGACACTACTTGTGAATTAATTAAATAATTAATTCACTCATCTTTCACTTGTGTATGTTCAATTACAACTAGCATAACTAATTTTAACTCACTGATCTGAGTTAAACTAAATAACAACTCACATAACTACTCTTCCAACTCTGTTACAACTTGCCACAATCGGTTATAATGAAGTCCTCCATGCATGAGTCACCAACCACCCTAGGAATTTTGTAATTCCTTCAGCCCACTAATGTGCTACATCTGTTCACTGAAATAAAGTGCTTCAAGAGAATAAGCTACTATTTATTGTCTGATTATTATTAAGGGCTAATAATAATCGACATGCATTCTATTTTTAGATTTGTGATCTATAAATAGACTTCGCCCATCTTCTAAAAATAGAAACTCATCTAAAGATAGAATTTGTTCAACCATCTAGAATCAGCATCCTACTAATTTTAGAATATGCTCACCATTCTAAAAATAGACATACACCTAAAAATAGTTTGTGTGGGCCCCACCTAGTGTAGGTGCTTATTTTTCACTAGGATCAAGGAATGATGTTTCCGGATGCCACTTTCACTATTTCTTATTGCAAACTTCAACACCCCCTCTCAGCAAGAAAGGACTGTCTTTGCAAGCGACATGCAACTCCATGTATTCGCCCTGCAACTCTAGTATGCAACACTTACGAAATTGAATAGCCTCCAAAAAACTGAATCAATATAATGCATTTGTCATCAAAGTCTTCTGACTTCTGCTGGTACCAGCTACACATGTCTTCTAGAACCACTGCGTTGTTGAACTCTGCACCCATGCACTCTGCACTTGCTGTCAACTCTTATCTGTGCTCCAATATCTGACACTATCACTTTGATCTGACTGCATCAATCCAACCGATCATGCTACCGATGTTTTGTGGGCGCCTCGTAGCCAGGTTCAATTCATGAGATCTACACAATCTCAATGAATCCCACCCAGAGATCTCTTCTTGGGATTACTCATGCATGTCACCCCACCTCTCACCTGGTGGTATAGCTGCATGCACTCCCTCTTCCCATCTCACATGAAATTTCTCTACATGAGTGGTTGCTCCCATTCCATGATCCTCATATTGTGGCTGCTCCACATCCCGAGGTTCACTATTACCTGCATGCAAATCCTGCTCCCTCTTAAGCATAAATTGCATGTCTTTCTCACACTTCCCAATAGTATGAAGCTCGGTAAAAATTCCATCTACTTCAAGTCTGTAGAGATTCTTAACTTGAATCCCAACCTTCTTGGCTTTCCCTGTTGCTTTGTGTCGTAGAAAAACTTTTCCTTCACTAAAGACAACATCATAGCCTCTCTCCTCTAACATTGTGACTGAGATTAAATTATTATTTAAATCTGGAACATGCACAACATATTTTAAATGAAAGAGTTTATCTGACGCCCTCTGAAAGGTAATGGTACCAATGTCGTCCGCACTGTATCGTCCATCGTTTCCCAACTCAACATGCATTTGGAGATCTTTCTCCACCAAGTCACTGAAAAATTTCTCATCTCCCATCGTGTGAAAAGAAGCACCACTATCAAAGTACCACCCCAATCCCAATGCACTAGACACCATGCATGCGATCAATGAGAAGTCAAGCTCAAATTTCGAGGCAAGGGCCTCACCACCTACATCTCCAGTAGCCATATTTTTCTTCTTCTTATGTGGACAATTTGTGTCAATATGTCCAAACTCGTGACAGTGAAAACACTTCACTTTGGACATGTTGTGCTCCTTGCCATCTTCATCAACCTCAGATCTAGAATTGAATTTCTTCCCCTTCTTCTTCTTCACCTTGGCATTCAAAGCACAATCCTCTTCATCATCATGCTTTGATGAAGAGCCATCCCTGGTGGTTCGCCTTATCTCCTCTTGCACTAGATCCGACCACAATCGCTCCCAATCCTGCATTTTCTCTTGTCCATTGACAGAGTCTTGATAACTGTGGCAACTCTTCGGAAGCCCAAGGAGAGCCAAGCTCACCAAGTCATCATCCGCAACACTAACTCCTACACTCCCAAGCTCGTCCCTGCATTGGACAAACTTTTTCAAGTATACTGGAATAGTTTTGTTCTTCTCCATCTTGATTTTTCTGAGTTTATCCTTCAACGCCAATTTCCTATGGTCGCTGCTACTTTGGAAAATATCTGTCAAAGCCTTCCACATTGCAAATAGAGTGGCTTTCCCATGAAGGCTTGACACAATATGGTCTTTCACACCTTCCAACAGAATCCTCCTTGCCCTTGCTACTTTCTTTTTCCATGCGTCAAGTACTGCAGCATCCACCGAAGTGGGATTACGAACATCACTATTGAATGAATTCCTTCAAGCCATTATCTTCAAGCACCGCCTCCATCTTGTCCTTCCAGGCTATGTAGTTCGAGCTTCCCTCGAGTGCATACTCCAACCGCAACCCATTGAAATCCATTTCAATGTTTACTCAACTGTCGCACCAATAAATTCTTGCAGCAATTTCGAATTGTTCCACTAGCACAAAACTCAGCACCGCTTCAATATTGCAATCTTCAGTGATTAACACTACTCTGATACCATGTAGATTTTTTTAAATACAATAATGTATTTCTGGATTCTCATAATCTAGAAAATTAATCTTATGTTAAATACATAACCCTTCCACTTAATTCTTTGCGGAAATTAAATCGCCAATTGCAAAACACATATGAAGCAAATCAATCGCACATAACAAGATGTTTTACCAGGAAATCTTATAGCTAAAAACCCCAAATATCATATATTATGTATATCAATGGAACATGTAACAATCTCATACAAATCTCAACTCATAGAGCTCTCAGTACAATATAAAATCATCACACACTGTCATGCAGAAATTTGAATATCTATGCACCAATTTCTTGTCTCCTGATAGCCTGCCTCCACTGCGCAATCCCTGCTGAAGAAGACCCCTGAATGAATTCGACCTTTCCTTGCCTTGACTGCGCAATCCTCATAAGCATCTCCAATGTGTGTGTAGATGCATTGAATTCATCACTATAGTCACAACTGATATTCCATCTCACCCTTTCACCTATCTCTCCACTGGGTCTCCACAGATCTGACATGCAAGTAGTTAATTGTTGTATTTCTTCAGTTGCAAGTAAGACACTACTTGTGAATTAATTAAATAATTAATTCACTCATCTTTCACTAGTGTATGTTCAGTTACAACTAGCACAACTGAGTTTAACTCACTGAACTGAGTTAAACTAAATAATAACTCACATAACTACTCTTCCAACTCTGTTACAACTTGCCACAATCAGTTATAATGAAGTCCTTCATGCATCAGTCGCCAACCACCCTAGGAATTGCGTAATTCCTTCAGCCCACTGATGTGCCACATCTGTTCACTGAAATAAAGTGCTCCAAGAGAATAAGTTACTATTTATTGTCTGATTATTATTAAGGGCTAATAATAATTGACATGCATTCTATTTTTAGATTTGCGATCTATAAATAGACTTCGCCCATCTTCTAAAAATAGAAACTCATCTAAAGATGGAATTTTCTAAACCATCTAGAATTAGCATCCTTCTAATTTAAGAATATTCTCACCATTCTAAAAATATACATACACCTAAAAATAGCCTGTGTGGGCCCCACTTAGTGTAGGTGCTTATTTTTCACTAGGATCAGGGAATGATGTTTTTGGATGCCACTTTCACTGTTTCTTGTTGCAAACTTCAACACTCCCTCTCAACAATAAAGGTCTGTCTTTGCAAGTGACATGCAACTCCATGCATTCGCCCTGCAACTCTAGTATGCAACACTTTCAAAACTGAATAGCCTCCAAACAACTGAATCAGTATAATGCATCTGTCATCAAAGTCTTCTAACTTCTGGTGGTAACAACTGCACATTTCTATTGGAACCACTGTGGTATTGAAATCTACACCCATGCACTCTGCACTTGCTGTCAAGTCTGATCCGCGCTCCAATATCCAACACTGTCACTTTGATTTGACTGCATCAATCCAACTGATCATGCTACTGCTGCTCTGTGGGCACCTCGTAGCTAGGTTCAATTCATGAGATCCACACAATCTCAATGAATCCTACCCATAAATATCTTCTTGGGATTACTCATGCATGTCGCCCCACCTCTCACCTGGTGGTATATCCGCATGCATTCCCTCTGCCCATCTGGCACGAAATTTCTCTGCATGAGTGGTTGCTCCCACTCCATGATCTTCATCTTGTGGCTGCTCCACATCCTGAGGTTCACTCTTACCTGCATGAAAATCCTGCTCCCTCTCAAGCATCAATTGTGTTATCACTTAAAAAAAAAAAAAAAAAAAAAAACATCATTCTAACAAGATTACTTAGGTTCATGGGTCAAAATAGGGTCTTAGGAGTCATTTCTTGAGTTTAACCAAGGTAAGTATTAAATTTTTTATAGTTTGAGCCTACCCTAGTGTTTAAATAAACTCAGTTTTAAGGTCTTTCATGTCAAGTCTTTCATTATTTTAGGATTCATTTCATTTCCCAAAGTTTTTGTATCAAAACTGCTCAATTAGCCAAGAAACCACAGTTTCGTAGCGCATCACGTTAAAAAAGTCACTATGCACTATGAAAGTGCTGATAGTTTCGTAGCACAAATAGCAAAAATTACAATACAAGCGCTACGAAAGTGTGGTTTTGTAACTGTCTTGTCAGTTGAGTTGTCAAAATTCAAAAACCGTTGGGAAAGGGTAAGATAGAGGCTTGTTGAGTCGTGTAATGATGAAATCGAAGTACACACCCACATTTACAGTCATCATGGTCAGTATAGGTTATGATTGGGCCATCATTTTCAGTTATGAAAGGACACTTGAAATTCAAATTCTTTCCTAATTAGTCATTCTCATTACTTTTGCCTTCATTCGTAATGTTTGAGCTCTCAGTATCGAGAAAAATTTGCGACTTGTTCTTACAAAGGTTTATTACATCCATATCAAGCGAGGCTGAGAGGTTCTCTGAAGAATATGGCAGAGGATAGAAAAATACACAGAGGAGGATATTGCTTAAGGCATGAACTTGAAGACATGAAGGCAATAACTGAAGATCCAGCAGTGATGGAAGCATTCAGAAGAGTAGGTTGCCTATAGTTTTGTGAGAAATTGCAGGGCTGTCACACACAGGTATCCAAGGAATTTGCTATGAATTTCAATGGAACAACCACTAAAGTGGGGATGCTAAGTTTGTCTATCACACCAGAGGTCATTGCTGTTATTACAGAGATTCCAAGAGGTCAAGAAACCTATTCAAAGGGTACAAATTTAATATGGATCAGTGTAAAGAGTTCATGAAGCCTGAGCACATTGAGATGGATCTCAACAATGCTATCCCAAGAAGTTGCATCAAAGATAATTATTCAAAACTGTTGCTCAACATTCAGAAATATTTTACCTGTGAAGGCAGGTATCACAAGGTTTATTCATACCATTTCAAATTACTTCTACACTTCACTGGTAAGATTTCACTTGAGTTACCTTTCTATCTGCATAGATTCTTGAAAAGATGGTTGATAAGGTGCAAGAAAAGTCTGAGGGGAGTGAGACATCATTATTTCATCATGACTTAATGAAATTATTAATTTTAGATGAAATTCAAAAGAAACCCTAAAGGTAAATGAGTTCCATCACCACCACCAACAGAACCAAGACAACCTATGGTTGCAAAACCAAACGAACCTGCAAGAGTAAAGCCAAGAAAGAAAACTGAGAAAAGCCCATAGCAAGTGAAAATGCTTGATACACCAACTCTCCCACCTACAAAACAGAAATCAAAATTTGTCAAAGATGCAAAACAGGAACAAGCTGGTAGCAAACAATGGACCAAAAGAATAACTAGAAGCCAAGCAGTGGTTTTGAAAGGAAAGACAGTTGATATAGAAGACATTTCAGTAACAAAGGGGAATCTAGAGGATATTCTTCATTCCATTGACATAGAGGAAACACCTATTGTCCAAGCAAAATTTATTAGGGAAGATGAACAGAAGGTGAAAAAGGCTAAGTCTGCAAAGAGATTAGAGTTTGAGGGGGAAGATGCAGGTTCAATTTTTCAAGAAAGAAAGCCTATGACAAGGCATGCTAGGAAATTAATGGAAGGTAGAAAATAAGTTCAAAAACCCACTAAGACAGCTAAATCACCTAAAGAAATTATTGATCTCTCATCACCCACAGTGAAGGATACAATCAGCAAATTAAAAAGGGGAAAAGAGAAAGTGATAGAGAAAATATAGTTTCAGCGCCTTGAGGAAAAGTTAAGTTGGAAAATCAGGAAATTGCTGTCATGAAAAAGAGAGCTAGAAAACACAGTGTCGAGAAAGTACAGTTTAAAAGGATGAAGGCAGTGTGGGAAGGACAAGTTGATTCTGTTTCTAAAACGTTAAACAATACATAACAACTTGTCAAGTGGACAATTCCAGCAATAAAAGAAGCTAAGTTTGTCAGAATAATAAACACCCATCTGAGAGCTACTAACAAAAGACTTAAATACCAAGTGAAGGATTTACAAGAGCAATTGGAGTTAATTCATGATGAGTTACAAAGCAAATGCATTAAAATGACAGTCATAGAAGAACCAATAGGCCAACCAATTGTAAATGAAGAAGAAATGCCTCAAAGAAGTTAAAATGAAGTTGGTTTATGGTTTTTATGGTTTGTAGATGATGAGGATAGGTTATATTTTGATTTTTTGGGAAACCACAATTTTCATTTGACAAATTTATGAAAAAATATGCATACTCAGCAGTTTCGTAGCGCCTCTAGGCTTAAAAAGCAGAAAAGCGCTACAAAAATGCTGCAGTTGCCTTTTTTGTTTCCTTTGATCAATATTTAAGGGGTTAAAGGCTGAGTTAAGAGTTGAAATTTCTATGAAATAGGTGTTGAAGGGTGATTAAAATGATGCAAGAGGAAAGAGTCAAGTTTTTGGAGAACAAAGGCTTGTAATGGCAGCACTACGAAACTGTTGTATTTTCGTAGTCCAATACATTACATACTTTTGAGCAGTTTTTGAAGCAGTTTTAGGCAGCTGGAGGCTAGGAAAGAGTTATGGGACATGTTAAGCCAACTTTCAATAGTCAATGACTATGAAATGAAGATGAAATGATAGCCAGAATGTTCAAAGAAGGAAAAAGATCCTATGCCTAAAAAACAGGGTATTGTTTCCTATTTTTGTGGAGGTCAGCCAAGTGGTCATGAAGAACTGAATGCCATTATCCAAATTCGACCATGTGATGATACACTTGTCAATGATGTAAATTCAAATAGATAAGTTTGTTATAGATAGTAATAAGGAGTTTGAGTCCTTTTCGAAATAGGATTGTCAAGTAGGATAGGTGTCTTTTTGTAATAAATTTCATGTTTTATGGTTATGCAAGGTGTCAATGGCTAGAAATTTGATGTATCTAGCTTAGAGGTAGAACATCTGATAATGTAAGAAGTATATTAAAGGCCATTGGGTCAAATTTCTCAAGGGTTGGAAATTTTTGGCAAAATTACAGCTTATTGTTAATTGACTGTTTTAGCTAATACAGAGATCTTTTACTTGACCAACTTGAGATTCTGAAGGAGTTTTTAGTGTTTTCCTATTCTATCTATATCTCTCATATATCTCATTTGCAGTGATATTCATTTATATTACTCAGAATTCATCTATAAGATGCTCTGACTTCCTTTATAAGTGATTTGACTGTGTTTTTACATGTTTCATGTGTGTGTGTCTTGTTACTAAAAAAATTTGATCTACCTCAACTTCCATGTCATGTAGACTCACTGAATTACTGAAAGCTTTGATTCCATAAGCCCAATGAATACATGTTGATGTTATTTTCAACCTTCATCTATCATAATTATTTTATTTCCTAAATAGAGTTAGCCATCTATATCTTTATTCCATATCATTAACCCTTGAGAGAGCCTTCTCAGATTGAGGAAGGCTAAGCCTCAATCAAAAGATTGGTTTGAAACAGTTGCATGAGATTGCCTGATTAGCAGCCTATCAGGTCTAATTTTGTGATAGCATTTTGGTGTGTCTGTCGAGAGCCTGAAGATTATTCTTTCCCGAAATTTTGAAGCTGAACTTCTGAAGGTAGCAAGAGCTCAGGAAGTTGTTCGAGGTTGCATCTACCTTGGTGACTCCATTCAAAAATTATATGATCAAAGGTGGGCTTAGAGAAGGAGATACACAAGGAGTAATCTTGACCCATATCCACCTACCATTGTGGACAATCCAAACACCATTTCCAAAGGTAGTCAAGGCATTTCTGAAATATCAGGTAATGAAATCCTTGTCGTCTGAAATATTAAGAAGTCCAGAAGATAAAAGAGTTGATGATAAAATCCAGGAAGTCTTGTTTA
This sequence comes from Pinus albicaulis, assembly GCA_034641835.2. Taxonomy (NCBI): domain Eukaryota; kingdom Viridiplantae; phylum Streptophyta; class Pinopsida; order Pinales; family Pinaceae; genus Pinus; species Pinus albicaulis. Next base: position 1,843,841,326 of record CM076578.1, read on the forward strand.
GATCTGAAAGTGAAAAAGAATTAACTGAAATTATCTTAGACTTGCATAAGAGAGGTATTGATACCTCAGCCCTAGTAACACAAGAAGATAAAGAAGAGTTTTGGGAAGCAGTTACTTCTGAGTTGTTGTTGGAAAGAGAGTCTTTAGATAAGTTGAAAGAGCTTGACCCTTTTGAAATCCTATTGAAGATTAAAGTTGGTTTTCCTCTTCCTGATTGGAGTTCAATTGTTAGTGGACAACAAAGACCAAACAGTCCTCCTCATAATAGTTCTTCATCCTCTATTGCTACTATCCCTAAAGCTACCACAGTCCCTTTCACCATGGCTGGAAATGTACCTCCTCCACCTGCTGCACCTGCTAGATATGCCCCTCTTGTTCTTCCAGTTGTTTTACATGACCTCCCTAGAAAATATGTTGCTAGAATCAAAACTTGGGGAAGTGATGAAGAGATTACAGTAGAAGAAAATGTATATCAATTTAATGATTTTATAGACAGGTAGGAGGTTGATCATGAAGATGTCAAGTTGAGATTGTTTGCTCAGAGCTTTATTGGTGAAGTTCGGAAGTGGTTCAAAGCCCTTACTCCTGGAAGTATTCATAATTGGAATGAGTTTGAAGATACCTTTTTGAGAAAATGGGGAAATATAACTAATCCAGTATAGCCCTCACTGAGTATAACAGTTTAAGAAGAGTTGTTGATGAAACTGTTCAAAAAATTTCAAAACAGTTTAATAAGGTTTATGACTCTATTCCTGCCCATTTAAAACCTCCACAAGCCTTAGCTCAGATGAGATATGCCGAAGCTTTTGATTATGAATTTTCTATACTGTTGAGAGAGAGAGAATCCCCTTCACTTACTGAAATGAAAAATGATGCAATGAAGGTGGAGGTTAATATGATAGCAGCCAAAAAGTCAAAAATGGGTGAGACTAAGTTAAAAGAAGAAGAGAAGCCTTCTTCCTCTACCTCTGATGATAAATTTGATTCGATGATGAAAACAATGGAAAATTTTATGGATAGGCTGGCCCTTGGGAATACCTCTGCTCCTCATGCACCACATGAACCTCATTTTAGAAACCCTCAGTTCAGGAGACCTCAGAATCAGCAAAGACCAAGAGAAAACAAAAACCTGCAGCCTAATCCTCTAGTGAGACCTCCTTTCCAGTAGAACTTAATTGATGAAGAAGATGAAACTGAAATTTCTAAAGAGTATATTCACTGTTTAGATGAAGAAATGTCTAGAATTTTCTTAACTAAAGAGGAACATGATGAATCAGACCAAGGTAATCATGGAGAGGAACCATCAAATTATTTTAAAGGGTATCAACATGCTATTTTTGAAATGCAAAAACAATACAATCTCAGAAATAGAAATGTGTCGATCATTGCAAATAAAACATAGCCTAAGAAAGATACACCTAAGGCTGCTGATGGCAAGAAAGATACTCATAACGTTGCTGAAGGTAAGAAATATACACCACCTCTTCCTCCTATCAAAGAAGCTGAAAAATCTGTTTTTGTTTTCAGTTTGGAAAATGAAATTTCTAAGATCAAAATACCAGTACCTTTTGGTGAGATTCTCAAGGTAAATGAGTATAGAAGCAAGATTGCTAAAATGTTGAATTCACAACCAGGAGCTGTTGATATCTTGAATGTACAAGAGAATCATCCAACCATATACTTGGGTCCAAGATTAGAATATGAACAGAATGAGGAGGTGCCTCCTTTTTATGTGAGCCTTAGCATTCATGACATGACATTACATAACGTTATGTTGGATTCAGAGGCCTCTCACAATCTTATACCCAAAGTAATCATCGAAAGGATGGGGTTAGAAATAACTAGATCATATAAGTACTTGTTTTCTTTTGATTAAAAAAGAGTTCAATGCATTGGTTTAATTAAGGATGTTGTTGTTGGCCTTACACAAGTCCCTGCCAAGACAGTGGTCATGGACATCGTGGTAGCAGACATTCCACCAAAGCTTTGCATGCTATTATCAAGGTCATGGGCAGCAAAAATAAAAGGTACAATGAAGATGGACCTTACTTATGCCACCATTCTTGTTTTTGGTGAGCAAAGGAGATTGTATCGAGAGACAATAATGGCTTACATGGTGAGTATTAAAGATAAACCTCAAAATTTTCCAATTTATGCTCTTGATACTAAACTTGGATCTTTTATTCTTTTCAATGAGTTGACTGATGAAGTAGAGGATGAGAAGAAAGCAGAAAATCAGCAATCTGAAATTCAACAGTCCGAAAATCAGCAAACAAAAGATCAGCAAGTCAATGATAAGAAGGCGAAAGGTTGGTGATCATTGCATTTTGATGGATCAGCAGGAAGAGAAGGGGTAGGAGCAGGGATTTGGATCACAATTCCAAGTGATGAAAGTAAGTTATTTTCCTACAAATTTAACTTTGATTGCACCAATAACATGGTTGAGTATGAATCTTTGATTTTGGGCTTAGAAGTTTTGAAAAGAATGAATGCTCAAAAGATTTATTATTTTGGAGATTCAGAATTAGTCATTAAACAAGTTGAAGGTGTTTATAAAACAAAGGATATAAGGATGAGGGCATATAGAAACTTAGTTTTGGACATGTTGGAAAATTTCCAAGCTTACTCATTCATTTTCAAAACTAGAGACCAAAACTCCATTGTTGATTCTCTAGCTGTCTCTGCAAGTCTTTTCATTATTCCTATACATTCCACTGAAAAATATGAGGTTCAATTTCACCATAGACTAGCTATCCCTAATAATATTACTCATTAGCAAGTTTTTGAGGATGACCAACAAGTGAAGAACTTTATTGAGCTAAAAGAAGAGTTTGAAAATATACAAGTAGATCAGCAAAATATGCTTGCTGAATCTAAAGGAAATTATGAAGTTTTGTAGCTAAAGAATAATTCCATACCAAAGGGTCTCATACCTCTTGAAATTTTTTTTGATCAGAATGATGTTTTCAAATCTCCTAAGATACAAGATGATGATGAAGAGGTAGAGAGTTGTAACCTTGGTATAGTAGCTATGCCCAAAATGATTAAACTTTCAAAGTTTATTTTAGTTGATATGAAGTACAAGTATATTGAGATGATGAAGAGATTCATAGATGTTTTTTCTTGGAATTATACTGATTTGAAAGAGTATGACCCCACTATTATTCAGCATACTATTCCCATCAAATAAAATGAAAGGCCTTTCAAGCAGAAGTTGAGGAGGATTAATCAACTTCTCATGCCATTGATTGAGAAGGAAATCAAGAAAATCTTTGATGCCAAAATCATTGTCCCAATCAGATTCTCAAATTGGCTTGCAAACTTGGTTCCAGTTAGGAAAAATAGTGGAGAAATCAGAATATGTATTGACTTCAAAAACTTGAATAAAGCCTCTCTGAAGGACAACTATCCTCTCCCAAAGATGGACCAAATTTTGAAAAATATTGTTGGTTCTCAAAGGATGTCTATGCTTGATGATTTTTCAGGATACAATCAGATCCTTGTACATCCGGATGATTAGGAAAAAACAACCTTTACTACACCATGGGACACTTTCATGTATGCCAAGATGTCATTTGGTCTCATGAATGTAGGAGCTACCTTTCAGAGGGCAATGGATATTTCTTTTTCTGAAGAGAAGGACAAGATGGTGGTTGTTTCACTTGATGACATAATGGTCTTCTCAAGGAGGGAAGAAGATCACTTTAAACACCTAGAAAGAATTATGTTGAAGTGTAGAAGGTTTGGCATCTCTCTAAATCCCACCAAAAGTATTTTTGCTTTAACTTCAGGTAATTTACTTGGACACATTATTTCTAAATATGGGATTAAGATTGATCGAAATATTTTCAATGCAATTCAGAAAGTGGATTTTCCTAGAAGCAGGAAGGAGATTCAATCTTCCCTTGGAAAGGTAAATTTTGTAAGGAGATTTATTCCTAATTTTGCTGAGATTGTGAAGGACATAACAAGGATGTTGAAGAAAGGAGTTGACATTAAGTGGACAGCAGAGACAAAGCACTCATTTGAGGAGATCAAAAAGGCACTCACTCAAGCACCGGTATTGATCAGTCTGGATTTCTCAAAAGAATTTCTAGTTTTCACTTTTGCATCAGAAAATACTATTGCTGGAGTTTTGTTGCAAAAGGGACAGCAAGGTATTGAGCAGCCCATTTCATTTTTTAGTAGGAAATTAGCTAAGTTTGAGCCGAAGTACAATATCTTAGAGAATCAAGCTTATGCCTTATTTAAGGCTATCAAAGATTTTAGAATTTATATCCTGCATTCTCATATTGTGGCTTTTGTTCCTAATATTGTTGTGAAAGACATCCTAACTCAAGCTGATCCTGATGGTAAGAGGGGAAAATGGATTGCTAACTTGCTGGAATATGATATGGAAATCAAGCCAACAAAATTGGTCAAAGGACAAGGCTTAGCAAAGTTGATGACACAGTCAAAATTTGATTGTCTTAACATGAATTTAATTGCAGAAATTTCAGATGAGGAAGAAGAACTAGTCCCTATTGAAGAAAAATACATCACTTCAGATTGGTATAAGGATATTGTTTTTGTCCTACATCATCATAAAGCACTTTCTGAGCTAAAAAAATCTAAGGCAAGATTTGTGAAGCTAAAATCCTTGAGGTATTTCATTTTTATAAAAATATGTTTTGGAAGGATACCGGTGGTATTTTGCTGAATTTTTTGCTGGAAGAGAAGGTTCTTAAAGTAATTGAGGAGTTCCACAAAGGAGATTGTGGAGGTCATCATTATTGGAAGGCCACAGTGAACAAGATTCTTAGAGCAGGGTATTATTGGTCTACAATGTTTAAGGATGTCTACAGAAAGATTGCTGCCTGCCATGAGTGTCAGATTTTTTATGGTAAGAAGAAGCTTATACCTTTACATTTAATGCCTATCTATGTGGAAGCGCCATTTCAGCAATGGGGGCTAGATTTTATTGGAGAGATTCATCCATCATCATCAGGCCAGCATCGCTGGATTCTCACAGCGATTGATTACTTTACCAAATGGATTGAAGCAATCCCAACTAGGCAAGCAAATGATTCTGTTATTATTTCTTTTTTGGAAAATAATATTTTTTCTAGATTTGGTTGCCCCATGAAGATCATAACTGACAATGCACAAGCATTTAAGTCTAAGAAGCTGATTAATTTTTGTCATCAATATAATATTACTCTTGGGCATTCCACTGCATATTATCCACAAGGGAATGGTCTTACTGAATCTTCTAACAAGAGCATTGTAAGGATCATTAAAAAGGTGTTGCAGGAAAATAAGAAGGCTTGGCATTTGAAGCTGAAGTGTGCCTTATGGGCTGATAGGATATGCACAAAAAGTTCAATTGGGACTTCACCTTATGAACTGTTATATGGAGCTAAAGCCATTTTTCCTACATCTTTAGGGGTACCTGTCATGAAGCTGCTTCAAGGATTAGAAGAGGAACCAAATGCAGTACAGAGAAGAATCAATCAGCTAATAGCTTTGCAGGAGAAGAGGGATGAAGTTTATAACAGCAATCAACAATCTCAAAATAGAATCAAGAGGACATTTTATAAGAAAATCAAGGAAGAAAGTTTTCAAATGCAGGATGTAGTGCTGAAATGGGAGGCCAGAATTGAAGAGAAAGGCAAACATGGTAAGTTTGAGAACTTGTGGAAAGGTCCTTTCAAAATAGTTGCTTTCCGTGGAAACAATACTTACATAATGCAAGAGATGGATGAAAAATCATATGCTGGAGGACCTGTCAATGGCAGGTTTTTAAAGCATTACTCTTCCTAAAATCTTCTGATCATTCATATGATTGTATATATTCCATTTTATGAGTTTTTCTGCTAATAATGACAAGCTAAATCAGCAAGCTTGAGCTCGAGGTGAAGGCCATTAGATTTTGAGGAGAAAGCTTGGAAATTTCAAATTTTTTTCTGTTTTGTCAAGAAAATGGATAGCAACACTGGAACTGCTGGTTCTTAGTGTACCATAGGGGCACACTATCCCAAGTGGAGCCACTATTATCACTCAAAAAAAAAAAAAACATCATTTTGACAAGATTACTTAGGTTCATGGGTCAAAATAGGGTCTTAGGAGTCATTTCTTGAGTTTGACCAAGGGAAGTATTAAATTTTTTATAGTTTGAGCCTACCCTAGTGTTTAAATAAACTCATTTTTAAGGTCTTTCATGTCAAGTCTTTCATCATTTTAGGATTCATTTCATTTCCCAAAGTTTTTATATCAAAACCGCCTAATTAGCCAAGAAACCACAATTTCGTAGCGCATCACGTTGAAAAGAGTCACTTTGCGCTACGAAAGCGTTGATAGTTTCGTAGTGCAAACAACAAAAATTACACTACAGGTGCTACGAAAGCGCGGTTTTTAATTGTCTTGTCAGTTGAGTTGTCAAATGTCATAAACCGTTGGGAAAGGGTAAGATAGAGGCTTGTTGAGTCGTGTAATTATGAAATCAAAGTACACACCCACGTTTGTAGTCATCATGGTCAGTATAGGTTATGAGTGGGCCATCATTTTTAGTTATGAAAGGATACTTGAAATTCAAATTATTTCCTAATTAGTCATTCTCATTCCTTTTGCCTTCATTTGTAATGTCTGAGCTCTCAGTATCGAGCCAAACTTGTGGTTGGTTCTTACAAAGGTTTATTACATCCATATCAAGCAAGGCTGATAAATTTATTCAAGCGAGGCTGATACATCCATATCAAGCGAGGCTGAAAGATTTATATTAAGCGAGGCTGAGAGGTTCTCTGAAGAATATGGCAGAAGAAAGAAAAATACACAGAGGAGAACAGTGCTTAAGGCATGAACCTGAAGACATGAAGGCAATAATTGAAGACCCAACAGTGATGGAAGCATTCAGAAAAGCAGCTTGCCTACAGTTTTGTGAGAAATTGCAGGGCTATCACACACAGGTATCCAAGGACTTTGCTATGAATTTCAATGGAACAGCCACCAAAGTGGGGATGCTAAGTTTTTCTATCACACCAGAGGTTATTTCTGCCGTTACAGAGATTCCAAGAGGTTAAGAAACCTAGTTCAAAGGGTTCAAATTTAATATGGAGCAATGTAAAGAGTTCATGAAGCCTGAGCAAACTGAGATGGATCTCAACAATGCTATCCCAAGAAGCTACATCAACGATAATTATTCTAAACTGTTGCTCAAAATTCAGAAATATTTTACCTGTGAAGGCAGGTATCACAAGGTTTATTCATACCATTTCAAATTACTTCTACACTTCACTAGTAAGATTTCACTTGACTTACCTTTTTATCTACATAGAAGTCTTGCAAAGATGGCTAATAAGGTGCAAGAAAAGTCTGAGGGGAGTGAGACATCATTATTTCATCATGGCTTAATGAAATTATTAATTTTAGATGAACTTCAAAAGATAGGCAGAGATTGGTCCTCATTCTTGTTTGTTAATGGTTTTGAGTTGGAAACCCTAAAATCCTAAAGCTAAAGGAGTTCCATCACCACCACCAGCAGAACAAAGCCAACCTATGGTTGCAAAACCAAAAGAACCTACAAGAGTAAAGCCAAGAAATAAAACTGAGAAAAGGCCAGATCAAATGCAAATGCTTGATACACCAACTCTCCCACCTGCAAAACAGGAACAAGCTGGTAGCAAACAAGGGACAAAAAGAATAACTAGAAGCCAAGCAGTGGTTTTGAAAAGAAAGACAGTTGCTATAGAAGACATATCAGTAACAAAGGGGAATCTAGAGGATATTCTTCATGCCATTGACATAGAGGAAACACCTATTTTCCAAGCTAAATTTATTGGGGAAGATGAAAAGAAGTTGAAAAAGGCTAATTCTGCAAAGAAATTAGAGTTTGAGGGGGAAGATGCAGGTTTCATTTTTCAAGCAAGAAAGCCAATGACAAGGCATGCTAGGAAAGTAATGGAATGGAGCAAAGAAGTTCAAAAACCCATTGAGATAGCTAAATCACCTAAAGAGATTACTTATCTCTCATCACCCATAGTGAAGGATACAATCATCAAATTAAAAAGGGGAAAAGAGAAAGTGATAGAGAAAACAGAGTTCCAGTGCCTTGAGGAAAAGTTAAAGTTGGCAAATCAGGAAATTGATATCATGAAAAAGAGAGCTAGAAAACACAGTGTCGAGAAAGTATAGTTTAAAAGGATGAAGGCAATGTGGGAAGGACAAGTTGATTATGTTTCTGAAACTTTAGACAATACAGAACAACTTGTCAAGTGGAAAATTCCAACAATAAAAGAAGCTAAGTTTTTCAAAATAATAAACACCCATCTGAGAGCTGCAAAAAAAAAGACTTAGAGACCAGGTGAATGATTTACAAGAGAAACTGGAGTTAATTCATGATGAGCTACAGAGCAAAGGCAATAAAATGACAGTCATAGAAGAACCAATAAGCCAACCAATTGTAAATGAAGAAGAAATGCCTCAAAGAAGCTAAAATGAAGTTGTTTTATGGTTTGTATGGTTTGTAGATGATGAGAACAGGTTATATTTTGAGTTTTTGGGCAACCACAGTTTTCATTTGACAAATTTATGAAAAAATCTTCATACTCAGCAATTTTGTAGCGCCTCCAGGCTTAAAAAGCAGAAAGCGCTACGAAACTGTTGTAGCTGCCTTTTTTGTTTCCTTTCATCAGTATTTAAGGGGTTAAAGGCTGATTTAAGAGCTGAAATTGATATGACATAGGTGTTGTAGGGTGATTAAAATGATGCAAGAGGAAAGAGTCAATTTTTTTGAGAACAAAGGCTTGTAATGGCAGCGCTACAGAAAGCACTACGAAACTGCTGTATTTTCGTAACACAATACATTACATCCTTTTGAGCAGTTTTTGAAGCGTTTTTAGATATAGGGAGGCTAGGAAAGAGTTATGGGACATGTTAAGCCAACTTTCAACAGCTAAGGACCATGAAATGAAGATTAAATGATAGTCATAATTTTCAAAGAAGGAAAAAGATCCTATGCCTAAAAAACATGGTATTGTTTCCTATTTTTGTGGAGGTCAACTAAGTGGTCATGAAGAACTGAATGCCATTATCCAAATTCGACCATGTGATGATACACTTTTCAATGATGTAATTTCAAATAGATAAGGTTGTTATAGATAGTAATAAGGAGTTTGAGTCCTTTTTGAAATAGGATTGTCAAGTAGGATAGGTGTCTTTTCGTAATAAATTTCATGTTTTATGGTTATGCAAGGTGTCAATAGATAGAAATTCGATGTATCTAGCCTAGAGGCAGATCATCTGATAATGTAAGAAGTCTATTAAAGGAAATTGGGTCGAATTTGTCAATAGTTGGACATTTTTGGAAAAATTACAGCTTATTGTTAATTGATTGTTTCAGCTAATACAGAGATCTTTTACTTGACCAACTTGAGATTCTGAAGGAGTTTTTAGTGTTTTCCTATTCTATCTATATCTCTCATATATCTCATTTGTAGTGATGTTCATTTATATTACTCAGAATTCATCTATAAGATGCTCTGACTTCCTTTATAAGTGATTTGACTATGTTTTTACATGTTTCATGTGTGTGTGTCTTATTACTAAAAAACTCTGTTCTACCTCAACTTCCATGTCACGTAGACTCAGTGAATTACTGAAACTTTGACTCCATAAGCCCAATGAATACATGATGATGTTATTTTCAACCTTCATCTATCATAATCAGTTTATTTCCTAAATAGAGTTAGCCCTCTATATCTTTATTCCATATCATTAACCCTTGAGAGAGCTCTCTCAGATTGAGGAAGGCTAAGCCTCAATCAAAATATTGGTTTGAAACAATTGCATGAGATTTCCTGATTAGCAGCCTATCGGATCTAATTTTTTGATAACAAATTGCATGTCTTTCTCACACTTCCCAATAGTAGGAAACTCAGTAGAAATCCCATATACTTCAAGTCTGTAGAGATTCTTAACTCAAATCCCAACATTCTTGGCTTGCCCTGTTGCTTTGTGTCGCAGGAAAACTTTTCCTTCACTAAAGACAACATTATAGCCTCTATCCTCTAACATTAAGACTGAGATTAAATTCTTCTTTAAACCTAGAACATGCACAACATATTTTAAATGAAAGAGTTTACCTGATGCCCTCTGAAAGGTAATGGTACCAATGTTGGTTGCACTATATCATCCATCGTTGCCCAACTCAACATGCATCTAGAGATCTTTCTCCACCAAGTCACTGAACAATTTCTCATCTCCAGTCATGTGAAAGGAAGCACCACTATCAAAGTACCACCCTAATCCCAATGCACTAGACACCAGGCATGTGATCAATGAGAATTCAAGCTCAAATTGCGAGGCAAGGGCCTCACCAGCTGCAGCTCCAGCAAGCATCTTTTTCTTCTTCTTATGTGGACAATTTGTGGCAATATGTCCAAACTCGTAATAATGAAAACACTTCACTTTGGACATGTTGTGCTCCTTGCCATCTTCACAGGCCTCAGATCTGGAATGGAATTTCTTCCCCTTCTTCTTCTTCGCCTTGGCAACCAAAGCACAATCCTCTTCATCATTGTGCTTTGATGAACAGCCATCCCTGATGGTCCGCCTTATCTCCTCCTGCACTAGATCCGACCATAGTCGCTCCCAATCTGCAGTTTCTCTCGTCCATTGACAGAGTCTTGATAACTGTGCCAACTCTTCAGAAGCCCAAGGAGAGCCAAGCTCACCAAGTCATCATCCGCAACACTGACTCCTACACTCCCAAGCTCATCCCTGCATTGGACAAACTTTGTCAAGTATACTGGAATAGTGTCATTCTTCTCCATCTTGATTTTTCTGAGTTTATCCTTCAGCACCAATTTCCTATGGTCGTTGCTTCTTTGGAAAATGTTTGTCAAAGCCTTCCAGATTGCAAATGGAGTGGCTTTCCCATAAATTATTGACACAATATGGTCTTTCACACCTTCCAACAAAATCCTCCTCGCCTTTGCTACTTTCTTTTGCCATGCGTCAAGTACTGCAGCATATGTCGAAGTGGGCTTAGGAACGTCGCTATCGATGAATTCCTTCAAGCCATTATCTTCAAGCACCGCCCCCATCCTGTCCTTCCAGGCTATGTAGTTTGAGCTGCCCTCGAAAACATACTCCAACCGCAACCCATTGAAATCCATTTCAATATTTACGCAACTGTCACACCAAGAAATTCTTGTAGCAATTTTGAATTGTTCCACCAGCACAAAACTCAGTACCGCTTCAATATTGCAATCTCTAGTGATTAACACTGCTCTGATACCATGTAGATTTTTATAAACACAATAATTTATTTCCGGATTATCCTGATCTAACAAATTAATCTTATGTTAAATACAGAATCCTTCCACTTAATTCTTGGCGGAAATTAAATCGCCAATTTCAAAACACATATGAAGCAAATCAATCGAACATAACAAGATGTTTTACAGGGAAAGCTTAAAGCTAAAAACCCCAACTATCATATATTATGTATATCAATGGAACATGTAACAATATCATACAAATCTCAGCTCATAGAGCTCTCAGTACAATATACAATCGTCACACATTGTCATGCAGAAATTTGCATATCTATGCACCAATTTCTTGTCTCCTGGTAGCCTGCCTCCACTGCGTAATCCCTGCTGAAGAAGACCCCTAAATGAATTCGACCTTGCCTTGCCTTAACTGCGTAATCCTCATAAGCATATCCAATGTGTGTGTAGATGCATTGAATGCATCACTATAGTCACAACTGATAGTCCATCTCACCCTTTCACCTATATCTCCAATGGGTCTCCATTGGATCTGACATGCAAGTAGTTAATTGTTGTATTTCTTCAGTTGCAAGTAAAACAGTACTTGTGAATTAATTAAATAATTAATTCACTCATCTTTCACTAATGTATGTTCAGTTACAACTAGCACAACTTAGTTTAACTCACTGAACTGAGTAAAACTAAATAACAACTCACATAAATACTCTTCCAACTCTGCTACAACTTACCATAATCAGTTATAACGAAGTCCTTCATGCATGAGTCACCAACCACCTTTGGAATTGCGTAATTTCTTCAGCCCACTGCTGTGCCACATCTTTTCACTGAAATAAAGTGCTCTGAGAGAATAAGTTACTATTTATTGTCTAATTATTATTAAGGGCTAATAATAATCGACATGCATTTTATTTTTAGATTTGCGATCTATAAATAGACTTCGTCCATCTTCTAAAAATAAAAACTCATCTAAAGATAGAATTTTCTCAACCATCTAGAATCAGCGTCTTGCTAATTTTAGAATATGCTCACCATTCTAAAAATAGACATGCACCTAAAAATAGCCTGTGTTGACCCCACCTAGTGTAAGTACTTATTTTCCACTAGGATCAAGGAATGATGTTTCTGGATGCTACTTTCAGTGTTTCTTGTTGAAACTTCAACACTCTATTAAGAAGACTAAAAACAAAATTATTAGAATCCTTATTAATGACAACATTATTATTATTATTATTATTTAACATATTATTTTTATTAATACTATTTAGGTTATTATTCCCAGTAATATTATTGTTAATTATAGTATTGTTATAAGCCTCATTTAAAATAACATTATTACTATTTTATAATATTAATTCATTATTTAAATTACTATTATTATTATTAATCATATTTATTATCAATAAGATTACGGTTACTATTTAATATTAAATTATTATTAGAGGTTAAATTACTACCGGAATCATTAGTCATGGGCAATGGAGCCACCAACACTGTCCTGCATTACCCCACTGATACCATCCGGAAATCCTGTGAAATCAACGCTGAAAGTGTTGGGTTCATCCTCGTAGAAAGCAAGGTGGCTACCAGGGGTAGCATCCACACCATAGCCCGCAGTCGGATCATTAGTCATCGAACACGGAAAAGGATGGGCAGTGGAGCCCACAACACCGTCTCGCATTACCCCACTAATACCATCTGGAAATCTCGCGGAATCAACGCTTGGAGCGTTGGGTCCATCCTCGATGAAAGCAAGGTGGCTGCCAGCAGTAGCATCCGCACCATAGCCCGCACCCGATGGCGTGAGGGAAAGAGGCACGGGAACAGGATGACTCACCGCAATGGAATCTGGGTGCAGAGAGGAAGCAACCCCAGAACCAGATGGTTGTGTGAGATTCAGCAAATCCATGGTTGAACATAACGCAGAAGAAAACCCACTTGATGCAGAAACGTCTATGTTGTCTGAGATTGCCGATGAGATTGCTGGAGCTGAGACACAAGAGCTTTCAGGGATCCTGCACGCCTTTAAATAGAGGACTGAGATCTATCCATTTAAAGACGATTTTGGGGAAAATTTGTTTTTTCTATAGTTTTTCGGTTCAAAAACTAATTTTTTATGGTTTTTAGGTTTGAAAACCATAATTTAAAAAAAAAAAAATAGTAAAAGAAAGAAAGAAAGTATTTCTAACGTCCACGAGGCTAAAAATAGCCTATGGGACAAATTTCTTCTTTATCTTGCTCTTGTATTTGGCCCTTTTCCTGTGAAGTTTTACAATAACCGCTCTCAGCTTATCGACAAACTCTTCGTTGAATAGATTATCCTAAGAACTAGCTGCCATAATACCTGCATAGTTTTCCCTACTATCTTTGAAGGCCTCGCATTCTAAAATGAAATGTTTTTCCATTTCCACTTTTCCGAAGGAGCAAAAAATACATACTCTTTCCTCCAACATTTCTTTTGGCCTTTTCCAGCGCCCTGTTTCACAACGGAGTTGATGAGAATTAGTCCTTAATTGAGCAATAAGAATTTTAGATCTCCAAGAAATATTAGCCGCTATGTACGTCTTTTTTTTATGGTTATGCGTGGGGTTAAACTCTTCAATGTAGTACTTCTTTCTCCCTAGCTCTTTCTCCCAAGTACGTTTGTGGAACTTATCCATAACAAAAGTTTTTAAGTCTTTACTATTTGTAGGACACATGTTCAAGCAAATACCCTATTTACTAAATCATTTGTTGTTTTACCGCATTCAAGTCTTCTTTCTTTTGCACAATCTGTCACTAAACACAACCTTAGGCCATCTATCATCTTCTATTTGCTCAATTTTTTTCAGATACCTTATGACTCGCACCATAGCAATTTCTTCAATAGGAGCAGCCCATGTTTCACTTAACAGGATAGCATAAGGTACTGCACTTTTAATTTTGAATTTGTTAGTAATCAAACACTTCTGAATTTTCTCAATTTGTTTCCACTGCATCTCGGTTGTGCTACTGGCTCACAGTGCACAACCGTAGAGAATCACTGGAATCACTAAAAGTCCAAAAAGAATTAGAGTGGTTTTCCAGTCCCACAGCTCTACCTCTCTACACATGTTTTGAAGAGCATAAAATGCTTTCCAACCCCCTAAAGTTCTTTTATTTCTACAACCATCCCAACTTAAATTTATGTTGAAGTCAATTCTGAGGTGTTTGTAATCTGCAACTTCTTCCAGAATGTTGCCTTCAAAATAGAACTTATGTTGGTTATGCTTTCTTTGTTAGAGAAAACCACTACTTCCGTTTTGCTAATATTGACTTGCATCCCAACTCTTCTACAAAAATGCTCAAGGGAACGTAAATACTCTCAAATTTTTAGGGTTTTTAGAACAAAAATTTAGATTTTTTTTTCTTTTTTAGAACAAAAGCGACCATGCACATAAAAAAACAGTTATATTTATTCCATTTTTATTTTTTCTAAAACTGCAACTAGAAAAATTGAAAAGAGAAATTTATTTTTTAATTTTTTTTAAAACATGAAAATTTATTTTTAGAAATATTATTAGATATTTTATTTTTTTTATTTAAAGGAGAATAGATAGTTTTAGTTTATATTAAGCCTTTCTGTTTTTTTTATTATAATATATGGATGGTTTCATTATTTAAATTGTTTTGTTTTGCTTTTTATTTCAATTTTTTTTTTTTTTTTTTTTTTTTTTTTATATTTTAAAACCTATATTTTAAATATTTTGGTTTATTGTTTTTTTATTTTTAGAACATTAAATTTTATAATATTCTATTTTTTATTAAACAACAATTGTTTTTTTATATGATAATGGTTTTAGTTTTAAAACTATATATATATATATATATATATATATATATATATATATATAATTTTAAAATATATATTTAATTTTTTATTGTTTTTTTATTTTTAAAATTTTAAATTTAAATTGAATAGTTTTATATTTTATATTAAACAATTTTTTATTATTATAATTTTTTTAGTTTAAAAAAAATAAAAAATAGAAATTAATGTTTATATATATATATATATATATATATATATATATATATATATATATATATATATATTAAATTTAAAAAACAATAATTTGGGCGCTCACTGGGGGTAGTTCGGCAATCCTCCACGGAGCTGCCCGCCTGGCCTCTGGCCGAGAATCGACCTCCGCCCAGTCGGGAGCTTGGAATCGACCTCCGCCCAACCGGGAGACCGGAGGCCGAAGGCCGGCTGAGCAGCCCTCCACAGCGCCAACCGGTCGGCCTCCAGGCCACGATGGACGCGAGAGCAATTTTTTTTTTTTAATTTAAATATAAAATGAAATTTATAAAAAGATTATTTTTAAATTTTTTTTTTTTAAATATAAATATATAATTTTTTTGTTTTGAAATATATAATATAGAAATTTTAAAAATTTTAAAAAATATATGATGTTTTATATATAAGTTTTATTTTATTTTTTTAAATATATATAATTTTAATATTGTTATAATATAAATTTTTAATTTTAAAATTTATTTTATAGTTATAATTATAAACTAAATAATAATTTTAAAATTTCAAATTTATTTTATATTTTAAAATTTTAAAATTTAATAAATGTATATATATCAATATTTCAAAATAAAATTTTAAAATTTTAAAATAAAATTTTAAAATTTTAAAATGAAATTTTAAAATAAACAAAACATTATAAGTTTTAAATTTTAATTTTAATTTTAAAATATATGCTTTAATTATATTCATTATATTTAAAATTTTAAAATTTAATTTATTAAGTGTATATTTAATCAAACAAACAATTAAAATTAAAACAAAAAATTAACATTAATTTTTTTAAGTTAATTTTAACATTTATTAAACAGTAAAAAAAAAAACTTGTTTTTTTTTATAAATATTTAACATAAATTTAAGTTTGAAATTAATTTTTATTTTTTTAAAATTGTTTTATATCATTTAAAATAAATTTTAATTTTTTTATAAAATGTATTAAATTTGTTTTATATATATATATATATATATATGATTTTTATTATTTTGTTTTTAAATGAAAAAATTTTATAGTTAATTTTATTGGTTTATTTTCAATTTATTTAGTTTTACAAATAAATTTTGTTTTTTTTAATTTATTTCATAGACATTATTTTTCGGTAAATTTTAAATTTATATTGGCAAATTTTAAAAAAAAAATTGATTAAATAAGTTATGTGTTTTCTCATTAACTAATATATATTTCTTTTTATCAGGAAAATGGCATAAAAAATTATTTATGTGAATGTTTATGCACCTAGGGCATCAACTCCCAAATCTAAAGTTGCAGTTGGATGCACTATGGATACAACTCCCAAATCTAATGTTGCAGTTGGACACACTATGGATACTGTTGGATGCAATAAGGAAATTGTTGCACACACTAATAAAAGTCAAGCAAGTGGCCCACCAAGTTCATTAAAGCTTATTTAAGATTGGAAAAACGTCGAGGAAATAAATAAAATTGATTTCTCACGGTATCTTAAAGACAATGAAATAGAGGCTGATATACATATCTATCTGGTTTGTGGTATGATTGACTTAAATGAACCATATGAAGTGATAAGCAGAGTACGAGACATATGTATGGTCCCGAATATAAACATTATTTATGTTCTTGCAAGGAAGGCTAATAAACGTGACAAGGTTAGATATCGTTTATCAAAAGTCAAGTATGACACAAATGAAATATCTACAAAGTAGTATGAGGAAATCTCAAGCAACATTGCAAATAACATTGTAAGTATGCTTATTTATATTTCTGCTATGCATTATTGTAAGGATCATTCAATTTTTTATAAATTATTGATCATTGGCATGTTTTATTTTGTTACATAAGATTTTGTTCCGAGTCTTTCAAACATGTTTGAAGGTATTTATTTTGTGGAGCCAAATGTTATGACTGTGTTCAAAACTTTCCACACAGATAAAGTAGAGGAAATGAGATTGAAGCAAAGATCAATAGCTCGTATAAATATGAATTAAAGATTGAAGCAAAGATCAATAGCTCGTATAAATATGAGCTTTTATATTGCATTCAATAAGGTATGTTGCTTTATACAATCATTTTATTCATATTTTAATGAATCACGTGTGGCAAAAAAAACAAAGAAACCTCAACTTATACATATATATTTTTATGTCATTAAAGATGTCGAAGAAGGATGGAAATAGAGTACCAAATACTTTCAAAAATTTTATTGAAAAAATTAAGTTGGAAATGAGCTCTTAATCATTACATTTAGAATGGGCTCGACATTATCCAATATTAAATAATACAAGGTGACTATGAAGACATTGCATCACTAATATCTAAAAGAGTATGCCCTAGTTATTGCAGATATTCCTCATGGTTTCAATTTCCCAGACATTGAATATGATAGTGAACCATATACTTATTAAGCTTTAGTGAAGTGGTTACAGGTTTTCAAGAAGTGACAACATCACCACTTTGGCGATTTGTGACATTTCATTTAGACACACGGTTTGCAATGTTATTAACAAGCTTCAAGGGAAAAACAAACTCAAGGATGCAACTTACATGGTAAGACTTTGAAATTGTATGTTTGATTATTGTTAAAAAAAAATATTTATGTACAATTTAACTGAACTTTTACTATGTTATGTTACAGGCAGAAGTCAAATATTGTTTCTTCTGAAGATCAACCTATTATAAATGATTGTGAGTTCATCCATGTTGAATGTTGGACAAAAGATGATAGCTATAAGTGTATTCTTAGGAACCGAGTAGATGGGAAGAGTCATAGTCAAGTATTGGTTCATGATGCAATTGTAAGAAAACTAACATATGAGGATAAAGATGCAAAAGGAGAGATAGTTAACATTTATCAAAAACCGCAAGCATTGATTAATTATCTTATAGATCTATGTTCAAATGAAGGAGATTGGCTTTTGGATTTATTATACAAATTTTTACCATGCAAATTTGAATTTAAATATTTTATTTTTTACTTTTTGCCTTTATATTATTTTCTTATTTATTTCTTTTGTGCTTGACAATTAGGTACAACACTAGCATGTTGCCTACCAAAAGGAAGAAATTGCATTTTCATTGAGAAAGACCCAATGCAATGCAAATTTATTCAACAAAGCTTCAATTCCTTCCAGATGCGAAGCAAGAAGCTGGTTTGAGGAAAGGAGATTTTAATGAATCACGTGTGGAAAAAAAAACAAAGAAACCTCAACCACTATTATATGGAATGATTGGAAAGAGACACTTTGAAAGATTTGTAGACATGAAAGATCCATTAGAAGATGACAATGTCCAAAATGAAGCAGAAAACGTTGCGAAAGAAGACATCAATGATATTCTAGAAGATGTTGAACATGGATTAGTTGATATTGTTGATAATATTTAAGTTATGCTTGCAAATAAAGCTCAGTTTTGAGATCTATTAATCAGTTTTACTTGTAATGTTTAGACTTTGATATTTTATGAGAAGATTCCTTATTTTTTGCAAAAATACATGTGATTACTATTAATTTTTGACATAAAATTCAATAAAAATGTTATTTTCTTAAGTTTTTTTGTTAAGATTTTCCCAAAAAATTAGCTTATTTAACATGTTTTTTTTAACAAAAAGTTTCTAAAAGTGTATTTTTTACATTCTGTTTATATTGAAAATTTATATTTTTTTGTCATATGGTTCAAAATATTGGTTTTTTAGCAACAATTATTGGATGTGCATTGAAATATTAATTAACAATACATAAACTTGTAGAAAAATATAAACTTTATAATATTAACTCTTTTTTCATTTTTTTATCTATGTGAAAAAATAAGATTTCGTTACAAGTTTTTATTTTTTAAAAATATGGTTTTTTTTTTTTAAACACAAGTACATAAATGCACTTAAAAATAAACATCTCAGGGAAGAAAAGACATTAGAAAATGTATAGTGTCAAAATTAATCCTCTAAAAAAAAGTTGGTGATGATACACCAGCGTTGTTCAAAATCGACATAAAAAGCATCACATAAAAATAAAAAATAAAAATAAATAAATTAAAGTGCCAAAAACATGCTAAAAAAAAAGGTGATTCTGCAACACCACTTTTCAAAATCGGGTGTTTTTCTTGCTACCTCAAAAAAGTAGGTACCAATTCAGTTACTTATTTGGTCGGTAACTATGTTTAAGATGGTTTTGGATTTGTCCTCCCCTATCTGGATGGATGGATCATGAGAATTAGATTGCACTAATACGTATAACACATCCCTATATCAAGGGATTTATGAGCAATAATGGGTATAATCATTAGGGGAATTTTGAAGTCTAAAATGAACCTCCTAAGGAAATAATAAAATAATAGTTAAACCAATAAAATAATATTTATGAATTTGCAATTCATTTTTTGCACAAAAATAAATGTAACCATGGTTAAATTCAATTCAAAAGTTTTACCAAAATAAAAATAATAATAATAAAATTGTATTGATGTGACTATAAATAAGAATGAGATTTTCAAGAAAAATTCAATATCATTGTACAACTAATGCATTTGTCCTTTGTACTTAACTAACTTAAAATAAAATATAAATATAAATTTATAAATTCTTAATAATAGAATATACTATTAATTAAAATTTATATTATTTAAATTATATAATAACATGTAATTAATATAAGCCCACGAGGCGTAGAGCAGTCGGTGATGGGGTGCACTCTTAAGGCACTCCGTTCTGCAAGGTCACCGGTTCGAAACCCGTGGGTGTAGGATTAGTCTAACCGAGCAAAAAAAAAAAAAAAACATGTAATTAATATACTATATAAAAATAATATAATATTATATATTGTTTTATGTATGAATTTTTTATTACATATTGAATTGATTTGATTTATAAATCAATATTTGAAAATATACACATAATATTTATTGAAAAATGTGTAAATACATAAAGATTGTGTAGCAATATACATTGTTTATTTCAAAAATAAGAAATGACAATAATAATATTTTATTCAAAAAGTGTGAAATGAGAAAGTGACAAGTAAGTACATTTAACTCAAGCAGTGCCACCTCAACCATTAGAGATGATGTCATCCCCTAAAATGTGATTGGTTCTCATAAAGTGAATTTTGATTGTACATTTTCCTTAGGAGACCCATTTTAGACCTCAAAATTCCCCTAATGACTCGTATTGCTCACATATGGCGCATGCATGGTTTGTGCGTAATGCCTTACCTTGGTTGTTTGTGACATTTTCTCGTTTGTTTGGAGTTGGGGTCACAACCATTCTTTCGGCATGTAGAAGATATTTTAACTCGTCTAACTCTCAGCAAATGTTGGTAGGATGGCCAGTTATATTGCATAGTGCACAAGGTGGAGATGTCCTAGGGACTTTGGGAGTGCCCACCTTCTTCCCTTTTCTCTTTCCCTTCTTGGTGGCATCGGTTGGTGTTGCTATGGGGGTTTCTGAAGTTATGATGGCCTCCGTAGAGGTGATGGGAATAATACCTGTAGAGGTAATTCTTGAGTTCACTGACATGACCGGTGGGGCAAAATACCAAACCGGCATCACTAGAGCCATGTAAGGTAATGTATGGGTTCCCATGACCTGGTGCGATATATAACCAGGCAAGGGATGCAAGAAGGGGGTTCTGGGGATAGAATATGGTAGAAATGATGAGTCGGTCGTGACGATATGTGGTATTGGTCTCTGGTCCCTGACTCGGTTCTGTGTTTTATGAACTCATCATGCACAGCACAACTCCTATAGGTGTTGGGACTTCTCCTAGTAACATAGGTTCGGTCTCTTGGATAAGTTCTAAGGAGAGTGGTTGGTTTGAATTGACCGGAGAAAATTATGTGTATGTGGTGACCACCTCTGTATACGAATCTACCAATGGTAGCACACCATCAAGGGCAGTTATAGGTTTCTTCTCATAATACATGAGTTGGTCAATAGTAATGATTTTTCCATCCTGGGGGAACATCATTACACTGAATACAAAGGATGCTACCGCGGTCATTGTGTACATCTAACTCCATCTAAGAAGGATGTTATAGTCCAGTTGTGCATCCAAGACTTCAATGTCTATGAGCACAGTCTTGTCGGCGAGATGTACTGGCACGTCTTGAAACAGACCTATCATTAGGAGAATTCTAAGGTCTAAAATGTGTCTCCTAAGGAAATAATAAAAATAATAGCTAAATCAATAAAATAATATTTATGAATTTTCATTTTACTTTTTGCACCACAATCCATGTAACCATGGTTAAATTCAATTGAAAAAGTGTACCAAAATAAAATTAATAAAAAAATTGTATTGATGTGACTATAAATAAGAATGAGTTTTTCAAAAAAATGTCATTATCATTAAAAAAACTAATGCATTTGTCCTTTGTATTTAAATCACTTAAAATAAATTATAAATATAAATTCATAAATTATTAATTGTATAATATACCATTAATTAAAATTTATATTATTGAAATTATATAATAACATGTAATTAATACACTATATAAAAATAAAATAAAATATTATAATAAATGAAATATATGGTTTTATGTATTTTTTTTATATTACATATTAAATTGATTTGATTTAAAACATATGAAAAAATAATATATAATATAAAAAGAATATAATATATATTCCATAACATTTAGATTATTTTTCATAATATTACGTATAATAATATATAATATTAATATAATTATAATGCAATTAATTTAGTTGTATTTAAAATTAAAGAAAAAATAAGTATTGAAATAGATTTAATTTATATTTATAAGTATAATATAAGACATATATATTGAAATTTTAGATTTTTTTTTGCGCTAAACTATGTTGAACCTAATATACCTTTTATTAACTTACAAAACTAATATACATTTTTTCATCATACAAAACTAATATATCTTTTTTATTTAATTTTAATATGTTTGTATTGTTATTAATATTATAATAATATTATTCATAGATTTTATTTATCATAAAATTACAAGGTTACATTTTTATTTATCTTGATTTCATATGTATAATTTATATGTGTAAATATTAACTTATAATTAATTTGAAATTATAATATTAAATAAAATAAGATGAATATATAATTTAAAAATAAATATATAAAAATATACAAATGTAATATTTATTGAAAAACGTGTAAAAACATCAAGGTTAAGAAAATATATGGATTGTTTCTTTCAAAAAAATATGAAATGAAAATAATAATATTTTATTCAAAAAGTGTGAAATGACATTTATTATTAGTACTTGACTTTATGACTTTAAAAGTACTTAGAGCACTACCATGGTTAACCATGAATTTTATCCACCATTGAGAATGTAACAAGTAAGTATCTTTAACTCAAGCAACACCACCTCAATCATTGAGGATAATGCCATCTCCTAAAATGTGTTTGGTTTTCATAAAGTGAATTTTGATTGTACATTTTCTTTAGGAAGTCCATTTTAGACCTCAAAATTCCCCTAATGCGGAGTGGATGGGCGTCAATCATATGTTTTGAACATGATGTCAGATGGTTTTAGTTCCGATGATCCTAATTTTTTCCAAACTGTTTTTTGAAATGATACATGTGGATGCTCATTCATCCACGATGCAACGATGAATGGTGATGTTCTGGACTGAAACCAAGTTTGAAAAGTGACTAGAGAAGGAAGATGACGACTTGCTTTATCTAGGTCGAAGACCATTAAGCGAGAATCAGAGGGATCGATCACGCCTAATGCGGAAAGTAAGGCTTTCTGTTGGGTCGGTAAATATTGCAGGACTTCTAATGTTGATATAGCTGAGGGAGACTGGGCCAAGTCATCCACTATGTTGTAATTGTGAGCAGCTTTCGAATTATGTCATGTGCGCTTCGTGGGACCTTTTACCATTTTTGGCATGGGCTCAATAGGTACCCTAGAGATGGATAATGGTGTGTTATGGGTGCGCTTGTGCTCGCGCTTATTGGGTTGTTGTCTGGGGGTGCTTCATAATTTTTGTTTCACGTTTGCAAGAATGAGTCTTCTCTTGCCATGAATATGTCACAATTGTTTTGAGCATTCCCTCCAGAATTGGTTTGTTGGGATGGTTGATGTTGCTGAGTATTAACTACTCCTTGGTGGGGAAAAGGTTCTTGCGTAACTATAGGTTGTTGGTTTTGCCCCCTCTTGTCCCTTATTGCCTTCAAGTCTCTTCAACTCAGGGAGCTCGGGACAATTATGGGTGTAATGACCATCCTCGCCACATATGGCACAATAATGATTGGCCCTTCGACTGATTGTCTTGTTTTGCCTCTGAGAGTTGTTGGTTGATTCCGAGTTCTGATTTTTGTTGGGGTTACCCCTCGTCTGTGATCGCGGGGGGCGCTGCTGATTGTTGCCCCCTTGTCTAGGGTCTCCCTTTGGTTTGCTCTTTGGTTTTTTCCTAGCAATGTTCGGAGGATTATTATTATTCTCCAGGTCATATGATGGTTGTCGTTGAGCTTGGGTGGGTTGTACTAAATTAACCCCTGCATTGTTTTGCGTTGGTGGTATATTTTGTTGTTGTGCGGGAAAAGAAGAGTATTGGTTTCCTTGTCCCTAGATGGCGTACGCATTCTGGGATGACTCTCTTAGGTTGATGTTCCTAGATGACTATTGATTTCCCTGAGAGGGAGGGTATGGTCCTCCTTGAGGGGGAAGGTACTGGTTTTCCCTATCAATCATGTTTTGCAAAGGTGCGGGCTCTTGGTTGTGATACATTATGTGGGGTATCATTAGAAAACGAGTATGCAAGACACTGGTGACTGTTGTTAGATTGAGTTTGGGCTAAGGACCCTATCAATCCGTCAGCAGTATTTGTCATGCCTAGTTCTTCTTTGTGAGTTTGTAGGCGTGGGGCGTTTGTAAAGATATGATAGATATATCCGGACTCTGTGTATATGAGCTCTAGTTGTTGGTATTTACTAATGGTGTCTTCCTTGTTACACAGGGATTGTGTTACCACATCTTTTGAAATTTCTGTTGTGAGAGTTTTCAAAAAGCAAGTCTAGGAGAACTCTATTGTCGAGATTAGCTTTGCACAAGCTATGTGAATATGTGAATGGTCGGTGTTTGTTTGAAATGGGTGAGGATTTCCATCCTTGAATCATGATGAATCGGGAGCTAGAAAAAAGTGAGGAGCATTGTTGCCAAGGCACAAAAGGTTCTAGGTGTCGCAAATGGTTGGTCAACATACCATTTCGCTGCAGGACCTGTAAGAGTGCATTGAAACAGTCTTAATTGAATGGTATCGTCTATGATACTATTCGATGAACACCAAAGGTGAAAATTCATGATATGGTTCCTGGGTCTTCCACTTGCTTTCCTTCAAATTTTGGAATGTCTAAAGGGAGCTTAGTAGGGCATGGGTGGCCAATTAAAGTCATGGTTGATAGGGTCATTTGTTAACTTGTTTAGATCTGGTAGTTTCAATGACGCTAAGAAAGGTTATTGTGGGTTGACCGCCATCATTTGAATAGGTATGTGCAAAGGGGTCCTATGTTGAAATGCTTGAGGAATTGTACAATGGTGGGTGTTTTGAGGGGTAGTATGTGTACTACCAAAGGGGTAGCATTTGGTGACCCTTGCGGGGTTATGACTAATGTGATCACTGGTGACCCTCGAGGGAATCTGATCAAATTCGCCCCGATAAAGGAATATCCTATAACGATGCCAGTGTGACGTCCTCTACGCCTAAATGTCGGGAAGCCCGACACTCCTCCCAACAATGGGTTTTGGGGGGCGGGGGGGGGGGAGGGGGACGCTTTAAGAAATGCCTAGATCGACGTGGGGCCGTTAGGCCTCCTATGGTGTCAATTTGATTTGTAACTTTGGAGGGGAGAAGATTTCTATCAATGCAATATAATCATATATATAAAACAAAGCGAAAATGGAAAGGTAATTTTCCTTTAGATTAAATTATGTGATCAATCAAGCAAAAAATGGGTCTTTGTTTGTTTGTGTATGATAAAAATCCTATGTAGACCGATCGTCCTTACCACTCTCAATGTAACTGGGCCTTGCAAAGGTATCTTATGATGAGAAATGGGGCCAATGTCCCGAAAAAACTGGTGACACCTTCCAGCGGCCAAAGAATCAACCAAGGTAATGGAAATGAGGATCTAGAGCTGCCCACACCGTCACTTATAGGGAAAGGATGCCCTAAATTTTGGAAACTAAAGTAACTTTGTCCCACGTGAGCATTCGAGTCTTTAGCTCCTTGGTAGTCAATTACTAGTACCAAGCACTAAATGGGTCGGGTAACCCCAAATAGTACCACACACACTGGACCTAAGCCGAACCCCCTCTAAATTGGATCTTTGTACTACTTTGAAAATATTTTCCGTGAGATGATTGAAGGATTCTAAGCTCCCTAACGAGTGAACTTCTATGTTTCAAAATGTAACATGACCATGGTTACTTATTGGATGCCTACCCCCAATGGTCCTAACATGAACTATAATTTCTTTTGTGGCCCCTATGGGGAGAATTTAGTGGGTTCAAGCTATGGTTGTTTTTAGGAGTCTTAATTTTCTTTAGGGTCCTAACATGAACTATAATTTCTTTTGTGGTCCCTATGGGGAGAATTTAGTGGATTCAAGCTATGGTTGTTTTTAGGAGTCTTAATTTTCTTTAGGGTGTGCAATTGTAGGCAAATGTAAGCTAAGAATAAAATCCCCAAAAATTGGGTGTCTTTTAATGCAAAGTTTATTGATGCTTAGTGTGTGGTTTTTGTGAACAAACAAAAGTGTGATAAGATGTGGATATACTATGATACTTTACTATATCCCTCTAATTACACTGTGTTTTGATTGTTCCTTGCAAAAATTGAAATGATTTGCGGATAATGGGTCACTTACACTTCTCCTAATTAGATTATGTAGAACTAAAGGGAGATGGTAGTTCAAGATGCTTTGAGAAAGCTTTCATATGCAAGCTCGGGCTCACCAATAGGTGCAAGGGAAGCAGAGATTACTTGCTTTCTTTACTAACTTTTGACCCTAGTCCCAAGACTAAAAAATGAAAAAGAATAGTTTATTTAGTAACAAGACTTGTGGATGATGGACCACCTACTCTTTTACTAATTAAACTGTGTTCTACATAAACTTCAGCGAAATAGTTTGAAAAAAATGTGTAGAATTTGGTCACTTACTCTTCCCCCTAGTTAAGTTGTGTGTGTTTTTGCAAATGTAAAAAACGAACTTAAAAAAAAAAAAAACTAATTGCTCTACCAATTATAGTTAGTGCATCAACTAGTCAACCTAAAAAACAGAATAATGTTCTGTAGTGGTGAAGGAAAATCATTAGGGGTTGCCAATCACCTGAAATTTTGAAAAAATACAAGGCTTTTTCTTTTCTGGAATACCGCGCGTGTTTTTTCAACATAGGCACAAAGTTGCGTCTGTCAAAGTGAATGGCGCGCGGTCGAGAAATAAGAATTTTTTTTTAGCTTTCTAACTCTCAGAACAAACCCATAATGTCTTAAACAATTCACAAAGAGGTCCTGAGCGCCTTGTGGTGGGTTATGCAGAGAGGAGGTCCTGAGTGCCTTGTGGTGGGTTATGCAGAGAGGAGGTCCTGAGCGCCTTGTGGTGGGTTATGCAGAGAGGAGGTCCTGCAAAACAACAGTTAAACCAAGAAAAAGAAATTAGTGGAGTCGCCAATCCTATGGTATTGTTTTTGTCACACTAGTGTAGCAGTAGGTTGTTTCTTGAAAAGATCAAAGATAATATTATGGTGTTTTTAATGGATAGATTGAAAACAAAGTAAAACAAAACTCATAATCGAAGTAATGCATATAACAACATAAGCTCAAAAAAAAAAAAAAAAACAAGACAACAAGCTCAAATAGAGTAAACAAACCAATACAACAATGGAGAAAACTCTCTTTATTGGTTGTTTGTAGTAGAAGAATACAATGCTAACACACTTGTAGTGAGTCCTTTGAGCTATGGAGCTCAAATCTCTCAGCAAAAGGGTCGCTTTCCTTGGTTTCCTTGCAAGCTTCTCCTCCCTCTCTCAAAAGGAATGTGAAGACTGTCCAATGGTGGTGTCCTCTTCTTCACTATGATGTTGGATTGCTTAGAAGCAATATGGCCAACATGCTAGTGCTTTCACTCCTCTTGCTTCAAGAATTGAAATTTGTTGTTTCTATGGTAGCGATTTGGTGAGCATAATAATGTCTCATCATTTGATCTTCCCATTGCTTGTTTATATAGAAATTTTTGAACTCCTCCTCCCTCTCTTGGCCCAAGAGTGATAGTGACTCAAGAATAGGACAACAGATTCCTTTGATGCCTGCATATCTTTAGGGCAACCTCAAGTCGGTTGTCCTTTACTGTCATTGACAAAGAATCAACTCCCCAAGTGTGTGAAGTGGTCTCGGATACTGAATTTTCACCATCCCCAGGATCGCGTGCCTATTGAAGGAATATGCACGCTACCGCACAAAACTACTTTGTTGTTGGTGCACAGTCCTCCAATTTCTTATTGAACTCTAGGAACTTTTAAATTTTTGTCCTTCATAATGTATTCCTACTGGAAAATCTTTATTTGTATCTGTTGTTTGACATTTTTTAATGCCTTTTGCTAGTACGATTTTCTTATGTTAACAATATTTATCAATCTGAATCCCTTCTTATGAGAATATTTCAATTTGAGAGTATCTCGTTGTGTCATTATGAATACCTCCCTAGTTAAGAGGAAGTGTTGGAAATGTAACTAGTGTTGGTCTTTATAATGTAATTCAAATATACTATTTAAGTATTATTTTATTTATTTATTATTATTCTATTTTAGTCAAAGCATGTTCTTCATGCTTATAGGGTCAATTGAGTCAAAAGAAAAATTATTATGTGTCAAAGAAATGTAATTGAGTCAAGAAAAAACAATTTATTTTATTTCAAGTCAAAATGTCAACCACAAGACCAAGTTGGCCCACCTTGGTCAAGTCAGCCTAAAGGGGCATCTATCCGACCTTCCTGGAGAATATAAGAGTCAGTTCGACTCATTTGAAGATCACCCATTCACACACATCATCACATAAATTTATGCGCCAAACAAGAAGAGGACCACCAAAGTCAAAGAAGAGAGAGAAAGTCCAAAGGAGAGAGAGAAGACAAGTTTTCTTCCCTAGTTCTACTCACACGTGAAAAATTTTCTGAGGTACTGCAAACCTGAAATTTCAAGGGCCGAAATTACACGAGTTAACCAGATATCACAGGGGTGACCAGTGCTGACTTTGACTTGTTGAGGAGACTTGGAGGGTTGACTTGGGGCCTTTACGGCGGTCTTGGTCTTGGGTCTTGGATATCTCGCTTTCATCTGATTCTACAAGAAGAGGATTTCTTGGGTTTTCCCCTTGTGGGGTTTTGGTCGGGATTGGAACCGAATTTCCTATGTCCTTTGTCTCTTTGTGATCTTCATGTTTTGCATATTTTGGTAATTGCTTGATGAAGAGAACATAAATTTAATAAGCCAATAAATATTCACAAGTAATTATCAAGTTAAGAGAAATCAATCATAATCTACTAGCATCATAGTTTCTCAACACATGTTTTGTAGTTAATAGAATTTTTTTAAAAACTGCACATCTCCCTGCTTGTGTGTTCAAATTCAATGACAATGGAATTTCTATAGGATAAAATCAAATTTGCCATGAAGTTCAATAAGATATATAATTTAAAATTTTGAAAAATTCCATACATTTGCCAAATATATATATATATATATATAATCAAATTTATTTGGCTAACATTATCGAGGTTACATTAACCAAAAATAATCCATGATCCTCACCCAGGTATGCATAGCTGAGTGACTTGTAAAACCATAATATCACGAATAAAGTAAATATGAGAAATATACACAATAGAGCTCACATCCAAAAGTGAGGTAAAAGCTATCACGTGCACAAAACGGTACAGAAAAGTACAAACTTCATTTCTGCAGATAAATACATATCTGCTCCCCAAAGTGGGCATTCGTTTGGAACTATCTTTACATCATTTACGAAACATGATGCATGGCTGTATATAATAACCAAACATGAAATCTATTTTAAGGACATTGTCAAGCAGCAATCTCCTTCCTTGCCTTAGCAATAAGTTGCACTCCTGGAAGAGGTAACAATAATGCAGCCTTCCGTGTGCCATTTCCAGTTTTATGTCAAGCAAAACGCCTCTTAAATAAATTATGTCGCTTTGTTGGATCACGAGGCTTCGGTTTCATTTGACCATGCATGCCTTGTTTGCCTCGGCTGAAAAGCGATCACATTTACAAGTCAGACCTTGAATTCTGGATATTCTAAGACACGTGGTACAGAAGCTGAAGGCTAGAAACCTAAAAATAGGTGTCGATATTCTTCAAGGGAGATAAGATTTCAATAATACCTGTATTCCATGTATACCATGCCACTAGCACCAGACATAGCACTCATTGATCCTACTGAACGGCGAGCTTTTAGGAGGGTAATATCATCCGCATCTTCTTCTAATTGTTCCAGACCGACCATATCATCTCCAGCATTCAACACCTAAGGTGGTGGGAAAAAATCATTCAAAAATTTGTCTGCCCTACTATCAACAACATATTAGATCTAGTGATGATGTTCCAATTTTCTGTCATAGAACTAATTTGCAACTAAATAGTTACCTTGGTGAGAAGTGCCAATTGATCCTCGAGGGTGTGATAGTGAAGATCTGCTCCAGTGTCTGGAGGCGGTAAACTTGTAATGACCTGTTTAAATGAAATAATTCCCATTTCATGGGATAAATATATATTAGTTAGTTCACCAAAACAGTAACAGAATGCTGAGAATATTAGAATTTTCCAGGCCCATTAGTACCAAATATTTCAATTGGTCATTATTATTTGACATTGAGTAATCTAGATGTATGTGAAGAGTTCATCAACGAGGTTGAGTAGACCCTATATACACATATAACACTACCAAGGGGATTTTACTATGGAATGAACAATCCTTTTCCACACCTTTCTTACTCGGAAGCAATCAAGCTATTCTCTTAGCAGTGGTCAGTCTATTTTCCATCCAACCTTTCCTAAAATATATTTGGGACTTAGATATCATAGAAGAACTCAATGCCATTTGGGGAAGTTATTGTTAAGGATATAATACATTGCAGAAAGGTTACAACTGTAGGGAGGAAGTTAAAATAGAACAGCTAAAACATGCTCCGATACCACATAACAAAGTCTCCATCCTTGTAATCAATCCCCAAATGGAACCGATGTAGGTATGACACCCACTTCAAGTGATAAGGGTTTAGTTTTTTCCAAAGCTCCACAGGAATTTAGTCCATGATAAACACTTTATCTGACAGTAATTCACTTTTACATCTGAAATCTGTTTCTTGTAGGTATACCTTGAAGATGTAATACATGATTAGGATTTGTTTTTTGATATCCAGTGCTTGGGACTTTCTGTATGGCCCTAACTGGCTGTCTAGTACTTTCCCTTTCAGTAATTCCTTTCTAAAGAAAAACCAGGGCATGGATACGTTAATTGTTTCCACAATTGGACAGCTGGAAACAGCGCTGCAAGCTAATTGACTTGAAAAGATAAAAATTTTAATTAAATACCTCAAGTCAAAATGCACTGCTCTGAATACATGTGCTGGACTAACTTTATGTTTGGCACTGCTGGCAAGGGAGTACATGAAAAGAGTCCATTCTACCTAAAATCTTGGTGATGAAGCTACAGGGCCTGTAACCTCTCAATTTGTTGTGCTAGATAGGCGAGGTCCATGCTAGTGATAAACTGAGGGCAACTGGAAAGGGAAACCACTGTCACCTAAGTTCCCACTTCCTCACTCTTCTCAGATGATTGCAGATCACCTAAAAGGGGGCTTCCCTATATGATACCTTGACACAAGAACCATGTGCACCCAACACATTAAAAAGATTTTCTTTACACCTGTATGGGATAAATACAAAGGCTGTGTTCTTTTCTTGGACAAGGCGGGAAATACTCAATACAATAATGATCAGTAACATCCATACTCCTCCAATGTGGAAATTAAAATCATGATCATGGATGTATGGCTTGCTGGTCAATGCAATCTTAAGATCAGACTTTGTGAAACAAAAAACAAAAAGATAAGCAAGATTTTCAAATGTAGGGTACGAGAAACTCAAGACTGGGACATGGAAGTTTTATTTCAAATTATGGTTTCCTTTTTAACCTCTAGACCAGAATACAAAACAGTGCTACTAAAATGGCAGCACAGGTTTGTTATGTAGTGTAGAGGATCCCAAACAATCAAACTCTCATTTGCATAAAAAATGTTAAGGTACTGTGCTGCAAGGTGAAGCTCACGCAGTGAAACAAAGTGGTTGTTAATACAGATTTAAGATTACCCAAAGTTACAAATAACTTTAATACTCAGGTTTGGCTGTCATAAAAAATGCAAAAGGCAGTTAACATGTTGGTAATTCACTTGTAGGAACAGCATACATTTGTTGAATTTGAGCACTGCTATCAGAATATTGAGAGTATATGTTCATACAATTCATCAAACAATTCGTCAAACTAGGAGTCAAATTTGCAAGACCATAAGTCCAAATTTAGAGTACATGCCCAAGTTCAACCCCACAACAGTCAATTTCTAACAACCACATTGTGAAATTATCCTCCAAAGAAAGGGGAACCAAAAGCTAAACAAAGGGAGGTTTGAGATATTTTAAGAGCAAATAATTATATATGAAGTGAACAAAAGTCAAAGTGAAGCTTGAGATATTTTAAGACCAAATGATCATATGTAAGGTGAAAAAAATCAAAAGGTCCCAATAATATTAAAGTGAATTGCAATATTGGGCAACCAAGAAGGACACAAAAATCAGCAACCTTTCACTGATTGGGCAACCAAGAAAAAGCGTACTCTTTCGTTGGAAACATCCAAGAGTAGAAAAGAGGGAAACATCTGAAAAACTAGGAAAGAAGGAAACATCTAAAATATATTGGCTTTAACTAATAATGCATTTTGATTTTATCTTTTGTAATTAATAAGAAATAAAGAGAATGATTGCATTGTTTATAAAATTCTCAACACTTCTTCATAATAAAGTTTGTGGTATTGTTTCCAGAGCTGTGTTATTCCAGTTTTTGTGTCTATAGTCTGTTCTGTGATTCTCTGCATTAATTTTCAGATCTGCAAGTAGATCAATTGGTATCAAAGCATAAGATCTTGGAAGCCATCCACCTGTTAGAAGAATTTTTTTTAAAAGGGTCATACATTTTACTCCATTCGGTGGATGAAAATCATGCCGCCCCATCAAGAGCGTCAAGAGCCCTCCCATGCAAACTCGCCAGTGAATGATTTAGCTAGGGCTCTTCAAGAGCTAATTACGCTGCAACAACAACAACGTCCTCTAGGGAAAATGCAGCTTGATACACGCTTTCAACTGCCCAAATTCTCAGGGCAAATGAATGGTGAGACTGTTGATTCTTGGCTCCGCAGTCTCTCCAACTATTTTAGAACCTGTCCAACGATGGAAGAGGAAATGAAACTTCAGATCGCCGGTCTACAATTGGAAGGCCTAGCACAAACATGGTGGGATACTCATCTTGAGAATACGTCCTTGGTTGTGGAACTTGGAGAACAAGCCGAGACCAGATCGACGCCTATCACATCTTGGAATCTCTTTTGTGAGGCCTTACGAGAACGCTTCTATCCTCCAGGATATATACAAAATCTCCTTGCCAAATGGTTGCAGCTTCGACAACTACCCAATCAATCAGTGCAAGCCTACATTGATGTCTTCTGCAAGTTGCGCATTCAACTCCATATATCCGATCCAGAAGAGGTACTAATTATCAAATTTAATTCTAGTTTGCTAATGCTTCTTCGCCGTGAAGTTGAGTTGTTTGATAGTGCTTCATTAGACAAGGCCTTTATTCGGGCCCTGGCTGTGGAACGCAAAGTGGGTACTCGAATCCGATATCCTCAAGCCAAAAATGGTCCATCTCCCTTTGGTTCTTCTAATGTCGCATCTGCCTCATCCCCCACACCTCACAACACCCCCTGGTGCACATTTCACAAGACCAACTCACATGCTTCTGCAAATTGTCGAGTATTGAAAAATATCCGCCCCCACAAGACTCTTTTTATAGAGGTAGAACAACCAAAGGCCACTACCCCACTTCCAGCTGTTTCTCTCGAA
This sequence comes from Pinus albicaulis, assembly GCA_034641835.2. Lineage (NCBI taxonomy): Eukaryota > Viridiplantae > Streptophyta > Pinopsida > Pinales > Pinaceae > Pinus > Pinus albicaulis. The sequence continues at coordinate 1,843,874,805 of CM076578.1, forward strand.
AAACTGACAGAAGTGGACCCCTCTCTCATCCTCATGACTGCTAATGCAACAAACACCTCTGTTACGCCTTTATTTACCCATAATTGTCAAATCAAACATGAGTTGGCCACGCTTATTCTTGACAATGGGAGTCAAAAGAATCTTGTGTCACAAGACTTAGTTAAACACCTTTGCCTTCCCACCACTCCTCACCCACACCCGTATCAGCTCGGTTGGGTCAGAAAGAACGGTCCTCGTCTTACCATCTCACAATGTTGTGTTGTCACCTTTGCTATTGGACCTTTTCGTGATACTGTTGTATGCGATGTTTCTCCTCTAGATTGTGCTGATTTATTGCTAGGAATTCCATACCAACAGGCTCGACATGCTGTTTATCATGCTACAGATCACCAATAACACTTGCAGCACGATGGGCGCACCTATGTGCTCACATCCTCAGCTAGCACATCAACCCAACCTTCCATTGGCAAAGCTCCCATTATGAGAGTCAATTTAAGCCAAGATGTTTCTTTGTGCTTGGTTCGCCCTGTCAAGCCAAACAACCTCACCAATCCAGTCCCTCCTTCAATGGCTCCTCTACTCCACGAATTTGCAGATGTCTTCACCCAACCCACAGGGCTGCCTCCAGCACACTCTGTTGAACACCACATCGATCTTATTCCTGGTGCTTCCTTACCCAATACCCCATCTTATCACCTTGCTCCTCGAGAGGCAGCTGAGATAGAACGCCAAATTGAAGAATTGTTAACATCCGGTCATATTCAGACTTCATCCTCGCCATGTGCATCTCCAACTTTTATTATTCCCAAAAAGGATACTTCTGAATGGCGCCTCGTGACAGACTATCGAGCCCTTAATAAAGCCACTGTTAAAAACTGCTACCTCCTTCCCCGCATTGAGGATTTGTTGGACCACTTACACGGGGCTTGTTTCTTCACAAAGATGGATTTAACTGCAGGCTACCATCAAGTTCGCATGCATGCAGCCGACACATGGAAAATTGCTTTTAAAACAAAGTTTGGGCTATTTGAATGGTTGGTCATGCCATTTGGACTGACCAATGCACCGACCACCTTTATGAGATTCATTAATGATGTTTTCAGGGCACATTTGGGTAAGTTTGTGGTCATCTACCTTGATGACATTTTAGTATTCAGTAAATCTTGGGAAGACCATCTTCAGCATGTTCGCACCATACTTGAGTTATTGCGAGCACATCACCTTCAGGTCAAAGAAAAGAAATCCTATTTTGGACAAACATCAGTTCAATATTTGGGATTTATTATTGACAACACAGGGGTTCGCCCAGATCCCTCTCGTGTACAAGCCTTGGCGCAATGGCCAGCCCCTTCCAATGCACATGACCTCAAGAGCTTCATGGGAGGTATTAATTTCTACAGAAATTTTGTCCCTCATTTCTCACAGTTGGCTCGCCCTTTGCACTAGTAGTCTCATCAAGAAAAGTTTATTTGGGATGTCGAATCTGAGCGACAGTTTGCTCAACTCAAGAGTGCCTTATGCTCTGCTCTTGTTCTTCGTTTGCCCGATATGAATCAACCATTTGAGATGGAAATTGATGCCTCTCAATTCGCCATTGGAGTTGTTCTTAAACAGGGAGGCCACCCTGTGGCATACCATTATGAGGCACTTGCGGATGCTAAGCTCATGTACAGCACCTATGACAAGGAATTCTACAGTTTAGTGCAAGCTTTGATGCAATGGTGCCATTACATTCTTGGCAAAGAGACCATCCTCCATACAGATCATCATCTGCTAATCTTCATCAACTCACAACGAAAGATTCAAGAGCAATGCCATTTAAAGTGGGCTTCTTACATTCAACAATTCCATCTGGTGATTAAATATAAGAAGGGGACAAGTAATAAGATGGCTGATTTGTTAAGTCGACCGCCTGCTCAGGTCCTACACATTCTAGAGGTGCGTTGTGCTGCATATGATGCTTGGCAAGATATGTATGCAACAAATCCAGTCTTTGGTGAGATATGGGAAGCTCTGCAACATCCTACAGCGATAAACCAAACTCCCTTTCTTGATTATACCATTCGCGATGGTTGGTTGTATAAACTGAACCAACTATGTGTGCCACAATCTGATGATCATCTCCTTCTCATCCGTGAAGCACATGCCTCTTCATGCAGAGGGCATTTTGGCACAGCCAAGACCATTCTCAATCTTCAACGCCACTTCTATTGGCCTACCTTACCAAAGCAAGTGGAAAAATTCATTCGTGTATGTTCTCTTTGTTCACAAAGCAAGCCCTCAAATCGTAAGCATGGTTTGTATCAGCCATTACCAATTCCCTCTCGTCCTTGGGAATCCATTTCCATGGACTTTTTAAGTGGCCTTCCTACTACTTTTCGTAAACATGATGCTATCTGGGTAGTGGTATGTCGTTTCTCCAAGATGGCTATATTTCTTCCTTGTCATAAGACTACTTCCGCTGCTCAAACCGCGGATCTCTTCTTCCATCATGTGTGGCCACACTTTGGTTTGCCGAGTAGCATTATTTCAGATCGTGACTCTCGCTTTCTCAGTACCTTTTGGGGTACTCTTTGGTCTTTGTTGGGTTGCCAACTTCGTTTCTCCACTGCCTTCCACCCACAAACAGATGGACAAACCGAAGTTGTCAATTGTACTTTGGTTCACTCACTTCGCAGCTACTTTTCCAAAAACAAACAGTGGGATACATATTTGCACATCATTCAACATAGTTACAATTGGACAACACACTCCTCAACTGGTTTCTCACCTTTTGAGGTTTCCTTTGAGTTTCAACCAAGTGCACCCTCTGAGATGCCACTAACGATCACCCCTTCTGGGTCTGCACATCAACAACAGGAACAAAAATCAGCTCATCATTTTATACACTCCATTTCTCAACGCCAAGCTCAAGTAACTGCTGCTATGCAAGCAGCCCAAGATCGTGCCAAACAGAGACATGACAAGCAGCGAACACACTTGTCTTTTCAACCTGGAGATTGTGTGTGGCTCTTGTTGGACAAGCAACGCTTCAAGGGCCAGCATCATAAGCTGCACCCTCTGAGATATGGCCCGTATACTATTCTGGAATGCATTGGAGAAAATGCATATTGCTTGGACTTGCCTTCCCAGCTCGGCATCCACGATGTTCTTAAATGTTAATAATCTCAAATTATTTGAACCACCTCTCCTTGAGGAATCTGTTACAATTCGTCATCCGGTCGATAATATTCCAGATTTTCAGCCTCCTCTGCTCAAAGATACAATTCTAGACTTCAAGAAACGGAATACACGACAACAGCCATACTTCTCATATTTGGTTGGTCGGAAGGGACACACACCAGCGCAGGAAAAATGGATGACTGCAGAAACATTGCAACGCACTTTCCCTCAGTTGGTGGAGGAAGCCGGGACGCTTCCTGATCTAAACAGGGACGAATTGGGCAACCAAGAAGGACACAAAAATCAGAAACCTCTCACTGATTGGGCAACCAAAAAAAAGCGTACTCTTTCATTGGAAACATCCAAGAGTAGAAAAGAGGGAAACATCTGAAAAACTAGGAAAGAAGGAAACATCTAAAATATATTGGCTTTATCTAATAATGCATTTTGATTTTATCTTTTGTAATTAATAAGAAATAAAGAGAATGATTGCATTGTTTATAAAATGCTCATCTCTTCTTCATAATAAAGTTTGTGGTATTGTTTCCAGAGTTGTGTTATTCCAGTTTTTGTGTTTATAGTATGTTTTGTGATTCTCTACATTAATTTTCAGATCTGCAAGTAGATCAAATATCCTCTTATCAAATATGGATACATAGAAATAAACATGAAGAATTAACAAATGAGTGGAGAAAATAAGCATCTCTACGATGAAATTCATCATTTAAAACATGAGGTGGAAAAATACAATCAAAATAATGAAGTATCATTACAACAAACTGATGATCTCCATAAGAGATTCAACAAGGAGCTACTACAGAAACCCAAGGATTCTCACGTATGAAATCATAATCAAAGCTTACAAAAAATAAAATTATAATATAAGATATCATAATCAAAGATTACTTGCACAAATTAAGAAGTTAAAGAACAAGAAGACATGCAACATCTAAGTCACTAATGCATAAGCTTTGCATTTCATTAGATTAAACTCGCTTATTATAAAATGCAATTCCTATCCAATGCTATAATCATCAACACTCCCTCTTAGTGAGGAAGAAACTTCTTGAAGACCCACCTGGATCTGGATTCACTTTGGTCTTGGCATAATATCTCAAGGATCATCATTCACTATGGCATTCCTCCAAAATTGTTGGACTAATGTCTCTTCAATGATGTTACTCATTAGTGCCATATAATTTGAAAACTTCTTCGCGGACCTGCTCTCGCTGAATGTGCTCTTAGGAACCACAGCATGCTCTTATGCATCCTTTAATGTCTACGTAAACCACCTAGGTCCCTTGATGGAACTAGAAGGAGCTACTAACTCCTCCACAGCTAAAGCTTGACTCCCTGAACTAGAATCCTATGAACATTGTTCACCCTTTAGAGCCTCTTTCTCCCTGTCCTATCGCACTACTTCATAGGTAGACCCTGGTCATGAATCATGGCCTTCGCAACTTCGATGATGGATTGATCCTTTCTCTCTTCAATGCCATTCTGTTGAGGATTGTATGAGATTGTCAACTCCCTCTTTATCCTTGCATCGTGCTCTTTCTGTG
>CM076578.1:1843879576-1843936318 GCA_034641835.2 Pinus albicaulis
GGTTAAAAACTCCAATGAATTCGAACGAAGTACAATATTTATTTTGGACCTCGGACTCCTGACCTCGGCCTCCCAGATTTTGACCTCCCAGATTTTGACCTCCTGACCTCATAGTATCCTTGCAAAAATCCTTGAAGTCATCGGAAGTGTACTCACCCCCATTATTTGACCTCAAGACTTTGATCTTACTTCTTGTCTAGTTTTCCATGAGAGCCTTGAACTCTTAAAATCGACTAAAGATATCTTCCTTGATCTTCATGAAGTAAATCCATGTCTTCCTAGAGTAATCGTCAATGAATGTCACATAGTACAATGCTCCTTAAACTGATGTGATTGACTTGGCCCACTTACATCTGAATGAATGAGATCCAAGGTACTCTTGGACCTACTCTTGTTGTTTAGAAAAGTAGCCTTGGCATTCTTGTCAAGTGCCCACCCTCTACATACGCCCTACTCCTTGTAGAAATTTCTGAATCTTATATCTTATGCAGAAATTATTATTGTTAACTCGGTTATGCTCCTCCTACTTAAGCAAGCTATTAAGTGAATAGATTCAAGTTAAAATCGAAGCAAAACACATAACAGATCTCTACCAATTCAGATCTAGAATAAGCACATGCACACATTGACAAAGTGACAGTTATTTCTGAACAAATAGTCCCCAGAAAAACCCAATGTGGGAAAACCAGTCTCTGGCTGCTGGAGGGTTCTATTATTAAGAATATTTCTAAATACACAACTCTGCGTTCCAGATCTGGAAAACCCGACAGAGAAAACTCTAGATCTACAGCTCATTGGCTAATCTAGGGCCAAAATAATGATTGATCCACACCCTCAAACAGGATTTACAGAACACAGCCAAACCTACGCCTAGAAACCCCAACGTTGCCCCTAAAAGCCTCTGCGTCGGCCTCTGAAGCCCCTGAAAGCCTCTGTGTCAACCTTGGATGGCCTCCAAATCCTCAGCGCTGCTCCGGAAGGAACTGTGTTACCCCAAAATGGGTGACGCAATCACTACGCTGCCCCTAAGGGTCTCTGCGTAACCCCTGAAGGGATTCCTGAAAATTACGCTGTCCTTACTGATGTTGTTGTTGCTGCCTTCCTCTACGTTGTCCTTGAGCTGATCTCTTCTCTGCCTCTTGTATATTCTAGACCCTGGGATCAGATTATCCCCTTGGTCTAAATTCCCCTCTCTGCAGCTGAAATTTTTTTGAGTATTCTTAACAAACCCTGCCCTAGAATCTCAACTTAGCTTCAGTGCTTTGCCTCTGTGTGTCTTCACAAATGACCCCAAGCCTTTCCTTTATACTTTTCTCGTTGACAAAACAACAGACATGATCAAATCTTGAATCAATGGCTAAGATTAAAAGAAAGTTTGATCTGTGTGACTTAAGACAATTTCATCACATGTTTAACTAAATTCACTTTAATTATTTTATTTTCTTAAGTTTTAACTTAGGAAATACAATAAAATAATCAATTAATTTAATATCTCCTAAACCAGATGAAATTTCCCAAATCCATTTCTGGGTCTTGTAGATCAGGTGAACTCTAGTCCTTCCTCAAAATTTGGGACATAGAGCAAAATTGATGCTACCCCAAATAAAAAAAATCTCAACACTCCCTCTTAGCATCAAGGCTGTGCTCTAGCAATACATCACACTATGCATTACATGACTTTGAGTATCGGTTCTGTGATGTTGAAGCTTGGCCTGCTGCCACTCAACTTTGCACCGTTGCTGCCATTATGTACTGTTGCCCATGACTCTGCCACTGCCACTGCCACTACAACCACTGTACTGCAGCTCCCTCCCAATATGTTGCATCTGTGTTGCTCATAGCACTGCCACTACTGCTCTATTGCACTGCAACTTCAGTTGTTGAGAGAAACAACTGAATCTCCTGCCCAATATTTGACAAACAAATCTGATGGGCTGCATCCTCATCACTGAAGCTCCATAGGCTACAGATCTGTGCTGGCATCTAAAGAACGATGCACAGCTACAGCTCTGCCTGCGTAATTAGACTCCCTCTGCACTATTGAAGTCACATCAGCTCCTTGTGCTGAAATCTATCACATTGCTACTACACTGCGTTGTCCCTCTGAAGCTTTCTACGTTGCTGCAGCTCTGCACTATGTAAGCAACACTGCTCTGCGCTGCTGAAGTCACACCAGCCTCTGCGCTGCTACTACTTCTACGCTGCTGCTGCTTTGCTTTGCGCTGCTCCTCCCAACCTTCAGATCTGCCTCTGCTTCTACCTCATCTGTGATCTATGCACCCACTGCTCTACTTGTCCTGCTACTGTCTTAAGGTTGCCGTAGCTCGCATGTGATCTAAGAGATGAGCTACTCAAGGATCCCGCCTTACTTTCATGTAGTTCCTCTACATGTCCATGTCACCCCACCTCTGTGGTTCATGAGCACTCATTGCTGCATCATCTCCTGACCCATCATTTGCCACAGTTGCCTTGGAAGAATATGCTTCCTTGTCATTTTTCTTCTCTAGACAATGGCTGGCAAAATGTCCCATTTTGCCACACTGGAAGCACTTGATCTTTGAAAGATCCTTCTTCTTCTTCGGCTGCTTCTTCGATGCCAAGGCTACATCTTCCTCATCTTCCTTCTTTGCTTTGCACAATGCAGGGTTGTGTTGCCTCTTGGTGAATCTGTGTAGTTCTTCTTGCCGCGAGATTGACCACAAGTTGTCCCAATCTGGGAGCTCTGCTCTGCCCAAGATACTTTGGACAAAGGTTTCCCACTCATCCATGACTGCATTGAGGGCAGTACTGACTATCACTACATCATCTATAGTTGCACCCGTTGCAGTCAATTGATCCCTCATTGCCTGCAATCTGAAGAGGAAGTGTTCCATGTCTTCTCCCTTGGTCATCATGAATGACCTCATTTGGGTCTCCAAAAGCATTTTCCTTTGGACTGATTTTCCCTCATACAGGGAGGTAAAGGCCTTCCACATTTCGTTAGATGTCTTCTTCTCAGCTATGTGTGGTACAATATGGTCCTTCATATTGTCCATTATCAGCTGCTTGGCATGCCCAACAACTTCCCTATGCTTTCGTAGGAGATCCGCATCTGTCGGTGTGGCCAGAGTCTGCTCTGCATGGTCTCTTAGATTGTACGCCTCATGGACAATCAAGATCCTTGCTTTCCAAACCAAAAAGTTTGAGAGGCCCTCTAGCCTATCCTGATCACGCAGTCCATGAGGAGCCATCTGCTCAAAATGTGTCGGAACTTCCTTTTCTCTTTGCTAGAAAAATGGATCTAAGGCCCTTGGTGAAACAGGTGCCTTCTGCTCTCTCTGACACTTGATTTTCCTCCTCGAAAATCTACCAAATCAACTATGATTCAACTTCTTCTTTGATCCTCTGATCAAACTCTAAGTTTCCTTTGGCAAGAAACTTCCTCAGAAGCTGATCTCCTCCCAATCTTTGTCACTTGTGCTAAGGCTAAAAGTCTGAAATCTTCAAAGTTTTAACCCCACCAACTCTTCTGAATTTCTGCAACTTTTCTGCACAGTTTTTCTGGATCTGACAGATTCAGATCTGAATCACACTAGCTAGCTTCAGACCCAACTAGCGTTGTTTTTGAGTTGCCTCTGCACAATAATTGCGTGGACTTGCTAGGACAAAGCACTGGACAGCGTCACCCTTCCCCCTGCGTGAATCTGCTTCTGAACACTGCGTTGTCCCTTCATATCTGCTTCTCTGCTGCTTTTCCAGCTGCTTTCTGCAGCTATATCCTTCAGATTCTTCCGTTGGTGACCCTTCTAGATCTGCAATTGCTCTGATACCATGTAGAAATTTCTGAATCTTATATCTTATGCAGAAATTATTATTGTTAACTCGGTTATCCTCCTCCTACTTAAGCACGTTATTAACTGAATAAATTCAAGTAATTGAAGCAAAACACATAACAGATCTCTACCAATTCAGATCTAGAATAAACACATGCACACATTGACAAAGTGACACAATTATTTCTGGACAAACTATCCCCGGAAAAACCCAATGTGGGAAAACCGGTCTCTAGCTGCTGGAGGGTTCTATTATTAAGAATATTTTTGAATACACAACTTTGGGTTCCAGATCTGGAAAACTCGACAAAGAAAACTCTAGATCTGCGGCTCCTAGGTAATCTAGGACCAAAAATACTAACTGATCCACACCCTCAGCGAGTTCTGGAGAACCGGCCAAAATCTGGGCCTCGAAGCCCCAGTGCCAGTAAGGCTGCAGTAGCCGAGCGTACGAAGCTCGAAAGCCTGCACTACGCGGTCACTACATTTGCCCCTGAGGTCTCTACGTAACCCTCGAATGGTTTCCTAAAAATTACATTGTCCTTGTTGCTACTACTATGCTGCCTTCCCTACTGCATTGTCCTTGAGCTAATCTCTGCCTCTTGTGTATTCTAGACCACGAGATCAGATCATCCCCTTGGCCTAAATTCCCCTCTCTTCAGTTGAAACACTTCTGAGTATTCTTAGCAAACTCTACCCTAGAATCTCAGTGTAGCTTCAGTGCTCTGCCTCTATGTGTCTTTACAAATGACCCCAAGCCTTTCCTTTATACTTTTCTCTTTGACAAATCAACGACCAAGATTAAATCTTTAATCAATGGCTAAGATTAAAAGAAAGCTTGATCCGTGTGACTTAAGACAATTTCATCACATGTTTAATTAAATTCACTTTAATTATTTTATTTTTCTAAGTTTTAACTTAGGAAATACATTAAAATAATTAATTAATTTAATATCTCCTAAACCAGATGAAATTTCCCAAATCCATTTCTGGGTCTTGTAGATCAGGTGAACTCTAGTCCTTCCTCAAAATTTGGGACATAGAGCACAATTGATGCTACCCCAAATACACAAAATCTCAACACTCCTCAATACAAAAAATCTGGATACTAATGACAATCTCCCTCAAAATCAGCAACGCCCTATATTGCAAGTGTCACATCCTCTTGTGCCATAACTCACACAAGTTGTCACTGTCATTTACCAAGGCCTAAATTGACTTACCCTACAACCTATACAAATTTCCCTAACTATCCCCAACAACCACTATTGTGTTAAGGCTAGATCCCTCTAAATGAATGAGTATTTGCCATTTGCAAAACTTGATGACAAAACCCTTGTTCTCCAAAGCTAAGACTAAGAGGAAAATCTTGCTAGTCCTGGTACATATAGCACATCATAGGCTTCCAACAATCCTCCTGACTCGAGTTCGAACAAGATAGTTCCCTCTCCCCTCATTACATACTTGGCATCATGACCAAGCTCCACATGAACCCCTAAGTCTTTCTTTGTTAGACTACTAAATAGCTCTTGAGCTTCGATCATGTGAGATGCACCATTGTCCAAGTACCATGCATTCTTGGTGATTGTGTTGGTAGAAAGGCAAGAAACTAGTGAGAAACCCTTTCAAACTTCACAAGAAACTAGTGAGAAGTCATTTTCAAACTTCGCAATAAACTCATCTAAATTGAGTTATGTTAATATTTTTGCCTATTACAATTTTCCCTTTCCCTCCTCCTCTAGACATTGTAATGCATAGTGCCCATTCTTGTGGCAAATGAAACACTTAACCTTGTTCAAGTCTTTCTTCTTCCCCTGTTGTGAGGTTTCCCCCTCACTATTACCCTTGGAACCCTTTCCTTTAGCTTTCTTGGCCTGACTGACCAAGGTCAAGTTCTCTCCATCTCCTTGTCTATTGGCCTTACACTCTTTCCAAACCTCTTCTTGCAAGCTATCATCCCAAAGCCTCTCAAAAATGGGAAGTTTCTCTCAAGCACAAATCACCTTGAAAAGTAACTCTCGTGGCTTGGTGAAACCAATCAGTGCCACATTTACGAGTTTTATGTCCTCCACTTGTCCCAAATTGGACACTTACCTAGGTGATCTTCATAAGGTGGCTAGTAACATTATCAAACCTTGGCATCTGAATGGATCTAAGTTTGTTCCTCTACATTATCTTCTTATTCATTTGTCACCCTCAAACAATCCACTAGATCCTTAAACATCTCCAAGGCCAAGTGATTTGATGTCCTTTTCATGAGCTACTAACTACACTAGGTTTGTCGATGGAGTTACCTTATCAACAATTTCCCAAAGGTCATTTTCCTTGAATAGAAAAGTAACCCTTGCCCTCTAGAGTAGGAAGTTTAAAGCCCGATCCAACCTGTCATCAAAACTTGATACTTATTGCTGCCATTTCTAGACCTAAACAAAAATTATCGTGCGCTTATTCCTTCAAGCACACCCACAAGACTTTTACTGCTTTTGGTTTATAGATCTACTGAGACCTCCTTGCAAGTCTAATAGATCTATTACAAATTGTTTTTGATCTATGTTTGGTACACTCACAAGAAAAATATAAATAATTTACCATTGCCAAACAACATGACTGGTACGACATCCCTCCCACCCCTTGAAGCATATGGCCTCCACCAATCTCATTGCAAACTATTTTGTTATGCAACCTTGAAATCAGCCTCCCTATCAGAATGAAAGTTTCGATACCATGTTGAACTTCCTTAACTGCAGTGCGCATGGAAATTATTTCTTAGTAATTTACTAGTTGTTAATTAATTAAGTTGCAATTTATTGAACAAAATACACTTCTGAGAGATTAACTGGTAAATAAATTAATTTAGCGGAAGGAAATTAGACACCAAATACAGGAACACAAGATATTTCTACACTTAAAAATATGTTGTTCAATAAATAATATATCAACATACAAGGGTTTTCCTAACCTAGGAAATAAATTTCCCATTGAGGAAAATACAAATTATAGCAAAACCTGAAAATTTCTGGAGTTGAAGCAACACCCTGCTAAATTGTCTAAAAGGCTTGTGTGCAGCACCACCTGGCTACCTGCAACTTGTACTAATATGCTAACGACACATGAGGCTATCCTGTGAATTGTACAATTATCCGCACATTTGTACAAATTACACACGGCCTCTACAATGATGTCCACAACCTCTATTGGCTACTCATATAACCATCCTATTGGTTATCCAGTTGTTGTACGACCCAACTAAGTCTTCTCCTATAGTTGTTATCGCTTGCACTCTCATTTAGACTTGATCTCTAGATGAAAGTCCTTCACCTTGTTAATTTCATGAACCTAGCACCCGACAACTTATTAACCTAGCAAATTATAAATCTACTAAATAAATGCAAAACTAGGTTCTTAACAAAATATTTAGAAACAAAATATTAACAACCAATCTCAATCACATTTGACACATACAAATCCTACCCAATCAAAAATTCTTCATTAATTAAACAATTTGAACCTACTTGGGATCCCATCTTGGGATAATGGCCCAACCAAGGAAATTAAAGTTACAACATACCCTGGATTTGATCCAATTGATCAAGCCCTGGATATATCATTGATCTTCTTGGTTATTCTGTATCTCCTATGCTACACTCTTGCCCCTTCCTTGGACCCTGTTACCTGCTCATATGCACATGGCAGGGAACGAGGACTTCATGGCCCAATGGAGGAGGCACTCCTAAAAAAATTTGAAGTCCAAAAGTCAACAGGCCACCTATGCCCCTTTTTTCTCTCTCCTCTCTCTACATTTTCTCTCACAAATTCCACAACCCCTACAGGAGGATTATAATAATGTCGCTAGCATGATGAATTTTGTAATAGCCTTAGACAACTTGGAACTTGACCATTAACTGAGTGCATTCTAGAGTGTTTTTTCACTTGACCAATTATTCCATTCTTAAGCGATAAATAATTAGTTGAGTTTTTTCACTCAATACCTCCAAAGCTTGAGTGTAGCTTAATGACTAGGCCTTGGGCCCACCCTAATACCTAGGTTCGATGTATATTACCATGCTAGGACATATCCAAAGTGTTGCGGAATTTGACTAGGTCTTCATAAGTTTTTTTCAATTAATTAAAATTTCCCACTAGACGAGATTTTTAATTAATTCCTAATGTAAATTGTAAATAAGTGATCCTAGGAAATTTTGGGGGCATATAAGTACTCAAATTCATGCTCACAACCCTGAGATTATATTGGGACACATTTTGGGAGTCAAAAAACGTATATTACCCCCTCAAAACCTGCTTTCGCCAAAGTTAGTGACGAAAAGGGAGAAAAATACAAAAAAATAATAAGAGACATTATAAAAATGTGTTTCCAAAGTCAAAAGGGGCGAGAAAATTCAAAAGATTACAGGGGGGGCACATTAAAGCGATTGCAAGTTTAAGGGGGGCAAGATAAGTGACATGGCAGCCACATTGGAAAGTCATTTAGGCCAAGTCAACAGCTAGTCCAAGGGGGTGGAAATTTCCACATCAGTAGGCCAAATTCCCCATGTTATCCTCACGGATTTGCATTCAACTTAAGGAGGGACCACACTGCCACATGGGACAAATTTTGTTCCCAAGTAAACGTGCCATCCAATTGGAAGAATATATGCCCACTCGAAATTCATATGCAGCTCCAGCTAAACTATACGTAGGGTAGTTTGAGGAGACCTACGCAATCTAATTGCACATGTTTTTTGGTTGGATTTGGCTCATATCAACAGAAGTTAACTGTGTTAGAAATATTCACAGGGTGGTGAATCAGTATTTATCGTTAGTTAATTTTAATTTCTTAGAGCATTAAATTCACATTAACATTTAATTAACAGCACATCACATATATAGTAAACAACACCATTCAACAATGCACAAACATCAAGACAATAGACAACAAATTTTTAGGTGGAAACCCTTCCAAGAGAAAAAGCACTAAACGCTTCTTAATATTAGTTTTTTCAAAATTACATCAATGGGAAGCTCCAACTTCCAAAGTTATCAACACCAACTGAAAGGATGCTCCAACACCCTGTTTACCAGCTCCAATTGGAAGGACGCTCCAACGCCCTAGTTTACAGGCTTCAACCTGAAGGATGCTCCAAGACAATGTTTACAGGCTCCCATTGGAAGGACGCTCCAATGCTCTGGCTTTACCAGCTCCTGTTGGAAGGACACTCCAATGCCCTGTGCATGCTCCAATCTACCCTAGCACCACCTTGCCACCCTGAAGTGTTCTTAGGCTCCGACCTGAACAAGACTCCACTCTCTTACCCTGCACCACCTTGCCACCCTGCTCAACAAATTGTCACTTGCCCTGAAGGCTCCAACCTTTAGCTCACCACGATGAACCATGTCATGGAATTTTCAAACTGGATCCACCTGTGCTTGATATCAATACAAAATAAACTGCAATACAATCTCTGTTGCTTCTACTTAATATGCCAAACCCTAGATTTATAAACTTCTGCTCAAGTTACATCAACCTGTCATCAATCATTCATCCATATAACCTTGGTTCAAAAAGCAAGTTAGACGCATTAGTAAGCCTATGATTCTTGTCAAAGGGTTTCACTCTAGGGACCTTTTTAACCTCCTTAATTATTTGTGTTTCTAGACATGAATAATTAGCATATTTTTTCTCCCAAACATGCCCCAAAGTTATGGTGGAACTTGTTGACAAGGCCTTAAGTGAGACCTAGTGTTATCGAGTCTATGTAATTTTATCATACTAGATCATGTGCCTTGAGTCGTAGAATTTGGTCAAGTCTAAAGAGGTTGTGTCTATTGTAAACTAAGTTGCAGGAAACATCCTCCCCACCCTTGTTTCAGGCAAAAAACGAAACGGAAACGGGGAAACTCGTATCGTACGGCCGAGAAATGTGTTCCGGCCGCACTGGTACGTTTCTTGTATGGGAAACGTTACCAGTACGGCCGGAAACACGTTTCCCGGCCGTATAGCCGCGTTTCCTCCCAAAACAGCGTTAAATTTTGATTTTTTTTTTTGGGATTTGTGCAATGTAATATTATTTTATTAGTTTTAATTATGTCTTGGATGCTTCTTGTAGCAACAAAACTTGTAGGTTTGTTGGCTTAATAGCAAAAATACGCAAGAGGTATTTAAATAATAATATTTTATTAATAAATGTACATGATAAGATGATTGAATGTTACAATGAGGCCCTACTTTTATACCTATACAGGTGACCTTTCATGACTAGGCATGTCTTTTAGACATGTCTTTTCAGTTAACTAATGACTACTTAACATAATCACTACTTGATTAGTTAGTAATTATATTTATTCTATTTATTCTATTTTATACAAATTATATTTGTTACATTGCCTCTTCCTTAAGAAGCTTTGTCCTCAAAGCTATATTGCTGGCAATTGTCTTCATCTTTAATTGCTAATCAGTTGCTTCACTTAGCTCAAGTTTTTTTAATTTTTTTTTTTTTTTTTAATTATATATATATATATAGTTATATTAATAATATATATATATATATATATAAAACTATATTATTAATAATTAATAATATATATATATATATATATATATATACAACCATAATATATATCCGCTGATCCAGAAACATAGCCGTCGTCCACCTCGCTGTCAGAGAAATCCATTCATCGAAAAGCCACGTCGTTTGGCTGATTCTCAAGCGATATCCGTAAAATCGAAATGGTATGAAAAAGAAGGTCTCATTTTGGATGTTGAAACCAGCTACGCCCCACCTCCTATTATTTGTTTCCGGAGCGAACCAGTACAAGATATCCTCGGAAACTACAGCCATTTCAAGATACAGATAGTGCCGTTGCAATTTATCTTTTAAAGGTAAATCCGCGAGCCCTAATGCTAATGCATCATTGATTTGGGTAGTTAAGTATGCTACAGACGAAGGCCCTATGTTCGTGTATTTGTCCACATTGTCAACATCAACGTTATCTCCTTTATGAGCGGACGAATTAACTGGTGAATTAGAAACAACAGATGTGTTAATCAGTTCTTCATGAATGATGTATGAGACATGTCCATTAGAGCTAGATGGGACTGGTTTCATCGTGTATTCATTACCGGCATCTGTTATGAAAGTATACCTGATGCTACATTCTTCATTAGAAATTTTCTCATCAGTATCGTTTGGAGCCAAAGGAATGTTGACTTCAGCAAGCGAGTTCCTCATAGGTGAAGAACTCATTGCCGAACTTTGGGAAGACCAATCTTCAATTTTAAATTTTGGGCTTCTTGGAGATGTTGAATAAATGTCTGTATTTAAACCCGCATTCCCTTCTAAAAGAGAACCTGGGCTTCCAAAATCTAGTGATTTTAGCTTACTTTCTGCTTCATCAGGGTCCTCGAGTGATAGTTCAAATGAGTCTGTGAAGAATGGTTCATTGTTATTTCCCAATGGTCCATTTGACCTTGAACCAGGGTTGTATTCACTTTTGCTGGATACTGTATACCTCGTCGTCTAAGTATTTCCAAATACTATCCACCATGTTTGTAGGCATGGATAAGCCATGAGTGACGATATCAAAATCAGGCACATCTAAATGCCTTAACCAGGTTTTCTTTGAAAGTACACGAATGCATAGACAACCCTTTTTTTCTTTCCCTCTTCGGCAATAAGATCCTCCTCATTTTGGACACTAAGACCAGCTTTTGGAGTGTTAACAGTTTCCACCAATTTGCCTATGTTTTGGGTTTCAGCAGCTGTTGGAGGTTCTTTCCCATCTGCATTCTCATTTGAAGGCAAAGTCTCCTCCAATCTCAACAAATTGTTTTCTTTTATGACATGAGATATCGTTAGGGAGAGAACCTCTACAGTTGGTAAGCTTTGAAAAATATTGTTTGATTCGCAATTTCCCATAGAACTAACAATGTCATTGGATTGTCCATGGTTCACATCAAAAAACATATTTTCCAAATATGATTCAGAGTTATAAATATCCTTGGTTTGACTAGGTCTGTATTTAGGGTCAATCAGGGGCATTAATACAAAATCAAAGCCATTGCCGAGGTTATCTCTGAGGGTTTCCGGCAATAACTTTTTTTTTACTTCTTCTTTTATTTGAACCGTGGCAATTTCATCTTCTCCAGTTTTAGTATTCACATCCTTAGTAGGTTGAGGGGGTGCGGCGATATAAGGAAGATCTGCGATCTCAAGGTTATTTGGGTGTTCAATATTCTCTTTATTTTTAACTATATTAGATGAGTTCCATAAACTTGTTATTGAATTATATGCACTATCAAGACTAACACGATGTCCAGAACGACAAACATCACTAATGGCAATCTCATTTCTTGTATAAAAAGCACATTTATGTCCTGCGAAATATTTGTCTCCACACTTCCAACATTTCCCTTCCTTTTACTTTCAATATTAGTTGGTTGTTTTCCTTTATTACGCATTGGTGGGGGAATGTTTTTGCTTGAATTTTCCATGGATGTTCTACTTGATTTTCCCTTGACATAACTAACTGCTCTATCATTATTAGGTCGTTCATAACCTTCTCCTTGCTTCAAGATTTTCTTCAGCACTTTCTTACCATAAGTAACTTCATTTTTATCTTCTTTTTCTTTTTCCACATTTTTACGAAATTGTTCATCTTCTCTATTATGGATTACTGCATAATTTTTTTTAACACGGGTTGTGACTTTTGCACATGAAGTTTCTAATTGCTGAAGCTTTTCTAGAATTTTATTAATTTTTTCACTTTCTTCACACGAATTTTCTAATTGCTCATAATCTCCACGTACTGGCAGATAGTGTGGTAAACTATGTCCATAGGCTTGTAAACTACGTTTGTAGGCTTGTAGAACGATGTTGTGTGCCATGGCTCTGATGGCTCCAATACCACTGGTACGTCTAACCTGTACGTTAGGTTCCTAGGCAGCTAGCCAATATGCTAATTTCTATAATTCTTGAAGATTTCTCAAGATGTAAAAGAGATAAATATTTACTGATATGATATGAATGATGATTACAAGGCTGAGGCGGTGCTCCTTTAAATAGGAGTTGACTGGCCACGCCCAATTAGAGAGACACGTTCTTTGGAAATGATGTCTCTTCATTTCATTTAATTAATTATTTAACTAATTAATTATATTCATAATTAAATTAATAAAACAAGAACATATTCTAAATAGTTATGAACTTAGATTCATAACATTGCCTCTCCCTTAAGATGCTTTGTGCTCAAAGCATAGGTAGACTTGGGTGTTGGCGAATGAAACGTTCTGACTCCCACGATGAATCTTCCTCGGGTAGCCTTTTCCATTTAATGAGGCATTCTTTTATTGTCTTCAACCGTAAAACCTTCTCTCGTGTAGCAAGTATGCCCTCAGGTTCTAGGACGATTCTTCCTTCTTCATCAGTCTCTGGTATTTCTGTTTATGCTATTTGGTTCTGCCCTAGTACTTTTTTGAGATTTGATACATGAAAAGTACTATGGATTCGACACTTATCTGGTAGCTTTAATCCATAAGCTACAGGACTGATCTTCCTGATTATTTGATATGGCCCATAATATTTTGGTGACAATTTATTTTTGCATTGTTGTTTTAACGACAACTGCTTGTAAGTGATGTCAACCACACCGGTACTTGCAACGCCCGACTTCTCCAAATAATTTGTAGTCGAATGTGATGCTTCGAGATTCGGAATTGGATTGTATTAATGCAGGATAACCACCCTATAGCATTTGAAAGTCGCAAACTTAATAAACGAGAAGGGTTAAAATCAACATACCAAAAAGAAATGCTCGCCATCATACATGCATTAACTAAGTGGCACCAATATTTGCTTGGAAGTAAATTTTCAATTCGAACTTACCACAATAGTCTGCAATTCTTACTTCAACAAAAGACCTTGTCAACAGAGCAACAGAAATGGATGGAGAAGCTGTCAGCGTTCGATTTGGAAATATTACACAAAAAAGGGAAGGAAAATGTCGTCGCAGATGCTCTTTCACGTAAAGATGACGAAAACGCCACTTGCGCTGCCATGGTTGTTTTTCTAGATTGGTTGGATGAAATAAGAGCTGAATATGCCAAGGATGAAGATTGTGACGCTATGATTAAGAATATCAGTCAATATGTCAATTTCGAATGGAAGAATGACATCTTATGGTATAAGAATTGATGCAGGAGCATCAAGGGCATTTTTTTATTTGTAAATATGTTAGAAAAGGGGGTGTGACAATTTTTAATATTTTATTAATTAATTTGTTATTTTAAATAAAATAGGAGGAAGTGAGGATTTTGTTAATATCCTTTTATTAATTAAAAGGATATGAGAGAATTTGGTTAGTTAAGGATATAAAGGGATAAGATTCTAGATAATAGGATTTGTTGAGATATTCTAGTGGTGTTGAGATATTAAGGGGATTGAGCATTTAATTAGATCATTTTTAAAATTGTATAAATTAGAAGGCCTCAAAGGCAAATGAGGGACACTTGAATAGTTGGAGAGTGTGTGAAGTGAGCAAGGGTTTCTCCTTGGAAGCCTTTGGGCAGTTTGTAAGGGCCAATGAAATTGTAAATCAGGCCACGGAAAAATGCTACTGTAAGTAAGTTCATTTTTATGAAAGTGTTGGGTTTGAGTTTTAAGCCTTAACTTGGTCAATTGTGTATGGATTAATTTCTGTGTGAAGAGTTGAATGATGAACTTGTTAGTATTCAATTTGCTGGTTAATTGGTGTGAAAATTCCTGTGAATAATCAAATGGTGAAGGTGTTAAGCTGGGTATGAACATGGGTACTTTTAAATGCGGTAATAAAAGAATCCAACTGTTGTATTGATTGCGCTGGTAATGTAGAATGATAGCAGTTTTAAGTCGATATCATAAAGATTAATTGAATGAGAATTCGCTGAAAGGATGTAGGAGAAGAATCGATCCTCCTGAAGAATGTTTGGATCGATTGTCAAATTAAAAGCAATGTTGGCATATCGACTTTAAAATGTCGAATTCATGGAGGCGCACTCAATTTGGGTGAAAATTAAATTGGACTGTTGTGAATGCTGTGTTTATGTTGTGAATGCTGGGTTTATGTTGAAACGTTGTTATTTGAATATGCATAGCACTGGTATGAAGATTTCAAGACACAAATAAATGAATTTCGATTATGGGATGCGTTAAATTGCTAAACCAATTCTATTGAATGTAATCTATCACAGTAATTGCTATTCATGTAATCAATTGCTGAAATTCCTATTGGATGAAGTGCGTTCTGGACAGAACTATGGGCAGAATTAATTGGACGTTGGCTCTTAGTAAATCAATATCGATTTATATAAAAACTGAATTGTGGCAATGTCAAACCCAGCGTAGGAATTAAAGACTGTGTTTCATTTTAAAGAACAGGTTGTGAAGATTGAGCAGCGTAGCAGACTCTGAGAGGTCGATTGCATGAATCGATTTTGTTTGTGAATCTCCATGCAAGAAAAGAGGCGAAATTGTGCTGTGGAACGGTGTCTACTTCTGATCAAAGGCGTAGTTATACAGTCATGAAATATACGTAGAGATTTTGTAATATAATTTTGTTGTATTGCAGAGATAAAAGGCTGACCATTCGCAGTGACATCATGGCACAAGGAAAAGGGCGATGTTGAATCCTATGTAACTTGGTGTTGGTCGAGTTTAATGAAAGTGCTGGCAATCGATGCAGAAAGCCAGAAAGGAAGCATATAACGGTTTGAAATAACGGTATTAGTGTTGTGAAAGCCCTGAAGAATGAATGCGTTGGACAATTGATGATTCAAGGTATCAAACAGTAAATTTGACAGTTGTAACTTGTTTATCAAAGGCGCATGTGTATTTGAACGGGAATTTGAAACTCAAATCAATTCAAAGGTTGTTCAACTGTTCTATGAACATTTAATAGAAAAAGCATACATTATTTGAATTATAGTAGTATGAATTGCCACGTCGAGCTTTTAAAACATGAGGGAATTCTTTTGATTGAGTCCAGTCATATATAAATTAGAGTTACAAGTTTTATTTGTGGGAGCATTCAAATGTTTGGCTGCGTTGAGGAATCATGGCGGTAATGAATTCCATGAGCATGAATTCAAGGTATCTGTGGGTGATTATCCTTGGACAGATTTGAAGTTTAAACATTAGGCTGCAAATACCTTTTGTTGAAAGACATATATGTTTGTGGTGATGGCTCATGCCATTGGAAAGAAAGGATAATGTGAGTCTGAATTTTATTTGGGATTGTGGAAAACAATTTGGACATTGTCATTAAATAGTGAATGATTTGTTTCATTGGGTTCGATTGAAGATTTCAAAAGTTATGAATTTGCCATGAAGGAGTAAACTCTCATATACAGAGATTGTGAAATGGTTTTATAACCATAAATTGAAAGATAACTTCCGCAATTGGGAAATGTATGAAATTGCCCAGATTGGAATCTTAATATGGCAGTGATTGCAATGTATGCACAGCAAAAATGGAAGATCCTGGTTATTGCAGGCTAGCCCTGCATCAAGAATAGAATTTATTTAACACCAGCATCCAAATTTAAGTCGAAATCCTAAGGGAATCACACAGTTCACCCGCTGTTGGACATGTTGGATTCTATAAAACTTACTATAACATTCGACAATCGTTCTATTGGAAGGGCATGAGCAAGGAAATTCAGAAATATGTTGCTGAATGTGATGTTTGCCAAAGAAATAAAAGTGAGAACATTCCAACACCAGGTCTGTTACACCCCTTACATATACCAGATCAGAAATGGGAAGAGATCTCGATGGATTTTATAGAAGGGTTACCTGTATCAGACGGCAAGGATAAGATATTTGTCGTAGTAGACAGGCTCACAAAGTATGCCCATTTTATGGCTATTAAGAAAACTGACACAACTAAGCAAATTGCAGAGACATTTTGTAAAAACATATACAAATTACATGGGTTTCCCAAGATCATAGTCAGTGATAGAGACACTAGGTTCAAAGGCAATTTCTGGAAGGAATTCTGCCACCAGATAGGAATATCCCTCAACATGAGTACAGCCTATCACCCCCAGACAGATGGGCAGACTAAAGTGGTAAATAAATGTATAGAAACATATCTCCGTTGTTTTGTCACTGACAAACAAAGTAGGTGGACCCAATGGCTACATCTGACAGAGTGGTGGTATAATACCACATACCATACATCGGCAAAAATGACGCCTTTCCAAGCACTTTATGGTTACGAACCACCGAAATGGAAGGATTTTGCACTTCTTAATTCTAACGTTCCAGCCATAAAAAATCACTTGGAAGAAAACCAAAGAATCATCAACTTATTAAAAGAAAATCTAACCCTAGCGCGTAATAGAATGAAACAACAAACCGATCAACATCGCACTGAAAGAGAATTTGAAGTAGGAGATTGGGTTTTTGTTAGGCTCCGATACCACTGTAGCAACAAAACTTGTAGGTTTGTTGGCTTAATAGCAAAAATACGCAAGAGGTATTTAAATAATAATATTTTATTAATAAATGTATATGATAAGATGATTGAATGTTACAATGAGGCCCTGCTTTTATACCTATGCAGGTGACCTTTCATGACTAGGCATGTCTTTTAGACATGCCTTTTCAGTTAACTAATGACTACTTAACATAATAACTACTTGATTAGTTAGTAATTATATTTATTCTATTTATTCTATTTTATACAAATTATATTTGTTACACTTCTAGATGGGTTTCTAAAGTTATAAAAAGGGGATTTGCCTCATTCTCTCATCACACAAATTGTGCAAGTCGTTTCACTTGGAGAAGAGCAATTTTGGAGAGGAGAAAGGAGGAAGAGAGTAGTGATTCAGTTTGGGTGCTTTCACCATTGCGCAAAGGAGATTTCAACAGCAAGAGAAAGAGATTTGAGGAGTAGATTTGGAGTGCAAAGTTTCTAGCTACGGCATTCTTGGTTTTTTGGCTTAGCTATAGCCATATTTCTCTTGTTTTTACCGGCATTTTGGGGTAGCTTCAACTACATCAAATTAATTTGGGTAAGAAGCATTCAATTTCTTGTTTTTTTCTCATTTTTTTGTCAATTTTTCGAGGTTTTATGCTACCAAAATTATAAAAAACTTTTTTTATTTATAGATTTGTTTTTTTATTTTTTTTGCAGCAATGGCTTCTTCCATCCAAGGTTCAACTGCAAACCCCAAGGTCAACCCAAGGGTTGAATATTATCCTCTTTGGAAGCATGTTGAGAAGCTGCAAAGATGTGGAGGTGGTGGCTCATGGGAACGGCGAAGTACTCTTTGCAATAATTCTTACAAGGGCTCTTACCCAAGAGTGAAGGCACATCTTTTGCATGGAGGAGGACGGGGGATTGCAGGTTGCATGAAAACATCAAACCCTATGGCAAGGAGGGAATATCAAAGAGAGCAAGATCAGGTTGATGGAATCAAAAGAAAGCATGATGATTTTAGTCAAGCTAAAAATTCAGCAAACATTAAGCCAAGGATTGTAATTGAAGTAAGGAAGAGGAGAGGCACTCAACAACCAGAACAACCACCATCCAGAGGGGCATCTGGTACAGTTCAAGATAGCAGGATTGCTAAACTAGTGAATGTGCAAGGAAGAGAAGAAGTGTTGAATTCTTAGTTAAACTGAGAAGGGGGGGGTGGGGTGAATCAGTTTAACACATACATGAGCTTTTTAAATTTTTCATCAACTTATTTACAGCTTACTTTTATAACCAACCTTAATATATGAACAGTGTTAATATGTTGCAGCAAGTATTAAATTAATGTGATATTAATCTTTTTATGAGAGCAGCAAACATTAAGCAGATTTGGTAAATCATATCAGCACATAAGCAACACACATGGAGACAGCAGATATAAGTGGAAACCCATAAAGGGAGAAAACCACATCTTATTATTGTTGTGATGCAAAGGCAAGCTCCAACTCCCTCTCACCACTGATTTTCTATAGGTTCCAACCTACAGGAGGCTCCAACCTCAATTCTGCAAGCTACAACTTGCAAGGAAGCTCCAACTCCCGTCAATTTTCTGCAGGCACCAACCTACAGGAGGCTTCAACCTCAGTTAGCTACAACTGACATCTATCAAGCTACAACTTGATAGGGAAGTTCCAACTTCCTTACTCTTTCAAAAGAAATGTTTGTTGATTTACCTCAAATATCAACTCTATTCTGTAGCATCTCTTTCTGCTCCTCTCTTCCTTATGTTCTCTGCCTCAATCCTCTGTATTCTGCATTCTCTATACTTACTCTCTCTCTCTAACCTCTGTATGCATATCTGGATGATATTATATATAGAGTTCATCACATGACTGTTTGTATGCCACAAGGAATTTGGAGTGAACAGCCATGACTCTTTGGCTTCTGCCTTCTCATTCCTTTGTCCAAGTCATTAAAAAAAATTATAACAATATGTATAAATTTCAATGTTACAGTGGGATTTCTCTTTTCCTTCGGATACTTGCCTTTGCATCACAAACAATATAAAACAATTAAACATTTACATTTTCAATTTTAGAATATAAACTTCACTCAGCCCTTTGCTTGATGATTTTGTCCTTTCTGTAGCAGTCATGCAACTGTCCTGCATATTTTGTTCACTATCTTCTGCATATTCTCCAGTTTTCTGTGCTTGTACACCTATTCTCTGCACTTTTGAATCCCTTTGCTGCACATCTCTTCAACTCTGCAATCTCTGTTTACCTCTATCAGGTCCATATTCACCAAGTTCACTGTAGTTGTGTGTCTGCTGTATATATATATACCTGTTTTACAATTTTAGTTCCCCAATCCGAGCAATCTCACTACATTATTTTATTCTGAGCTGGCAAATTAAGCAAATAGATCAGAATCCTTTAATATCTCACATGGGAGATTTGAGATATTAAATTAAAATTCTCTCGACAAAACACCTGCCACACCTTTGTACTTATCCAATTTTAAATCTGACAACTCTTCTTGCGGCGGGAGTTTTCCTTCACAGGTCATAAACCCTCAATACATCTAATATACTCTTTGGTATTTTTATTCCAACGCACATAGACCATATATATATATCTTATATTATAATCTTGGCCGCCTTTATAATGTGCTCGAATTACAATTAAAATCCTCTCCTTGTATACAAACCCACTATATTAAATACCAGCGTAGTATATATATCAGCATATATATATGTTCCCCAACCAAATGTGAAACCCATGTATTCACTTTAACGTATGCCCAGCACGCACCTCATTTCATATAGGTTTCGACTTTAGCACAATATATAAATATATCACCATGTATGCATATTCCCCGAGTCAAGCGTTCAAACTATTAATAAACCGTGGCTTTTATTTAGCGCCCAACAAAAGCATGGTCGCAGTTTTATAACCTTTATAACATCAAACTGTATTACGTGGAATCTCCTCTCAATCAACGGTTGTGGTCTTATCGCGTTCCCCTCTGGCAGATCAACGGTGGTCGCGCAGTTAGATCGCACGAAGTTTAGTCCTCCGAACTTAAGCGATGAACTAGGACCCAGTGGTTAACTTCCACTCTGATTGACGTGTGATCACCATTCGATGGACCTGCCTCAGATCGAACGGCGTACGTCGATTTCGTGCGGAGTCCACAGTCGACAGTTAATGCGCGATGGCACGCGATAAGGGCGGTATTTCCAAACCGCTCAAGGCCATGTGTCAGTCGATGGCATTGATCGCGTTCGAATTGGAAATACAGCTTTCCTTACAAAAGTGGTGCGATGAAAACCGTCGGGTGTTTCAAACCCTCTGTCACTGTTCATACCTCGTGGTTCCGTTCAGTTGCGCTCGAGGTTCCGTTCCTTCTTTATAACTTCGATTTCGATTTTTTCTACTGTGCCATGGCTATACTTACTCCATCGCTCTGCCACCGAAGTTCCGCCTTCCACACCATCGCTCTTGTTTATTCTTTCCTTGCATGGTTCTGTTGAGATGTAACAATCCCCCATGATCTCCATTTGGCTCTACGACGCTGGTCCATTACATGAATTGGCCACGTTATTCACTGTTCCATTGCATCGAACAGTTTCAAACCTTTGCCCTTCAATCTCGCGCTACCTGTACCTATGGCATTCTACTCTTCGGTGCTTCATCAAGGCATACATCTGAAATGTATTATTCCCATTCTAACTTCTCCATTCACCCAAAATCCCGATTATACACAGATATCAAAAGGGCCCACAGTTTCATTAAACAGAGAGCAAACCCTCTCTTTATTGGTTACGCACAGCAGCTGTGTACTTCACTTCTCAATGAATACTGAATGAAATTACACGGCAGAATGTGCAATCTCCTCTTTCGAATGCTCTATAAAGTGTGATCTCAAATTGTAACTTAAACCCGGATTCACTGCAAACCATTATAGCGCCTTCTGCACTGCTGCTCGACTGTTTCTCCTTCTCTGTATTCTCTGCTTCTGCCTCTGCCTCCACTGCTTAACTGTTTTATCTCTACCTCTGTATTCGCTGCATCTGCCTCTGCTTCTACTGCTCGACCTCTGCCTCCACTGCTTAACCTCTGCCTGTCTCTGCCTCTGCTGCCTCCTTTGCCATCAATGACAATATTTCCAACAAGAAGTTGATTCCAGAGTGGCTCGATGCATCTATGCATGTGTTATCCCATTCAATGTTGTTCGCTCCCCTTACTGGCAAGATATGATAAGGGCAGTTAACAAAGCTCCTCAAGGGTACAAGGAGCCCAACTACGAGAAAGTTAGAACTCAGCTTCTAAAAAATGAGAAGGATCTTGTGGAGGATGTGCTATCACCAATTCGTTCTTCTTGGAGTAGCTCTGGGATTACCATAGTCTCGGATGGATGGAAAGATACAAGGCGTAAACCATTGATAAATATCATTGCCACTTCACCAAAAGGAGCAATGTTTCTAAAGGCGGAAGACTACTCTGGAGAGGTAAAAGATACACAATTCATTGTTGATGTCATTATCAAATCTATTGAACAAGTGGGTCCTAACAGGGTGGTGCAAGTTATCACGGATAATGCACTGGTATGCAAAGCTGCAAGTTTGATTATTGAGGGTAGGTATGACCACATCTTTTGGACACCCTGCATTGTCCACAATCTGAATCTAATCTTAGAGGAGATCGACAATAAAGTTCCATGGATAAAGGAATTCACAGGGGAAGCAAGGGAAATTGTGAAATTCATCACCAACCACCACCAGTCTCAAGCAATATTTCGAGCGTACTCCAAATTGGAGTTGTTAAAAGTTGTTGAGACAAGATATGCCTCAAACTTCATAATGTTGCGACGCCTTGTTGAGGTTAAGCAAGCATTAGTGTCTATGGTGGTGAGTCAGCTTTGGGCTGAGTGGAGACAGGCAGATTCAGAGCGCGGATCTGCGGTGCGTAGATTGTGCCTTGATGAGGATTAGTGGAGCAAGATAGATTTCTTGCTAATGTTCACAACCCCTGCATTTGAGTTTCTTCGAAATGCTGACACCGACCAACCTTTCTTAGGAGAGGTATATGATGGCATGGATTCCATGGTTGAGAAAACTATGGAAATAATTTCACAGGAGTCGCCACAGCTTTTGTTGGTCAGTTTGTCGAATTAATCAAGAGAATAATTGTTGACAGGTGGAACAATTTCAACACTCCATTGCATACTTTAGCACATGCCTTGAACCCAAAATTTTATGATGAGGAACTTATTGCTCAAAGCAATGGGAAGAGGAAGGCACCCCATAAGGATAGAGAGGTGGCTAATGGGGTGAAAAAAGCCCTTATGAGAATTTTTCCAGCTCATCTACACAGGGAGGTGAAGGAAGAATTTGCCAGTTTTGTTGCAGGTATAGATGATTATTCAGATATATCATCTTTGGAGGAGAGAAGCACCATGAATCCATTTAGGTGGTGGATTTGTCATGGAGCAAATGGTGTACATTTGCAAAACCTTGCCATTCGCGTCCTTTCACAAGTGGCAAGCTCTTCATCAGCAAAAAGGAATTGGAGCATCTATGGTTTTATTCATTCTGTGAAGCGCAACAGGTTGGGCTCACAGAAGGTAGAGGATCTTGTTTATGTGCACTCCAACCTTCGGCTTGCATCTCGTAGGGTTCCAGAATATGGCAATGGTCCTTCTAAGGAGTGGGATGTGGATCCAGAAAACCCTGATTTGGATCTCTTTCTTGTTGCCTTGAACAATGAATATTGAGGACCAGGATCATAGAAGTGGAATTGGCCAAACATCTTCTTCAGCTACACCATCCACTGCTAAGCATGCCTTTGCTGCTATATTTGATGAGGATTCTGATAATGAG
Source organism: Pinus albicaulis (assembly GCA_034641835.2). Classification (NCBI taxonomy): domain Eukaryota; kingdom Viridiplantae; phylum Streptophyta; class Pinopsida; order Pinales; family Pinaceae; genus Pinus; species Pinus albicaulis. Next base: position 1,843,902,728 of record CM076578.1, read on the forward strand.
TATTAGTCTTTTGACTTTATTGTACTTCCAGCCTCATATATATAATAAAGGCCGATTTTGAGAATTTGATATATAATGAAGGTTGGTTTTGGATACTCCGATATTGTTATTTTCATTGTGTCTGTTATCAATGACAATTCATGAGTAAATGTGATGTAACTCGTAAATTTGTAATAGTTTATGCTTTGACTTTATGATTTATCATGTATGTTTTAAACTTGTATTATTTCACATAACATTTCTTAAATGTCCTAAATTCTAATATAAATTTAAATTATATATATATATACACACCCCGCGTTTCCCCATTTCCAAAATTTGGGGAGGTCGTGTTTCGTATCACTTCCCGTTTCGGAAACTCGTTTTCATTGCCCTGTTTTGTGCAACTTAGATTGTAAACTTCCCTCTCCAAGGGTTGATTATTGTAATATCTTGATGTAAAAGTGTTGTCTACGAATAATTTTGGTGAATCGTTCCTCATAATTAGAACAACATTAACAAAATATATTTTTGACCCACTTACAAAGTGGAAAAATATTTGTAATCCCCTCTTGAGTCTATTATTTAATTTTTGGCCATAATAAAAATAAATTTGCCAGAAATTGTCAAAAAAAAAATGAGAGGAAAAATAAATTACTCTCCAAGTGGAAAAATCATCTGAAAATTAATGAGGCTATTTTTCAAAGGAAAAAATTCAAGTCAAAATTAAAAGTCTCATTTCCAAGGCAGAAAGTCCCAGTCTATAAATTCGTTGAACCCAGGAGACTATTTTTTTCAGCAAGCTGAAATTTTTGGACCAAGCAATTAATTCTTTTGCACAAGTAACAACAATTCTATTTTTGAAGATTCTCCAAGTGACCAAGTGCACCTAGAAGTTTGATTTCCTCAAGGAAAATCCAGTTATTTTGGAGATATGTGTCAGCTTATCAAGGGTTCAAAATTTTTTTACGAGGATCAAGCCATGGATCGAGCTTCTAGTCGCTATTTTCCACCTATAGGGGTTTATCCCTCTCAGTTTCTATATAAGGAAAATTTATAGCTCCTCATTGTAACGACATCTTATGATGATCTGATGTACTGAGCTAAGCTTTGTTGGACATTTTTCTGGAATAAAATCAAAGTCTTTGGGGTTTCAATTTAAGGTGTCTTTGTCTCAATGATTTTTGATATGTGCTGAATGATTTTAATGCTCTAATGGTTTATTACTGAAGATTGTTGTTTCATGACCAATCGTTGGATTATCTATTTGCACAAGTATCTTGCATTAGGTATTGGGCTAGAATAAACACTCTAAATCTAGTAGATCTAGCAGGTATCTCTAGATCTCTAGGTTTCTTGTGTGAATCGAACCCCTATGATCTAACAATCTATCTTTTTAGTGTGTAGAGATCTTCAAGTGATTTAGCCCTTAGGCAATCCCCAAGTACATAGACTTTCAGGAGACTACGTCTTGTTTGGATTTTCGGATTATCTAACGATTTATGATGCAGGGTTTTGGCTAGTGCATTAATTAAAAATTATTCATTTCACTCATTTTCGAAATCTTCTTGTGCAATAAAGGTTTATATGCGTAGTAGAGCTAATATTTTCTTGTAAATATTGTGAATAATTTGAAAATAAATCTACTAACCCTTGTATTTTAATTTGTGTACATAATTATTGGGGTTTTACTTTCAAATTTCCTAGATCTTGTGGGTTGGCTCTATTTATCTAACTTGCAGGTGCCAAAGACTAAGTTTTCAAGGACAAATTCGAAGTTAGAGGGTTTAAGCCATCACCTAGCCTAGACGGCTAGGGTTTGGGCACACATTCTTCTTTGGAGGAGTCGTCCAACCAAAGGAAGGAGGGCATTCAAGTTTTAAGGGTGGAATTAAGGTCTAGAAGCACTGATATACCAAACCCATATCTCCAAATTGCAAAGCCTTGCCTCTTGAGGGAGTCGCTAGCCCTAGGAGGGCTTATTCACTGCATGAACTGGGTTTCCATAAGTTTTTGTCATCTGAAGTATTTGCAAGTGGGTTTCTTATGGTTATAGCCATTTTTGAGCTTGAATCTAACATCTTTTGGCTTGGTTTGAGGCTATCTTGGCTAAGCCGCGGGCCTTGTTAGGCCTCCTAAAAAGGGCCACAAGGATAACAGGCTAGAGGTACTTCATTTTGATTACATTGGTTTTATCTCTGATCTAACCTTTGTTTATAGGCCCAAAACCAATTTTCCAAGGGTTTGTGAAGTGTTTTCCATCGATAGGTAACCATTATAATATTTGGATCTCTTAAAGAGCTTGAAGTCTTGAGTTTTGGTGGCTAACATTTTGTTTTGCATGTCTATTATCCACTTTGAAAAGGGTTTGAGGGCTTTCTTTTACTATTATAAGCATAAATAAACTTTAATAAGAACTCTAATTGACACATTAAAGTGCTTCATAGGTTGTTATTGGCATTCTTGTAATCTTGTGTTGAGAAGCAATATTTGATAATCTTGATTGCAAGTGGTTTAAAATTGTCATATTGGAGCATTTTACATATTATAATCTCATTGAAGCAAGCTAATTCCATCATCATTTGCATCTTCATTTCTAGATTAGAAGTGCACATTTAAAATTTACCTTCAAGCATAAGCTTGGTTGTGAGAAAGATAGGACCACCTTCTTTACCCAATTTGAGAAGTCTAGACCCTCATTCGGAGTTAACACAGGTGACCTTGCAGTTCTCTTATGGGAAACCCCTTGTAGGAACAAAGGCATCTAGGTCGTTAGAACTCCAGGGGAGGTATCGTTAATGAGGCCTTAGCCTCCTTCCTGTGGACTTCTCTCTACAACTTGCATTTGTGACTAGCTTCAAAATAATTAATAGAAAGGATTCAGCTAGAATAGGCATATTAACTAAAAGCAGCCAAGATCTTTCATCTCACATTGGATTAGATCTTGTGTTTCATCTAGTATAGATTTTGCATCTCAACATCACAACAATTGTTTCATCTGGTAACTTGACATATTGATCTTTGTTGTCCAAGTAATTAATCTTGAGGCACTGGTCTACCATTTATATCTCAAGAAATCTAATTGGTTGTGCTTAATAATTTTACTTGTCACATAATTCTAATTCAAGTTGCTAGGATATTCCGTTTTATCTCCTGAACTTATAGGGATTAGCCCCCTTAGCCTGCATTTAGGATATAGCTTAAAGCCTTAAACGGAGTGGGCAGGGATTAGAGTGACAACCCCTATCCTGAGCGTTGTCGCATTGGGTTTACAATTTGGGCGACAATAGGTCCCATTGTACCAGGATTGAAAATTAGCCCCCCATTTAAGGTGAGGGAACAAGACTGCGGCCAAGACCCTTCTTCCAAGTGACCCAATAATTCATGCCAAAATGCCCAAATACAAACAAGCATAAGAACCTGATTGCACAATGAATAAAGTCCCTTTTGATCAAAATCCCACCTTCCAACATGTGCTCTTGACAAATGGGTGAAGAAACATATGACTGCTGCAGATGGCAGAGATATGAATAGCAAGTTACAATGAGAAACAAAGTGGCTCTCAGGGCTGTTGGCCGGAGGAGATGAATAGAAGAAAAGCTTCTCCTAGGGGTCACCCATTTTTTAGTGGCTAATAGGCCCTCTTCTCTCTATTCTAGAAAGTTCACTAATGTCTCCCTTGATAACAGAATTCCAAGGAAATCTACATCAACGTTTGTCTCTGAGATGACGAGTGATAAGAAGCTAACAACACTACATTTCTTAGGCCTCTGGGGCTCTCATGGACAAACATTGTCTCACTCAGACTACACCATGATCACAGCAATGAGCACCACCAGAGCTACAGGCAACAAAATGCTCATCCCCTCATTGTTTACCAACCACAACAATGGGAAGAATAACATGAAACAACAACATAATTCTTTGCCAGCAAAGTCTTGAGATAACTCAAAGCCAAAATAATTGTATACAAATGGAGCGCTTGAATTTTGAGACAAACACAATAAGAGTGGTTGCCAAAAGAATAAGGCTATAAGCCATGAACAAGATTCACCAAAGAGGAGAGGAGCACTCGCAGAAAGAGAGAAGGCTAGACCTCAAAGGAATTTGTGCACAGAACACAATGAGCAGAGGTGTCTATACACCATGCAGATAATGGAAAAACTACCAAATGTGTTGATAGATATGATGGTTAGAAAAACACATGGATTTGGGAGGCATTTGCAGAAGGGTAGGGAGTGTTTCTACTTGTCATGATCGGCTCAGAGTAACGTTATGTCAGGCCATAATTATCTTTGTGAGAAGCTACACCAAACACAGTTCTCATATCTCAGAAAAAACAGTTGCAGACAAGGCTGAGGAATTACAGACTTGAGGAGGACAGGTCTGACACACTCAGGAAAGTCAGATTTTTTAGCAAGGCCAACTGTGGTTTGATATCATGTAAATACACGACAAATTAGATGAACGTGAGATACATTTCTATTCTCATGATTTACATATAAATACATATTTTCTGACCCTTGGTTTCATATTCCAAGAGGTCTCTTGGACTTCCATGACAGTTCATATTCATCAACACCAACCCTAACGAATTAGGTGTCCAATAAATACAAATGAGAATTGTGGTGTATTTTTGGACAACTCACGTAGGGTGTTATCCTGAAGAAGTGTTAATGAGACTAAATGTAAAAGTTTGACTGGGTCAACCTTAACCACACCCTAGTGTTAGAATAAATCATAATAAATGATCAAAGGTTCAATTTAGCCATGCTTGTAAATACATTAATGATACGTATGTGTCTTTTGTATCCACCTGTGAAGATTAAACCCATATTCCAACAATAGAAGCTTCCATTGTAGGCCCCACTTGACCTAGCTTTTTTATCTCTAGTAGAGGTGTTGCCCTACTTGGATTGCTAATTCCAAAGTTGACCTTTTGTTATGTATATTTTATTAATTATTAGTTAGATATAGTTATTTTAGGTTTTATTAAGTGAAAGGGCATGATCAAAGATCATGCCTCTTCGCCAAGGGACACCATGAGGCTATATTTAAAGCCTCGGTGATTCCCATTGTAATCATCTCTCATCTTTTATCAATAATAATATTTACTTATAAAGTTTACCAGAGTTTTTACACTCCATTGGTATCAGAGGGTGAATGGGTATCAGGTTTTTACACTCCATTGGTATCTTCATCTCTGATGACGAAGATGATTCAAATAGGAGCGCCAGCATCTATAGTACAATGTCATCCATTAGAAATGTTATCTTCAAAAGGGAACCACGAAGAGTCACTAGCAGAACAAGGAATAGTTAGGAAACACGAAAAATTATTCCAAGCTCTACCCATAAAAGTGCCGCCCGATAGGAAAATCAAACATCCAATAGAAGTCAAGACAGGATTTGACCCTGTCAATATCAGATCTTGTCACTATCCACATCAACAAAAGATTGAACTCGAGAAGATGCTCCACAATCTTTTTAAAATGTGGGAAGCAAGAGCTCGCCATTCGAGAAACCCAGGCATTCGTCAACATTGTCCATCATTACGTATGCTTTGAGGACAAAGCATCTTAAGAGAGGGGCAATGTTATTTATATTTTATTAATTATTAGTTAGATATAGTTATCTTAAGTTTTATTAAGTGAAAGGGCATGATCTTTGATCATGACAAGTAGAAACACTCCCAGTAGACTTCCAAACTCTAGTCTGGTGGGCTTTAGTTCATGCACATGCACATGTTATTTTCAGGCATGTCACCCTCAAGGTATGCTACTCTTGGAGAAGATGGATGCCCCACTATAGGAAGAAGCTTCATCATCATTCATGACGATCATCTTTCTACTTTTTACTAAAGGATGAGTGTGCCTTGAGTCCTTGACTAAGAATTTAATTGAGTTTGTTGGAATCTTCAAAACTACTAAGTCTATTAATTCTAGATGAAATGTGAGGTCTGATGAGGTTTGAACCCCTCTCAAACACGCTAGAACAATTGATGATAATACAAAAACAATAATGGTAAGGAAGATGGAAACTTTCACTTCCGAGCTATTGATCAATCATCTTCTTCAATCAATTCCGAATAGACTTCTAAGTTTCCAACCTACCTCTTTTCTTCATTGTCATTATGAGATTTGTGGTTCTCTTAAGAATGCCTTTCTTGTATGTGTGTGCACTGTGTGTATTCCTACTTTCCTTGTCTTGACAATGCCTTGCTTCTTCAGGGTTGAAATCACGATTGTCATTAGACCAAAGCCCGCAGGCATTAGACTCTGCTACAATCGCCAAACTTAGGATCCATGAGAGGTGGTTAGTCCATGTTGCAAAACACATGGGGAACATTGAAACCAATGTCCAACAATCCCCCCCCCTCCCCCAAAGCACGAGCCAAGTGAGTTTTGAACTTGAGACCTGTCGCTCTAATACCACTTGTTGGAATCACAATTTCCATTATATGAAAACATGCAGGCACTAGTCTCTGCTACAATCACCATAGTTACGATCCACAAGACACGGTCAATCCATGTCGCAAAACACACAAGGAGCAATGAACCCAATGTCCAACATTCAGGGTGTAAATGTACCTAAATCTTAAAAACATAGTATATTAGGTGTTATGGAGGTTGCTCACCTTAAAGCTGTAACCTTGATCAATCAGAAATTGCTGTCTCTTTGTAGAATAATACATTTCCTGCAGTTAACAAGCGCAGTGGAATATGTAGAATAATCAGTCACTTAAATCAGAAACTAGAACAAAAATGAATATGCTGAACGTAACCACAGAAAAGGAAGTATTACCTGTGTATCAGTAGATACTAAGGAGTAAAAGAAAGCATTATATTCTTCTTTCCCACCAGCCATCCTATCCTGATGCTTACCCTATCAATAAGAAAAGACTTAAAAAGTCAAAGCATATTACTCAGTATAACTTCGCCTTCAAAGTTTCCCTTGAACAATTGGAAATGATGAACATCGTTAGACAAAAAATAATTCCAATAAAGATTAAGGCTTCTTCTTGTCTTTACTTGGCACCTATATTCTTAAGGGGGGGTGTACAATAAGTATTCAAGGTTTATAGTGCAGGAATTTCTCTTCACAAACTTTTAATTTTTTGATACTAGTTGTCCGTACAATAGACATTCAAGGGTTTTAGTGGAAAAAATTTGTAACACGAACTTCTATTTTCTTTGCAGTTCAAATTTATCAATTCTAGTTGCTCTTTCCCACTGATCTTTGTTAGTATCAACAGTCCAACAAGTCTAACCTTTGCTCGCAAGATGCGCCCCAAACGTTGTGCTTCTTGACGCCGAGAACCAGCATGAGATGATATTTGTATAATCACATTAGCTTCAGGAATATCAATTGAGTTATCTCCCACCTGAAATTTGAAATCCCAGCAAAGTAAGAAGACTTTGCAGAAAAACATCTTTCATTTTCTTGCATCAAGTACTTTTAAATAAGAACTGAATAATCACATTGGCTTCAATGATAGCAATTATTTCCCACCCGAAATTTATAATTCCAGAAATACAAAAAGAATTCCTTTCCAGGAAAATCTCATGGACTGTCTTGTGTCTCAAACACTTCAATCACACATCCTACCATTTAAAAAAATTCCAAGCAAAATCTGATAACTAAAACCGATAACAAACTCACATGATTCATGTTTGTCTCCTTTTCAAATTCGACAATAATGAAATTCTCTCTCTCTCTCTCTCTCTATATATATTTTAATATAGATTTTCAACTTTGAAATTATACAGCTTATATAAATTAACAACTATACTATTTGTAACTTCATGTGTGTATGTATATATACAATTATAAAGTTATATGTGAATATATATAAAGTTACTATCTTATATATATATATATATATATATACACACACACAGCGTTACACAGTAATATACTTGTCAATTTATATAAGCTATATAAAATAAAAGTATAAATTGAAAATAAATAAATACACACACACACTTTTAAAAAAAAAAGTAACTTTTTAAACACATGATATAAGCTATAATAAACTTGTCAGGTGAAATATAAGGACCACGGTAAAGCAAAGATGCACAGGTATCCTGGCAAAAGGGCAAGCCATTAGCAACAACCATTCTGACACACACAAGCATTTCTGCCATGTTACCCACCCACATGTCTTGGTAACTCTAGGTGAAAATTTTTCTCCTAGGAATGCAGTTTGCCAGCCAACAGCCTTACCATGATCCATAGACAGCCATGTAGAAAATTCTGTTTCCCACCCCGGTTTTCAGTTTTCGCCTTATTACTCCAAAATCGTTAAATGCCCTTTCCCATAACCATACATTCAACAACTGGAAAATAAATTTTGCTGAAAACACAAATTCTGGAAATTTTTTCAGAATGCTGTAAATGCAGAAATAAAATAACAGCAGTAACAAACAGTCATTCAACACATCATAACTCAGTATTTTTGGTCAAGGTGACCCTAGAAAAACCCCCTACAACTCTTGGGGAAAACCAGTTCGAAAGCTCCTTCTTATTTCTGGAAAAATGCTTTTTACAGTGAGAGAAATATTCAGCAAAAAATCAGCAAGTAAACTTTTACAACTTATCTCGTTTCCGTGCTTAACCACCGCCTCGGAAAATGTGCAAACAGCAAAATAGGAACAGCAATAAATGTTGTACGGATTTTCTCGTTTTTCGTGCCCAAAAATCTGCAATAAATGCAGCGGTACAGCCACCTCGAAATCTGTGCCAAAACAGCAATAAATGCTGCTGTACGGACCTCGAAATTTGTGCCAAAAGACAGCAGAAACTTGCTGTACGGAATCTGCCTCGATTTCCGTGCAACGGTACAACCACTTGCTGTACGGCCTGCCTCGAAATTCGTGCCAAATAAAACAGCCCCTTTGCTGCCTCGAAATCTGTGCTGAAACTGCTGTACGGCCTCTTGGAAATCGTGCCAAAAGGCTGTTGTACGGCCTTCTAGAAAATCGTGCCAAAATCTGCCTTGGAATGTGTGCCAAACTCTGCTGTACGGACTTGCTGAACTGCTGCCTTGGAATGTGTGCCAAGCTGCTGCCTCCTTCTCCTCACTGCCCAGAAATCTCCCTTGCTCTCTTGCTCTCCTTCTCCCAATCTGCTCATGAAAGAATGAATGACCTTTTCCTCCTTTTCCTCCTTTAACCTAACCCTAAGTGACTTTTTGGGAATCCCTAAATCCAATGGCTGAGATAGATTGAGATCTAGGGCTCAGATTAAATGCTCATTTAAATCTCACTTTTCATTTTTTAATTCACCCCACTTTAATAAAGACCCACTTAGTCTTTTATTTCCAAAGTCACTTTTTCCTTTCTAATTTTATATTGACTTTATTTAAAGTCACTTTAACTTTAGTAACTTTATCTCTTAAAGTCACTTTAAAATTAGATTTGACTTTATAACTTTATAAAGTCACTTTAGTAACTTTATCACTTAAGTCACTTTTAAATTAGATTTAACTTTATAAAAAATTATAAAGTTACTTTAGGAGAAAAATTAAATTCTTTTGGACACTTTTCCCTAGGCCAAAGATCAAAGCCTTAGGGAACCACCTGTCCTCCGGTACCAAATTTCAACAAGCCAACCTTAGATGCCTTTCATCCACTCTCCAGTCAGCGCATTTAAGCATCTGGCTTGATCATCTGATGAAGGTGGCTCATATATTGTGAGGTACATTAACCATTTTTATATTCAAGTGCTTTCATTTAATCTTTAAGGGCATTCTAGTATGGATTACAAGTTGAATTGGATGATAGACTGCTATCACTTGTATACTTGTTTCATTGCTTCACCTTGGTGGTTATCACTTGCCCCTACTCCGATGTGCTCTTCCTTAGGGCCTTTCATTCACTATCTAGGAACGGTGCCAATAGGAGGCTTTAATGATGGTGGTATTCCATGTTACCCATACTTAACACTTGTCATCTAAGTAACCGGATACTCCTAAAATGCCCTCGTATCCCTGAATCCCCGTGTCGGACACCTCTACATATCGGATTCGGCCCCAATTCTAAGGACACGGCGTATCCGTACAAGGTACGGTCGGGATACGGCGTATCCGAAAAGGGACACGCTGTATCCCAACCGTACCCCGTCGGATACGCCCGCGGGTTCAAAAAAGCGTTGTTTTTTTATTATAAAGGGGGGCTTTTGCTCATTGTTTTTCACTAATTGAGGAGGATTTTTCAAGAGAGGGCATCAAGCCTATGGCCCTAGTATTTATATATGATTCATGGTAATGTTAAATTCTTAAAGTAAAAGTGGTTCCGACCTCATTGGATTTCATATGGAGAAAGTAGAATTTTAGATCTCATTCAAAATCCAGCAGACTTATCAGTTTTTCAGGATTTCAGGATTGGGCTATTGCAATGTTTCCATCGAATTTTGTCATGTATTAGGGTATGGAACTCGTATTTAATCAAGAGCACCAATCCATTTGGCAATGTTCTTATGTAACACATTTTGATTCTGATGACTTAATGAAAAAACTACAGTATCTTACTATCTTCAATCTTGTCTTTCTGAGTAAATTTGACGATTGTATCATGTATGGTGTATCAATGTATCATTGTTATTTGTATTATAGTATCAATGATGATGTATGACTCATGAGTATCTAATATCTATGTTTGAATCAATGAATTTTGTATGAATTTGTGCAAAAAATATCTAATTTTTAATATATTAATATATATATTTTTTAAAATATATATATATATAATAAAATAATATATAACGTAACGTATCCCAGAAGTATCCTGTTCCGGGGTCACCTTACCCGTATCCGATACTTCGAATCCCCGTATCCCCGTATCCCCGTATCAGGTGACATAGCTTGTCATCATTCCCCTGCTTCATTGTCGTGTCTTTTGATTGGTTGTCATATGTTGCTTGTGCCAGGTCATTGTTGACCTTGTCCTAAAAGATGAAGGGGTTGTATATACCCAAGGTCGATGCAACTATGAGAAAAGAAAAAGCATGACCCAAATGTTAAAATGCAAAAGAATGGCAAGGGATGTAAAGCAAGAAAAAGCCAAATTATAGCTTGGGCTCTATCCCCTCTTATATAGCCACTCGTCCCCAAGCATCCATGCATATCATGCCTATCAAAGTAAAAGGAACTCTCTATGAACATCCCGGCCCCAATGAAGCAATAAACTGCCCAACACAAAAAGGAATTATTTCATTATTACATGATGATCAATAAAGCTTGTCAAACAAGTTATGTAAAGGAAAGAAAAACACAAATATTGGGGGCTTGGAAAAATAAAGGTGATGAGTGTAACAAGGTAAGCAAAGTGTTCCCTCTACAGGGGCAATTTGTAAAGAAAAGAAAAAGACAAGTATTGGGGACTTGGAAAAATAAAGGTGATGTGTGTAGCTAAGGTAAGCAAAGTGCTCCCTCTACAAAGGCACTCATGTACAATGCTTTGATATAACTTAGCACAAGACTATGACTCCATTCATGAAGTGCAACCCAATCCGTAACACCCATTACTTCTACCTATCTTCTGAAAGGGTTAGCCTAGGAACTATTCCTCCCCTTAGGGTCAGAAGCATCTAATAGCGCCATGTCATAACTCCACCATACTTAAGCATGGTAACTTTTGTACAAATCATAAGCTAGATAACCATTTGAAGAGGATGCTTGTGTAAAGTAATTTGATGCCTTTAACATTGAATATGCCCACTTTGGTACTCTTATGGTTCTTGCACACATGATGACTGATCTCACTTGATTCTTTGAGTATGAGCAGCCAATTGCTTTCATGAGAAAATCCTTGCAGAATTCAGAATTAAAGTACAGCATTATGGAAAAACAAGCTTATGCATTGGTCAAGTCCCTTAAGTATTTTCAGACATATGTGGGCTACTATAAAATTATTGCATTTGTTCTGCACTTAGCTATCAAAGATATATTCATTCAAACTGATTGCTTGGGAACTCGTGCCAGATCGGTAACCAAAATACAAGAATATGATCTTGAAATTAAACCGACCGAGCTTATCAAGACACAGGGATTGGCTCAAATGTTGACAGAAAGTAATGAGAAAGCCTTAGATATGGTTTGCCAAAATGAATTTCTTGAGCCCTCTATCTCCCTCGAGCTTTAGAAACGGGAAAGGATCGAATGGTATAAGGACATTATTTATTATTTGACAAATCTGACTTGTCCTGATCACTTGGTAGCTCATAAAAGGAGAGCTCTCAGATTAAAGGCATCAAAATATTGTATATTAAAAGATGGCCTTGAAGGGAGAAACCCGGATGGGATAATACTCAGATGCATTGATGAGGATGAAGCTAAAAATCTTGTCACCGAGTTCCATGCAGGAATTTTTGGGGCTCATTTTCCATCAAAAACTACGGCCCACAAGATTCTGCATGCAAGATATTATTGCCCCACCATTTTTTCAGATGTGCATATATTTGTCAAAAGTTGTCAAGAGTGTTAGCTTTTAACAAGAAAACAAAAATTGGCATGAAGAAATTTGATAACCAACACCAGTTTTCAGTTTCTCCTTATTTCTCCCATATAGTTAAATGCCCATTCCCATAGCCATACACTCAACAAGCTGGAAAAATAATTTTTTTCTAAAAACACTAATTTTGGAAATTTTACAATGCTGAAATGCAAAAATCAAAAATCAAAAAAATAAATCAGCCACACACAAATTTTTGATAAACTAATTTTTGGTCAATGTGACCCTGGAAAAACCCCCTACAACTCTTGGGGAAAACCAGTTCGAAAGCTTCTTCTTATTTCTGATAAATGCTTTTACAGTGAGAGAGAAATACTCAGAAAAAATTCAGCAAGTAATGAATACAACTTATCTCATTTTCCGTGCTTAACCACCGCCTCGGAAAATGTGCAAACAGCAATAAATGTTGTACGGCCTCCTTGAATTTCGTGCCCAGAAATTACAGCATTAAATGCTGCTGTACGGCCTCCTTGAAAAGCATGCAAACAACAATAAATGTTGTTGTACGGATTCCTCAAAATGCGTGCAAAGAAACAGCAATAAATACTGTATGATTTAATGCCTCGGTTTCTGTGCACAAGGATAGCAACTTACTGTATGGTCTGTCTTGAAAATCATGCCAAAAAAACAGCAAAATGCTCCTCGAAATCTGTGCCAAACTGCTGTACGGCCTCCTTGGAATACGTGCCAAAGCTTCTATATGGTTTGCCTTGAAACTCGTGCCCAAAACTGCCTTGAACTGTGTGCCTCTCCTCGCTGTACGGATTTGCTGAAGTGTTGCCTCGGTATGCGTGCCAAGGTTCTCTTCTCCTTCTCCTCACTAAAAAATCTCTTTTGCTCTCTTGTTCTCCTTCTCTCAATCTGCTCATGAAAGAATGAATGACCTTTTTCCTCCTTTTCTTCCTTTAACCTAACCCTAAGTGACTTTTGGGGAATCCCTAAATCTAATGGCTGAGATAGCTTTAGATCTATGGCTGAGATTAAATGTTCATTTAAATCTCACTTTCTAACTTTTAATTCACCCCACTTCAATAAAGACCCACTTAGTCATTTATTTCCAAAATCACTTTTCCTTTCTAATTTCACATTGACTTTATTGAAGTCACTTTAAAATTAGACTTTAGTAACTTGATCACTTAAAGTCACTTTTAAATTAGATTTGACTTTATAACTTTATAAATTCACTTTAGGAGAAAAAATAAATTCTTTTGGACACTTTTCCCTAAGCCAAAGATCAAAGCCTTAGGGAACCACCTGTCCTCCGGTAACCAAATTTCAACACTCCCTCTTACCGAGGAAGGTGTTCCTCACCACACCCATCTTGTCTCTGAAGTAGACATGCTTGCCCCGTGGTAAGGCTTTGGCAAGAATATCTGCAACCGGCTCATCACTGGAAATATACTCAAGCTTCACAACTCCCTTTTGGAGATAGTCTTTGATGAAGTGATATCTGATGCCGATATGCTTTGACCTGTCATGAAATACTGGATTCTCCGTGAGTTTAATGCAACTTTGATTATCACAGTAAATCACTGAAGGTCTCAACGGCTGACCAAATAAGCCAAACAACATCTTGCGAAGCCAAATGGCCTCACAACTAGCTAGACTGGCTGCCATATACTCTGCTTCCACTGAACTCAATGCTACTGACTGCTGCTTCCAGCTGAACCATGACACAACTGCCGAACCCAACCCAAAACAGCACCCTGAAGTGCTCTTCCTATCAGAAGCACAACCTGCCCAATCAGAATCAGTGTAACCTTCCAATCTCACTCCATCCCCCTGCCTGTAGTCCAGACCATAATCCACTATCCCCTGCAAGTACCGCAAAATGTGTTTTGCAGCCACCCAGTGAACCTTCCTAGGCTCACACATAAACTGACTCATCGTGTTGACTGCAAAACAAATATCTGGTCTAGTGTTGACCAAATACATCAAGGAACCAATCAGCTGTCTGTACAATGTGGGGTCCACCAACTCGGAATCCGAAGCATGAAGCTTCTTCCAGTTGGTGATCATCGGTGTCGACATGGGTCTACAATCCTCCATGTGGAATCTGCCAAGGATGTCCACAATATACTTCCCATGTCCCAGGAAGAAATGCCCCTCCTCCTGCCACACCTCCAAACCCAAAAAGTAATGCATCAAGCCGATGTCCTTCATCTCAAACTCCGCCGCAAGATCTCTCTTGCAGTGCTCTATGAGTCTCTCTGCACCCGTAATGACCAAGTCATCCACATACAGCACCAGAATGAAAGGCTCCTCACCTATCACAATAAAGTAAAGGTTCGGATCTGCATCACTCTTTGTGAAACCCATCTCCTGCAAGTATGTATCTATCCTGGAGTACCAAGCTCTGGGAGCTTGCTTCAGGCCATAAAGGGCCTTCTTAACTCTGCACACATGGGACTCCTTCCCATGCACCTCAAAGCCCTGTGGTTGCTCAATGTACACCTCCTCCTGTATGAAGCCATTGAGAAATGCAGTCTTCACATTCATCTGGTGGATCTTCCAATCCATCTCTACTACTATCGATATGATGGAGCGAATCGAAGAATATCGAGCCACGGGAGCGAAGGTCTCCTCATAATCAACTCTCTCTACCTGGGAGAACCCTCTAGCCACAAACCTTGCCTTGAATTTCTCAATGCTGACATCTGTAGCATGCTTTACCTTGTAAAGCCATCTGGAAGTAACCACAGATTAGCCCTCAAGCCTCGGCACCACCTCCCAAACATCATTCTTCCTGATAGAAGAATACTCCTTCTGCATGGCCTCTCCCCAGACCTGTTGGCTAGCTACCTCCTCATAGCTAGAAGGCTCAGAGTCAAGGATGTTGGCAACCATTGCCATATAGCTACAGAACCTATCAGGTGGTCTGCGCTCTCTAACTGGCCTCTTAGGCCCAGCAACAGATGTGGCCTCTCTCAAGGTATCATGAAGCCACTTCGGCTTCCTCTTCCCTGAACACTCTTTTCCCACTGGAGAATGAAACTCTTCCTCATCATCGGGAGCCTGAACTCCTGACTGTCTGTCTGCTGTCCTCCTGCCTGAACCTGTAGACGCTGAAGTACCGTGTGAACTATCCATCAGTGGACTCCCTAGTGAACTGCTCTGCGGACTGCTCTGCATGCTGCCCGAAGCACCACCCCTCTGACTCTATGAGCCACTGCTCACTGATGGACCTGACACCGTAATCGATGTACCTCTGAATCCTCCTGATCCCTGCCCACTAGATCCCTGTGCTTGACTCAGCTGCTCCTGAGGGTCTGGCTGATCCAGATACTCTAACTTCTGTGACCTCCTAAAAGCCTTGTCCTCCTCGAATTTCACATCCCGTCTGACAACAACTCTCCTCTGTGTGGGAATATAAATCCGAAAGGCTTTCGAGGTCTCACTGTAGCCCACAAAGACACCCTTCTCTGCGGTGTGCTCTAGCTTGGCCCTCTTCTCCTTGGGTACGTAGGTGTATGCAATACACCCAAAGATACGAAGATGACCAACATCAAGCTTCTTCCCAAAAAAAGCCTCCTTCGGAGTCACATGCCCCAAGGCACGATGCGGACTCCTGTTCTGCAAATATACAGCAGTGTTGCAGGCCTCTGCCCACAAAAACAATGGTAACCCCTGATGATGTAGCATGGCTTTGGCAGCGCCTCCGATGGTTATGTTATTCCTCTCCGCAACTCCGTTCTGCTGGGGGTTGTAAGGAATAGTGAACTCCCTCCTAATGCCTGCCTCCGCACAACAATCAACAAACTCACCAAGGGTGTACTCTCCTCCATTGTACGACCTCAGGGACTTGATCTTCCGACCTGTCTGAGTCTCCACAAGAGCTCTAAACTCCTGAAACCGCTTGAAGACCTCACTCTTGGTCTTCAAGAAATAAATCCAAGTCCTCCTGGAGTGATCATCAATGAATAAAACATAATACTCATATCCACTCAAGGAAACATGAGACATCCGACTGCTCACATCGGAATGAATCAAATCAAGTATCCCAGTCTATCTGCTGTCACTGCTGGGAAAAGGGGATTTGGCAAACTTGCCCATTGCACATCCTCTGCATGTATCAAATTGATTAGTATTGAAATTTGGCACACCTGTAGTGATCTCCCGCAATGTCCTCAAGGGTCCATGATACATGTGCCCCATCCTGCGGTGCCAAATCTCACACAGCTCTGAACTGCTAGCTCTGCTGCCGGTACTAATACTCAATGCCAAAACGGGCTGAAATGCAAACTTGTACACCTTTGCATGGCGTACACCAATCACTCTAGCTGAATCAGCTAGAGCGCCCCTGGGATATATCAGCACCTGTCCTCTCCATGAACAATATCTCATACCCTCTGTCCTCCAATGCTGAGACGGATATGAGGTTCTTCCTCATCCCTAGCACATATAGAACATCTGACACCTTCAAGGGAGGTTTGGGTTCCCTGTTAAATGTCAATGTCCCCACATCGACTGCTCTAACAACGTTGTTATCTCCGAGTACTACCTCTATATCAGTGCCACTCTCTGAAAGCTCTGTGAAGTACTCACGAACTCCTGTCATATGACGTGAAGCCCCACTGTCAACATACCAGATACCTGAAGATGCTCCACTAGTGGAGAGAAATGCGCACTCCCTTTCAACCTTCGTGGCAGGTGATCCTGCACTAGTGAACTCACAAGCAATGAACCCTAACTCCCGGTCAAATCTATCCGTAAAGTCTTCTATCTCCGCTGATGCTGCCATGCTCTGGTTCTTCCCCTTCTTCTTCTCCAGACACACAACTGCATAGTGTCCCATCCTCTGACAATTCCAACACTTCACCTTGGAATAGTCCTTCTGTGTGTTCCCCTGTTTACCTTTACCTTTGCCTTTGCCCCTACCACTGCTTGTGGAAGCTTGCTTCTTTCCCTTGCCTTTCTTGCCTCCTGCCAACAGTGCTAAATCCTCATCCTGCTCAACTGGTTTGGCTGCCCCAAGCTGGCTCTTTCTGATTTTTGTCTGTATGCAATCATCCCAGAACCTCTCCCAAGTGGGAAGGGTCTCACATGCACAAAATCCATCAACAAAGTTCAGCCATGAACTGGGAAGGCCATTCACTGCAATCCGCACCAACTCAGTGGGTGGAATGACCTCTCCAACTGCTGCCAATGCATCTCTCACATTAGTAATCTTTGTGAGATATCCAGCTGCACTATCAGTCTTAACCATTTTAATGGTCTTCAACTTCTCCCTTAGGACCATTTTCCTGTTCTCATTGGTACTCTGGTAGAGATTGGTCAATGCTGTCCACATATCATGAGCGT
The DNA here is from genome assembly GCA_034641835.2 of Pinus albicaulis. NCBI lineage: Eukaryota > Viridiplantae > Streptophyta > Pinopsida > Pinales > Pinaceae > Pinus > Pinus albicaulis. The sequence goes on from CM076578.1 coordinate 1,843,920,519, forward strand.
ATCTCTTTGCTCTCACATGAAGAATGCAATGGTCTTTGATTCCATCTAGAATCAATCTCTTACCCTTGTTATTATTTTTATTAAAGGTTGCCAACTGAACAGCATCAGAAGGCACATTAACAGGGTTTTTTGCGGTATACACCATGATATCCCAGACTTCTACCTCCTCAAAGATGCTTTGCATTCTCTCCTTCCATACATTGTAGTTACTATGCCCATCCAACATATCCTCCACCCTCAAGCCCAAAGACATGCTTGTTGTCCTAATAAACTGAAAATAACACTGATGTAGTAAAGGTAATGTTTTCTGTGTGAAATCCACTTGCTGTAATTTCTGAGTGAAAAATCAGCTTGCTGTAATTTTTTCTTCTTGTTGTCCCAAACTACACTTTCAGCAAAATAGCTCTGATACCATGAAGAAATTTGATAACCAACCCCAATTTTCAGTTTGTCCTTATTTCTCCCATATAGTTAAATGCCCATTCCCATAGCCATACATTCAACAAGCTGGAAAAATAATTTTTTTCTGAAAACACTAATTCTGGAAATTTCACAATCCTGAAATGCAGAAATAAAAGCTCAGAAAAATAAATCAGCGACACACAGATTTTTGACACGTTGATTTTTGGTCAATGTGACCCTGGAAAAACCCCCTACAACTCTTGGGGAAAACCAGTTCGAAAGCTTCTTCTTATTTCTGATAAATGCTTTTACAGTGAGAGAGAAATACTCAGAAAAATTTCAGCAAGTAATAAATACAACTTATCTCGTTTTTCGTGCCTGCCTCAGAAAATGTGCAAACAGCAAAACAGAAATAGTAATAAATGTTGTACGGCCTCCTTGAATTTCGTGCCCAGAAATTACAGCATTAAATGCTGCTATACGGCCTCCTTGAAAAGCGTGCAAACAGCAATAAATGTTGTACAGATTCCTCAAAATGTGTGCAGAGAAACAACAACAAATGTTGTACAATTTACTACCTCGGTTTTTGTGCACAGGGACAGCAACTTACTGTACGGACTGTCTTGAAAACCGTGCCAAAAAAAACAGCAAACCGCTCCTCGAAATCTGTGCCAAACTATTGTACGGCCTCCTTGAAATACGTGCCCAAGTTGTTGTACGATTTGCCTTGAAACTCGTGCCCAAAACTACCTTGAACTGTGTGCCTCTCCTTACTATACGGATTTGCTAAAGTGTTGCCTCGGTATGCGTGCCAAGGTTCTCTTCTCCTTCTCCTCACTGCTCAGAAATCTCCTTTGTTCTCTTCTTCTCCTTCTCTCAATCTGCTCATGAAAAAATGAATGACCTTTTCCCTCCTTTTCCTCCTTTAACCTAACCCTAAGTGACTTTTGGGGAATCCCTAAATCTAATGGCTGAGATAGCTTTAGATCTAGGGCTGAGATTAAATGCTCATTTAAATTTCACTTACTATTTTTTAATTCACCCCACTTTAATAAAGACCCACTTAGTCATTTATTTTCAGTCACTTTTCCTTTCTAATTTCACATTGACTTTATTAAAGTCACTTTAAAATTAGACTTTAGTAACTTTATCACTTAAAGTCACTTTTAAATTAGGTTTCACTTTATAACTTTATAAAGTCACTTTAGGAGAAAAATAAAATTCTTTTGGACACTTTTCCCTAGGCCAAAGATCAAAGTCTTATGGAACCACCTGTCCTCTGGTAACCAAATTTCAACATGGCAGCCTTGCCTCTCCAGCCGGTTGTAGCAGAGACCCCTTTTCAGCAATGGGGTTTGGATTTCAGTGGTAAATTTAACCAAAATTCTAGTAATGGTTATTTATGGATTCTGACTGCAACAGATTACTTCACGAAGTGGGTTGAGGCCATTTCGACAAAGCATGCTACTGAGAAGGTTGTCATGGACTTTATTGAGAATCACATCATTACTCGATTTGGTGTTCCAGCCAAGATCACGACTAACAACGCCAAAGCTTTCAGCTCTTCCGAGTTTTCTTCTTTGTGCTTCAAGTATGGCATTATTTTATCTCACTCTTCAAATTATTATCCCCAAGGAAATGGACTAGCTGAATCAAGCAATAAAAATTTAATCACCATCATTAAGAAAATTGTGGGGGATAATAAATGTTAATTTTGGGCAACTAGGTCCAAGCTCCAGATTGCACTGCTCATATGATGATGATTGTATTTTTGTTGGATTCCTCTTTCGGAGAGGTGCAAGATTGATCTAAAGATCATCTTGTTTGGATGAGCAGAACATATATTTTGATTTTCTTTTTACACATTCTCTCTTCTGATTTGATTGGTTCGATTAGCCTTTGGAGGCCTCTCTCTCTCACACGTGCGGAGCTACAGCTAGGAAAATTTGTGGACTATTTTAGGGTTGATTGTTGGTGCGTTGACCAGTGTTGATCATGGTCAACCCTTGGTGTTTTCACCTCCAAACTTTGCAGAAATTTTGATTTTGTGAGGCCGCATTTGAGGGCACAAAAATTGAGGAAAAAGAAGCCTGTTGACCGAAGCCCTAAACTGCAGCATTGACTTTTCTGTGTTGACTTCTTGTTGACCGGCGTTGACTTTTGAGGAGCTATCTTTGAGAGGTGTGTGTCACACTTGGAGGGTTGGTTGATCTGATGTTGAGAAATACTTTGCTGGCTGGTGCATCCTGTTGACTGTCGTACAACACATCACTCTCTATCTTTGTTAGACAAGAAGAATTGTAAATTGTGATCTATATTATTGGCTTGTCTTTTGTTGATATATTATTGAGTTCTATCAGCATTTTACTTTCATGTTTATGTGATTGTTCCCTGCCTTTCTTGAGATTCTTCAATTGGTTCTTAAAGAAAAGAACTTGATTTGCATTGTTGGCCCCGGGGCTTGGTACGAAAGGATTGATAGTTACTTGATGAAGTTGGGCTTCACTCGAAGTAATGTTGATCCGAACCTTTACTTCAAGGTTGATAGAGAAAAGCCTCTCATTCTGGTTCTCTATGTGGACGATCTCTTCCTGACAGGTGTTGACCCTCTCATTCATCAGTGTAAGAGGGAGCTCACTTCTGAGTTCGAGATGAAAGACCTAGGGTTGATGCATTACTTCCTAGGCTTGGAGGTCTAGCAGAGACCTGATGAGATTTTCCTCTCTCAAGGAAAATATATTATGAAGCTGCTGGAGAGATTTGGTATGGTGGACTATAAGTCTGTGTCGACACCGATGGAACTCAACTTCAAGAAGTTGTGTGGAAATGTTGTTGGGCCCGCATTGGGAAATCCTACCGAGTATCGTCAACTCATAGGGGCATTGATGTTCTTAGTGAACTCCCGTCCGAACATATGTTTTGCAGTGAACACTTTGAGTCAACACATGGTTGATCCTCATCACATTCACTGGGTTGGTGCCAAGAATCTCTTGAGATATCTTCGGGGCACGATAAACCATGGACTAAGATACACTACCGGGAGTTTGAGACTCCATGGATATACTGATGCCAATTGGGCTGGCAGTGTGGTGGATCGCAAGAGCACATCTGGATGCTGCTTCACACTTGGTTCTGCTTCGATATCTTGGATGAGCAGGAAGCAGAAGTCGGTGGCTATGAGCACTGCTGCGGCTGAATACATTGCAGCGAGTATGGCTTATTGTGAAGCTATATGGTTGTGAAAGCTCTTTAGTGATCTGTTCGGGCATGTGCTAGATACCACCGTTATCCTTTTTGATAACCAGAGTGGGATTCGTTTGTCAAAGAATCCCATGTTCCACGATCGATCCAAGCATATTGATATTAGGTACCACTTTATCCGGGATATGGTACAGCGAGGCACCGTAAGGCTCGATCATATAGGCACTGATGAGCAGGTTGCGGATATTCTCACAAAGCCCTTGGGGAAGGTCAAGTTCCTAACTTTCCGTGAGAATCTTGGAATCATGGAACGACCCTATTCTGAGGGTCCTATTAAACGATGAGCTCTGGGAGCTCCAGGGGGGCCAGAGCTCCAGGGGGCTTTGGGGATAGCTTCTTGGAGCTTTAAGCAACCACAGGGCTAGGCTTGCCGAACCTTGTTGTTGTGCTTTCACCCCACCATGATGATATTGAGTTGGTTTACCTCTCTTTGATCTGTGCCCCGTATGCATCCTACCCATGGAGTACCGAACTCATGGGAAGTACCTCTCATCTTGGCCAATGAGGTGGGAAATGTGGATAGAGGTCAATAGCAAGACTGATGGATGCATCGAAGATTGTCGTACTCTCTATGTCAAGGACGACACGTGTCCAACCACTTGATCTGGGATCAAGTCTAGTGAGCTTTCGAACCTCCAACTGACTTCAGGTCAGTTGAACTAACTTCGGGTTAGTATGAGATTCCTTTGAGTCCTATAGAGGTTTTAGACCTCTCAGCTGATTTTGTCAGCCGAGAGTGATGTCTTTGTGACTCACCTTTTGTTCTGAAATAAAGAAGCCAGAAAGCAAGTTACGACAGGATGACACACGATGTTTGGATGGCACAACTGGATGGAGTTCTCCCTAGTTGAGAGGGAGTGTTAAGTTTGGGCAACTAGGTCCAAACTCCATGTTGTGATGCTCAGATGACGATGCCAATATTCTTATTGGATTCCTCTTTCGAAGAGGTGCAAGATTGATCTAAAGATCATCTTGATCGGATGAGCAGAACATTTATTTTGAATTAATTCCACTTATGTGCAAGGTCGGCCAGAATTGTAACGTAGGCTTAGAGCCCCAACAAATGTGTCACACACCCTCACAGATAGATATATATTGGTCAAACTTGGAGATCATTTTCACCATCACTCATCACACACTTATCTCGTGTGTTTGATTGGTTCGATCATCATTTTGGAGGCTTCTCTTCTTTCACACATGGGAAGACAACAGTTAGGGTTTCGGATTTGATCTAGGGTTTTCAGCGCAGCTTTGACCAACGTTGATTTTGGTCAACGCTTGGTCCATTTGACCTTAAACTAACTTTGGTCAACACTTGGTCCATTTGACCTCAAACTTTCCGAGAATTCCGATTTCTACAGTCCGCATTTTTTGGCACAAAAATCGAGGCTGGACGTTGACCTTTGACCTTGCTGTGTTAACTTCCTGTTGCTACTGTTCTGCATTGACCGTTGACTGGACAGCGTTGACTTTGTTGAGAATTAGTAGGGCTTGTGATTAATACAAAAATTCTCTTCCTGATAATTACTTGTGAACTTTCTTATGTCTTCTTAGTTAATCCTTCATCAAGTCAATTATCAAAGTACTTATACAAATGTAGAGATAGAATTGATTTTACTTGTAACTGAATATCTTGCAATGTAATTAGGAAGGTAAATCTCTGATTTATCTTCCTTACCTTCTATATCCTTTATATCACTGACTTGACTATGACAAATTCTTACAATAGATACTGTGTAGCTCAAAGATATCTGCACGTATACCCTCCTGTACCTATCCGCAAATATGTTCTCTTGGTGCACCCAACCGCAGTCTGTTCTTCCTGTTATTTCCGCAATATACTCCCTTCGATCTGCACTAAACCCTGTGCTTGGATACACAATTTTAGATGTCACAAAAACTTCAGTAAGATCTGCAATTTCTATTCCTTCTCCAACGTTGTCTGTCTTTTACTTATCTGCAATTTTTTGTTGTATAACCTTATACTTGACCGCAGTTCTTGCTCCATGTTCCACGTTGTATAATCTCAACCTTGACCACAATTCTTACTCCTTTTCCACGTTGTATAACCTTAGTCTTGACCGTAATTGTTCCTTTAAGTATCCGCACTTCCTTGGAGATTTAATTCACGAATATATGTCACATAACTAAACTGCAGTAGTGGACTTATATATATAGGACTTGGACAGCATATAGGCCGACTTCATAACCTTAACTTAGGCCGACATGTAGATGGTTTCTTTGGCATATTAATTCACATATATTTCAAGATAGTTGAAGGATGTTTCCGCCATTTATGAGCTTGTCTTCCAACACCTTTTGAAGGGCTGTTCCATCTGATTTGGATCCTTCATGACTTTGACACTTAGTCCTTTTTACACTTAGAAGACAAGATCCTAATAGACATCAAGAAGAAGTCTATCTTCATAGAATATTTGCTCATAAAACCCATGAGACAAAAATACATTTTTATTACCATTTTCTTCTTCTTTCATAGTTACATAGTTAGCATGAAGACCGACCTAGTTACATTTCACAACACTCCCTCTTAACTAGGGAGGTATTCATATAGTTACATGATCATTTCCAAACTAAACAATTTCATAATTAAAATCGGATTGGTAATCACATCTATATAGCATCATATCAACCAACATTGTACTACTGCAAGGCCTTGACTAACAGCCCCATCTCTTCAACGAGACAATGGGCTTCAATGCTGGAGAGACACATGACTTATAGACACCTTCGTCATTGTCTCTCCAAGCTACATACTCCACCCGGGTGTTCCCAAAGTATGACCTTCCTGGACTATTCTTCTCTTGGGTGTCTAGCCCTCAAAGAATATCAGTCCCCAACTACTCTTATCTTGAATTCCCGATCACATTCTCAAAGAGTATCGAATGCCAGATGATTAACCAATCCTCCGTTCTGTCTTCCCAAGACCAGAATGATGTGTCTATCTCTCCCTCCTAGGGAGGACCTATTCCACAAGGGAATGTACTCATTCTTATACAAAGAATGTACCTAAGCTCATCCTTAGGAATTACCAAGTTTCTTCCAAGTAAGAAACTTACCATCAGGCTCCCTCTTAACCAGGGACCTCCAGCAGCAATGGTGAGACACCTAGCTGCTCATGAAGAATTACTGTGCTTGATGTCATGGATTTCGATATTGAGGAATCTCCATCTTTTAGCTTCATAGGGCACAGATCATCCATCACTTCCATCCTGAGTCTTGTCAGCTATCAAAGTGATTCATCAGACTTCCTTATCTGGTCCATTATTGTGCCATGCTGCTTTCCTTCGAATCATCTCTCAGGATCATACATCCTTTCTCATGATTAGCAGCCCTGCACAAATTCATCCAGATAAACATTTACATATGAACCCTTTTAAAACAAAAGTTACCTCAGTGATGATCTTTCACCATAACATCTTCCTGTAAGCATCGGCTTCCTTTATATAGATTGACACATCTCCTAATGACATGTTTTTCCAAGGGTCTTCTTCTCTACCAGACTTTCGTCAGAGTCTACATATCTCTCCAAGAGATCTCCTAGTCACATCTTCTTGGCCTCTGGATGATAATTGCCTCTTGACATGGTTGCATTTCATGATCTCTTCCTTTCTGCACATTCTTGATTCCCAGGAACGTACAACTTTCCTAGTTTCTCGTTCATATACAACCACCTCATATTCCATGAGGACATATTATGTTGATTTCATATGTCCGTGCATTGAGAGATACTCCTCCATAGATCATACTTCTAGGTCTAGAAGTCCATTACCTGCAACCACATGACATGACTTCAAAACATCCAATGTCAGGATATAAATATATACATACCTCATACCTTTTTCCCTTGATTCATCCTGTAGCAATTTCTCAATAATGAAGAGCTTCATTCCCTTGGCTTGCTTCATCAATACATCACATCCCAGAAATATGTTTCCATGATGACCTTTGCTCTTGATGACTGTTTTACATTAGTAATGTTTGTCAAAGAGGTTTTCCCCGGAGCTGATTCACCAGGAGCTCCTGCAATGCCTAGATCAAGATGCTACATTGCTTCCTATTTTCTTGTAATGTCCATAAGTCTCTCACTTAAACTATCCTTTTTCTTCTGTGAATGTTTGAGTCTTTTATCCTCCAACATTTTTGTCGTTGATTGTCTTTTTCCATCTTGCATGGAAACCACAAGTCGAGTGAGGTAATTTTCTTGTCTATTTGTTATGTTCATCTTATCATCTTTTCCAGATCTCACAGTTGAGATCTTATGAGGATGTTGAGATCTTATGAGGATATCTCTTCATTCTTTTGATAATTCGATTTAGTGTAAATCTGGTCTAAGTGACATAACATTTCTTTCTTCAAGGACTATTATTATTCTTCTCATGCAAGGAATCTTGGTAACCCAACCAGCATATAGGTCTCCCTACAAAACCAAGTCATTTAACCACATTTGATTATAGAATGAAAGATACTTACTTGATAAGTGAAGATAAAGTCTTCTTTTCTGCACTCTACTACACTAGTCCTAGGAAAGATCGGTTCCTAGTTTTTAGGCAATATGCTTCCTTGACTAAGTCTGAGATTTTTTATAGTGATGCCTATTTTCGCACTTCTGCTTCAGATTTGATTTCTTCTCTTCAACACCGATTTGCACCAACTTGCACCATAACAAGAGAACTTGGTCTCTATTCGTATTCTTCCTTCTTTGACCTTGTCCACTTTTTATCATATCATAATGATACCTTTATATATGGTTTTGTTCTCATACTATAACATAGTTCCCTTTTAACCAGACTTCCTACACATCACATTGCAATCATGAGCTTGCATTGTAAGTTAGCATATACCACAGAATCATATGCCCAAACCTTAGCTTATGCGCTATATACATAACATCTTTCTAACATCTTCAATGCGCAGCTCTGTCTCTTCTTAATTGCACTTGTATTACAGTCCTTAAGTTTACACCTGAGATCCATATTAAACAACAAAGTTGGTTTCTTTCTTCGCATATAATTACTTCCTCGCTTCCCTGTCCTTTAAACGCAACCTTAACTAGTACTTCAACGCAATCATATCTGTCTACATCTTATCCGCAAATTTCAGACTTAACCAATGTTGATAATTTGTATCACTGAAAATTGCATCGAACTTATTTCAATGTCTGCATTGTCTTACTGTCAATTCACCCGAAGTTTCCAAGGATGTTTGAGCTCTGTGGATTTGTACCTTCAAATGCCCTTTCTTTGTTTTTCGCACCATAACTCTGAAGCCATGTTGAGAATTGGTAGGGCTTGTGATTAATACAAAAATTCTCTTCCTGATAATTACTTGTGAACTTGCTTATGACTTCTTAGTTAATCCTTCATCAAGTCAATTATCAAAGTACTTATACAAATGTAGAGATAAGGCGCTGGTCGAGAGCTGTAAAGGCGAAGGACTGCCGTATTTGCATTCCGGTGCACAAAGACTTTGTTTCTCCTCTGTTCAGGTGCTTACTTGTACTTAATTCCAATCGCTGGATCTATGAATGAATTTGTTCTTCAGAAACCCGATGACAGAAAGATAGCTCATAAGAATAGATGGTCCTTTTTGAATAAGTTCTTGAATAAATCTCATGATGATAAATTATATGATGAAAAAATCTTAATTCAAGAATTTGAGCCACAGCCTAATTGGACATTGTCAGAGATAGATGTCAATAAATTATATAAGATTCCTGCTTTCCAGTTTCGAGTTGCCCAGTTGTTTAGATTCACTTCAGTAAATATTCCGATATCTTCTGGTCAATCTGTTTATCAAGTTCCTCTGATAAAGAAAGAAGATATTGAGTGGGGTTTAGAGCATGGTTATCAGTATGTTCATATTGGGATGATCCAGTTTGGTATAAATCCTCTAGTAAGACCTGGTTTAAATACATCTTGCTTAACCTGTGTCTTGGATACTCGAATGAACAATTTCAATGATGCTTTATTAGGAGGATTTCAGAGTCCATTAAATAATGGTCCTGTTTGGTCTTCTGTCATACCAAGATACTAAGTTGCTTTGACAGATCCATACATCAATGAATTCTTGAATGCTTACATACAGTTTAATGGATTTGATATTGCTCCTCAAGCTTTAATAGCACAGCTCCATTCTTCCATTTGTCTCCGATTTGTTTCCACTTCTATGCCGCCATTAAATCCCAAGTTGTGTGACCGAGCTCTAAAAGAAGGGGTGATTGTTGGCCCTGGTAACACTGCTCCTTTACAAATAGGATTTGCAGAATGTACTCTTCCTGAGGAATGGAATAGTACCTATACTCCTCTCTCTCAAAAATATCCTCAACTGCAAACATCCAAAGAACCAAAGCAGCTGTCATTAATCCAACATCCTGATGGATCCTCTGGTCTAAAATTCACCACTCCTTCTCTTACTAGATCTATCTCCTCACTGACTAGATCTCCATTTTTGGGTGGTAGAGTTAATACCTCAAGCCCTTTTGTTTCATCTGTTCCCAGAAATCTCAGTATGCAACCCTCTGTTCCAAAGCAAGCACATAGAAAATCCACATCTCACAGACCTGATGATTGCCAGTTCTGCATTCCTTCCACTTCCTCTAGCTTTCAGACTGAGAAACCAAAATCTCCTATACAGGAATCTGAATCCTTTATTCCTGATATCAAAAGTTTCTCACTTCCTAGAGCCCAGCAAGAAGTATCTGCAAAGATCAATGAAAGACATCTAGAACCTGGAAATTCTAGAAGAACATTCAGGAATGGAACAATGGAAGTTGATCTGCAATGGATACAAATGAAAAATCTGTCAGATCCTGAACAGATTGATAATGAAAAGATGCTTAATTATACAAACTATCAGATTGTTTGTATGTTGCAGAATATAGATGATATAGCCAGAGATGTTTTAGAGATTAAAGAACATATCAAAAAGATGCACACTGGTTATAATGAAGTATTGGGAACACAGAATGAACATACACAGCAATTAAATGATATCCAATCAAATATGGGCATCATCTCCAGATCTCTTGAGCATCTTCGTGATGCTTTACCCACTCAAGCCTCTCCTCCACATTATAGAGAAGTTGATTTGGCAAGATCCAAATTAAGGTTATCTTCTAATTCTTCCAAATCAGAGGAAACAAAAAGTATTCTCTTTAAAGGAGTTGAGAATATTGATAAAGTTAAATTTGAAAAGATACAGAAAGGAATAAATTTAGCCAAAGAAAAAACTGAGTTAATGAGGCAAAGGCTAAATAGTTTTCCTTCTCTAGAAAGTTTAAGACTACCAAGAAATTATGTAAGTCTTAAAAGTTTGATTGAAAATGGCCAACCATCTACTCCTAAAGAAATTTTGGCAATGTCTGGGGTCACGGGATCTCATAGAACCCCTGGTTCACCTACTCATGGTGAAACAAGTTCTAAACGAGATAGAAATGAACCTTTTTCCTTTTCTCATAAAGGGAAAAAAGACCAAGAAGGTACTACGGCCCATGAAGCATCAGCCTCTAGCCCATTTGGTAGATATTCAGAAAACCTTCAGAATATGTCAGTCAAAATAGAAAATCCTTTTTCCAAAGGATATGGAAATACACTGCTAGTTAATATTGACTGTCTAAATCATGATGAAGTTGTCAACGTATTACACAATGTGCATGCTTGGGCTCTCCAAAGAAAGGCTGAAACAAAAGGAAGTTGGTCTGATATTGTTACACAAATTGTCTGGTCATTTACTGGCATATTGAAATTATGGTGGGATAAACTGTCAGATAGAGAAGCAAATGAGATTGTTGAAAATGCACAAGATCCCTTAAAGGCTTTATTTGATGCTTTAAAGCATGAGTTTGTAGGGACAGTTCCTGAGGAGTCTCCCCATCATTCTCAATTGTTTCTATCCCAAAGGTTGTGCAATATTGATTACCTGCCAAAATATTATTGCACAATGCAAAAATTGCTTTACCAAGCAAATGATCCTCACAATATTGCATATTTGAGGTATTACATTGCTTCTATGCCTGGTAAAATACTAGATCTAATAAACCAATACATGGATGCTGATAAGATCAGAATTGAGAATCTATCATTTGCAGTTGTCCAACAGATGATTGTAAAAATATTACAGAAAGAATGTGCTGCTGAAAAAGCTAAGAAGAATTTTAAGAAACAAATGCATTTCAGCACTAAGCTTTGTAATAATTTTCCTAAGACATATGATTTTGGATGCCATTCAAAATCGAAGAACAAGATTTTCAAGAAATCTAAGTCTTCTTGTTCATGCAAAGCAGAAAAATATTTTCCAAAGAAAACGAAATATTATCCTTCAAAGAAAACATTTAAAGGGAGAAGGGTAGTATTTAGAAAAAGAGCAAAACCTTCAAAGAAAATTGTGTGTTTCATTTGTGGAAAAGAAGGACATTATGCTAATGCTTGCAGGGAGAAGAAAGATAAAAAACAAATGAAGATAATGGATATATTCTCCTCAGTACATGACCCAAAAGAATGGGATCTCATATCTCATTCAGATGGTGAATATTTTGAAGTTTCCAGTTCTTCATCTTGTTATGAATCTGAAGATGAGATACCTGATATCAAAAGAATTGATTTAAATGATAACTCTTCTGATTCTGACGAAACATTCATTGCAGATATGAAAATGTTTCATTTTAATTCTTCAGATGATTTACAGATAAAGATAGCAGAAGTCAAAGCTGAATTGACACAGCTAAGCCCGGTTCAGTTTACAGCAAGGAGAAGGTTGCAAGAAAAGCTTGAAGGATTAGAAAAACAACTGCCTTCAAAGGATAAAGCAAGATTCATGGATGGTGATTTTATAGAGAAAGAGTTTGATTCACTTTTCAAACCATTACAGATTACAGAAAGTTCATCAGATCCAGGTTTGGATAAAATCACTACTCTTAAGAAAAAGATTAATGATTTAGAATCCTCAATTCATCATATTAGATCAGAGATGGTACAGTTATCATCTAAGCTTCAATTACTTATTTCTGATTATGATGATTGTAATTCTAAATTAGTCAGCTTATTAATGAAGGATGTTCCAGAAGAATCTCCCATAAAATCTAAAAATGTTGAATTAATCAATATTATGGGAATTGGAGACAGAGTAGTAATTCCAGTTAAGATCAAGTTGCCCAATATCAAGGAATATACTCTAGATGCACAAATTGATTCTAGAGCTATGAGTAGCTGCTGCAAATATGGTGCCATTCCAAGCTATTATTGGCAGCCTACTAAGTTGCAATTCAGGGCTATTACTAAAGATTTGATGGAAATTAATCATATAGCCCCTTATTTTCCAATTTTCTTGAATAATGTAAAGGTCTCAGTTACACTGTATAGTTTTCATACAGCGTCTGATTTTCTGTTGGGTCAAGATTTTCTGAACAAGTTCCTTCCTGTTACATTTGGGAAAGGAACAGTTACTTTTACCACTCTAGAAGGTCCTGTCATGGTGCCAGCCACTAATGACTACAGAGTGAGCATTCAGCCAGCTGAAGAAGATTAGATTCAATGCAGCCTGCAAGATCTGACTAAGATTCATAAAATTGTTAAAAATGCAGAGTTGCATGGGCCAAAAACATTGCAAAATATTTCTGACAAACTCAAAAAAGAATGTACAGCTAGCAGACCAGATGCTTTTTGGACAAGAGAAAAGTATTTTGTAGCACTACCTTACAAAGAAGGGTATATCCCTAAACCAAAAAAAGCTAGTGCCAACCATATGAGTCCAAAAGAACAAGAACTGTGCAGGGAAGAAATTCGTCAGCTTCTACAGCAAAAGCTTATTGAGCCATGCAAAAGTCCTTGGGCTTGCCCTGCTTTTTATGTCAATAAGCATAGTGAGCAGAAAAGAGGTAAGAAAAGGCTTGTCATCAATTATAAAGCCTTGAATGATGCATTGTTACCTATCAGGTACCCTCTTCGCAACAAAGAGCTTTTGCTTGCTAAGATTGCTAATGCCAATGTTTTTAGCAAATTTGATCTCAAAAGTGGTTTCTGGCAGATTGGCATTATTTCTGATGATAGATATAAACAGCATTTACAGTTCCACATGGACAGTATCAATGGACTGTCATGCCTTTTGGTTTGAAGAATGCTCCCTCAGAATTCCAAAAGCGAATGGAAGACATTTTTGGAGGGATAGAGTATATGATAGTGTATATAGATGATCTACTTGTTTTCAGTAAGGATGTGAATAGCCACAAATTGCATTTAGAAAAATTTTATGAGTTGGTTTTTAGACATGGACTTGTACTATCAGATTCAGATGAAAAGTTCCAAGTTGGAAAAGTCAGAATAGATTATCTGGGTTTGCATATAGAACAAGGTCATGTTGAGCTTCAACCACATGTTTTGACTCATTTGCAAAAGTTTCCTGATGTTATTCCAGATATAAAGACTTTGCAGAGATTCCTTGGTTGCTTAAATTATATAAGACAGTTTTATGAAAAGCAATCAGATGATACAAAAATCCTGCAGAAAAGATTGAAGAAGCAAGCAAATAATTGGACAGAAGAAATGACAAAAGCAGTCAAAAGTATTAAAAGTAAACTCAATGATTTGCCAAAACTGAAACTTCCAGATACTAATCTCCCTTTTATTCTTGAAACGGATGCATCAAATCACACTTGGGCTGCAGTTCTAATTCAGAAGCATGGAAGAAAAGAACTTGTTTGTGCTTATGCTTCTGGTACATTTGATGATACAGAAAAGAAGTATCCCTCTTTTCATAAGGAGATACTTGCAGTCAAAAGAGGTATCAAAAGGTTTCATTTATTCCTGAAAAGTGTTAAATTTATTGTGAGGACTGTTGAAATTTGGTACCGGAGGACAGGTGGTTCCCTAAGGCTTTGATCTTTGGCCTAGGGAAAAGTGTCCAAAAGAATTTAATTTTTCTCCTAAAGTGACTTTATAAAGTTATAAAGTCAAATCTAATTTAAAAGTGACTTTAAGTGATAAAGTTACTATAGTCTAATTTTAAAGTGAATTTTAATAAAGTCAATGTAAAATTAGAAAGGAAAAAGTGACTTTGGAAATAAATGACTAAGTGGGTCTTTATTAAAGTGGGGTGAATTAAAAAATAAAAAGTGAGATTTAAATGAGCATTTAATCTCAGCCCTAGATCTCAATCTATTTCAGCCATTGGATTTAGAGATTCCCCAAAAGTCACTTAGGGTTAGGTTAAAGGAGGAAAAGGAGGAAAAGGTCATTCATTCTTTCATGAGCAGATTGAGAGAGGAGGAGAGGAGTTTCCCTGCTCTGCATCTGCGAGAAGTTTCTCGATCTGCTTGCATCACGGAAATTTGTCTCTAAAGTCTGTAATACATTGTCTGCAAAGCTATATAATTTGAGCTGTGAATATTTCAATCTGAGCATTGTCTTATATTCTGAGTATTGTTCCACAATCCTCACAGACAGCTACAATTGTACCCATAAGCTTGTCTACCAGACATCCTTCTCCAAGAAATCTCTATAAAAAATCTACATCACATAAGACTGATGATTGTTATTTTTTTATTCCACCTTCATCTTCTACTTTCTAGATAGAACCTCCCACAGATTCTCCTAAACAGGAGATATTCATTCCAGAAATAAAAAGTCTTTCATTACCAAGAGCCCAGCAGGAAATAGTTGCAAAGATCAGTGAAAGACATCTAGAACCTGGAAATGCCAGAAGAATTTTTAAGAATGGAACTGTGAGAGCTGATATGCAGTGGTTACATATGAAAAATGTGGCAGATCCAGAACAGAATGATTCAGAAAATATGCATAACTATACAAACTACCAAATAGTTTGTATGTTGCAAAACATAGATGATATTGCTAAGGATGTCCTTGAAATCAAAGAACATATTAAAAATATGCATACTGGTTACATGAATTTTTGGGGATGCAAAATGACCATACACAAAAAATGAATGATATTCAATCTAATATGGGTATTATTTATAAATCTTTGGATCATCTTAGAGATGCACTTCCTACTCCTGCTTCTCCTCCTCATTACAGAGAAGTAGATGCCTCCAGTTATAATTTAAAATTCTCTTCCAGTTCTGATGAACAAAAGCATATTATTTTTAAGGGGGTAGAGAATATGGA